>SJYT01040167.1:162452-347416 GCA_006410635.1 Cephalophus harveyi
GATGTGGCCGGGGCGGGGGTGGGCGGGCAGGGTAAGCCCCCTCTGGAAGTTCTTGAATGAAAGAAACCTGATTTGCATGAGCCATTGACCAAGGAGTGTAGCAGGCCTCTGGGGTAGACAGCTGAGAGCAGGCAGGGGTGACCAGTTTTCTGAACCCCAGGATGTCGGGGGTGGGGAGGAGGAGAGTCGGTTGGAGGGGAGGCAGTCCTGTAGGCTGTGAGTGTATCACTGGGAAAAAGGCTGCGGGGCTGGGGAGGCCAAAGCCCAGCCTTGCCCATAGATGCTCCCTGCTAGAATCCCACTGGTGTAAGTCACAGTATCCTCCCCTTTAAAACCCAAAGCCTTGGGACTTTTCTGGTGGTCAAGCGGTTAAGAATCTGCTTTCCAATGCAGGGGATATGGGTTTGACCCCTGGTCAGGGAACTAAGATCCCACATGGCACTTAAGCCAGTGCCTTCTAGAGCCTGCATGCCACAACAAAGACCTGATGCTGCCAAATAAATGAATATTTTTAAAATAAATAAAAAGGAACCAAAGTCCTCAGGGGCCTGGGACCCTTGGGGAAGCAGCAACTGTTGCCTCCACGAAAGCTGGCTCCCAAGGAACACTCCTACCCCTTTAAGACTTTTGAGACCCATTATGGTCATTAACCCCTTTAAAGGTCTCTTCTTTTTTTTTCTTTTTGGTTGTATCCTGCAGCTTGTGGGATCTTAGTTTCATGATCCAACCCATGCCCCCATGCACTGAGTCTTAACCACTGGACCACCAGGGAAATTCCAAAGGACTCTTATTTAAAGGGCTCTTTTTAAAGGAGTGCAGGTTGGTTCTTACAGAGAAATCACAGGAAGTACTGATGATTTCCAAATGGTCCAGTTTTCTAAGCAACTGACCCCAAGCCTGTCTCCTCACTCTATTCCCAATAGCACCAGGGTTTTCTGCTCCCACTAGTCACTTCTATGGAGAAGGTAATGGCACCCCACTCTAGTACTCTTGCCTGGAAAATCCCATGGACGGAGGAGTCTGGTAGGCTGCAGTCCATGAGGTCGCAAAGAGTCTAACACGACTGAGCGACTTCACTTTCACTTTTCACTTTCATGCACTGGAGAAGGAAATAGCAACCCACTCCAGTATTCTTGCCAGGAGAATCCCAGGGATGGGGGAGCCTAGTGGACTGCCATCTATGGGGTCGCACAGAGTTGGACATGACTGAAGCGACTTAGCAGCAGAAGTAGCAGCCACTCTATAAACACACACATACACACACACCGATTATGAGGATTCTTCGTGGCCCATCACAAGTTTGCTGCTATATGAATTCTAATAGGGCCCTGCAGACAGGACAAGGCCACACTGAGGCTAAAGCAGTATTGTGTATGGATACCACCCCTCCCCCTTTCAGCTCTCCCTCTGGCCCACACACCCAGTCCCAAGTCACACACATTTCCGTGGGCCAGGCAGATGGTGCTGTCTCTGAGTGGGCAACATCTCACCCAGGGAAAATGTCCAGAAAGCCACAGGCTACCAGGGCTCCCCCTCTGAAGTGAGAGCTGCCTGAAAACAAGGTCTGGGAGTCAGCCCCCCATGGCCCCCGCTAAGCTTCCTCAGGGACAGTGTCAGAAGGAAAGAGAAGTGGACCCAGCCTGAGGCTCTGGTGACTTGTTAAAGGTAGGAAGAGAAAGGCACAAAGGAAGCTGAGGAAGTGTTCGTCCAAAGCTGTATGGAGAAATCAGGGCCTGTGGTGCCAGGAGTGATTCAACATGGAGAATGACGCCCAGCGTCAAAAGCTGAGGGAAAGAGTGCAGCTCAGTCGAAAGGTGAGGGAGAGGAAGCTGTGGGATTTGCCAGCTTCCACTTAGGAGCAGGTCGCCCTCCAGTCCAGCGCCAGCCACCTGTTTCCTCATCTGTAGAATGGTCCGGATGATGAGAGGAAATCCCGAGGCCGAAAACCTCCAGCGCAGGTTGGGCTGCAGGCCGCCGCCTCACCGGCATCACGCCCAGCTCCCCACTGCATTGCAAGAAGGCCTAGTGAGAGAGGCTGTCGGCTCAAGGCCCCCGTTCTGGGCTGGGGCAGGGAGAGGCGGGAAATTAACTAGATGCTCTTAGCCCTTCTCAGATGCAGACTTCATCCTCGACCTCGTTCTTCCCAGGGGCAGCCATTTCCCAACCCCGCCCCTGCACGCATCGTCCCCACCCGCTTCGCTGCCTGGCGAATCCAGACCAAGGACCCGGACTGGCCGCAGCCAGCAGCCCCGCCCACACAGACGCGGCTGCCTGAGAGGGCGGCGCCCCGGCTTGGAAGCCTGCAGGGATCCGCGCCTCGGAGCCCCAGGATGCTCAGTCTCCGCCCAAGAGCCTCGAATCTGGCTCCAGGCTCCGAATCTGGGGATCGGACGTGGCCCCAGGGCTGTAAGCCCTAAGCTTGCACCCCCAGCCCTGGTTCCAGTTGCCAGAGCTTCGGGGCGCGGGGTCTGGCCCTTGGGAAGACAAGGACGGGGAGAAGGCTGGCTAGAGAAGCCTGGGGGCCCGCAGACGCGCGCTACCCGAAGGCGGGTCCGGGGGCCCTTTAGAGCTGGGCTGAGGCCTCGCTGGAGCCCCTGGTGGCTGATCTGAGGAAAGACTGAGATTTAACTCCTCTAGTGCTGTGATCCCCGCCCTTAACACCTGGGGGTGCGAGGGCGGGTACCGCCGGGGCACATTTTTGGCATTTTCAAGCAGCAAGGAGACGGCGCTTGCGGATTCGGGGCAGATCACAGGGCCAAGTCCTATTGCAGCAGCACCTTCCACAGTCTTTGTCGCGGCGAGGATGGACATCTAGAGGAAGGGGATGGGGAATGCACCCCAGTCTCAGTCCAAACCCTGGGGGGTAAATTGCATCCATTTCCAGCCTCTGCTTACAGTCTGCCACTAAGACCTATGCCCTCTGCCAGCTAAATAAATAATGAATCTGCCCTCTTTGTTCTATCTCTATGGCCACCCCCTCTTACCTCACACATATCACAGTCTGTAAATCTGTATGTGAATTACCTGATGGCACCCAGGATGTAAGAAAGGAGTTTTCTTATTTTGACAAATCAAATTAAATCTAGTTGAAACTCCTCCTCTCCCTGCCAGGGTAGGCAGGAACTCTAATTAATCTTAGTCACTTTCCTGAAGCACACCCCCCCCCACCCCGCCGAGGCATAAGCCTCTTGGAAGACACATGATGGTCGTCATGATGGCTGCCCCAATCCAGCTAGAGGGGCACTGGAGGCCTCATGCCCCCTGAGCCATGCTTGGCTGGGGAGATCCCTAAGCCTGTCCAGGTTGTGTGGTGTTAACATCGTTCCTCAGACATTCCTGCAACCACCCACATCCCTCAGAGGCCCCATAATCCAGACCCCCAGCTCCCCGCCCTTTCTAAACACTCTTGTTCCCAAGTCAGGCCATTGTCAAAACCTACACTTTTACCCCCTCTCCATCTAGGTTCATGCATTTAACATCCTCCATGGACTTAGAACTAATTCCTGGGGGGCAAGGGTTGCACCATTGTATATTCTCACTTGCAACATATGAACATTCCAGTTTCTCCACATTCTTGTCAACACTTGTTATTGTCAATCCTTTTTATTATAACAGTGATTTCTTTGCCTATTCCAGAATCTTCCAATCTTTCTTATACACCCAATAGATATGTAATAACTGTGTGTTGAGCAGATGAATAGGAAAACAGGAAACGGCAGGTTTAAGCAGAAGGACAAGCTCAGTCTGGTACATGTTGAGTGGGACATGCTTTTGAGACAAGAAGAGAGGTATCTAGGAGACTTCTGGATATTGTAGTCTCAGTCTGGAACAGGAGTCTGAGATGAAGGCAGAGATGGGGATCTCATTAAAATGTGGGCTTTGCTAGCCCTGGGAAGTTATGTGAAGCCATGAGAAGGGCTGCATTTACGCAGGGAGAGTATGGAAAGTGAGGGAAAGGTCCAAGACAGAGTTTGGGGAAGCACCAACATTTCAGGGGTAGGAGAGGAAGGAGGCTCTGAGCAGAGCATGCCACAGAGCAACAGCAAGGTCAGAGGAGAACTGGAAAAGATTCACCTTGGAGAAAGCATCAGGAAGTAAAGTCAACAGGATCAGAGACATGAGTGCTTCCCTATGAGACAGATTATTAAAAACATCCATTGCACAAAATGGGTAAACTGTCAATACAGTTGAAGTTGAAACTGTCAATACTATTGAAGTTTTGTGATGGGTACTTGGAAGTTCATTACACTATCCTCTCAACTTTCATGCACATTTGAAATTGTCCATATTTCCAAAGTGATTTTTTTAAAGTATCCATTGGACTAACAATAAGGAGATTACTGGTGAACTTGGCAAATTGCATAGTCTCTGGAGGGAGAAGAAACCCAATTCCAATAACAGAGGATTTTCTCCTACCTGACTCGGGACTCACCAATATTCCAGTAAGCAATCACTGGGCACATACACCCAAGTATTCTTGGGAAAAGAGAAGATTGTGTGTGACAGTCATTAATTTTTCGTAGCTGTTGGTACCTCCACACAGGGACCTTTTCTCAGCAGGCCCAGCAGCCAGCCAGGAGCTCTTCCTCAAAAGGAGGAAAATTGTTTACCAAGGAGTGCCTGGCTTTGCTCCTGACTCCTAGACACTCCATTGCGGTTCTTTTCTCAGGGTTTGCCACAGGCTGACTTCATCCCCATCTGCTGCAAACACATGAATCACTTTGCATCCGCTGAGTCATCAAGGCTATGAGAAAGAGCTGCCTGCCCTTCAGCCTGGACACCTGGAAGCCTTCTTTTGCTCCAGGCTCCACTTGAAGCTGGCAGCCTTACTGGCTTCTCTGTAAATGAATCAGAGTAGCACTCCAAAATGTGACATACATTGCCACCAGAATACATGGAAACCCAGCAAGTATGCTTCTTTCTTACTACTACTAGGAAGCAGAAAGCACAGCAAGTCCCTTTTACTTTGCAGGATGTGATAATGTTACATGTTAACTTTACTGGGCCACTGGGTGCCAAAATATTTGGTCAAACATTATTCCAGGTGCGTTTGTAAAGAATGAGATTAACATTAGATTTATAGATGGAATAAAGCAGATTGCTCTTCCCAGTATGGGTGGATCTCATCTAATCTGTGGAAACAGAACAAAGGACTGAGTAAGGCAGCATTTGCTCTCTGCCTGGCTATCTTCAAGCTGGGACATCGGTCTTCTCCTGCCTTCAGACTGGAACTAACCACCTCTCCTGCTTTTCAGGCCTTCAAACTTGAACTGAAACTATACCACTGGAACTCCTAGCCCTCCAGCTTACATCACAGGACTTCTCAGCTTCAATAATCCAGTGAGCCAATTCCTTATAGTACATCTCTTTGTATCTCTCTATCTCTATATATACATGTCTATAGCTATGTCTTCTATTCATTTTGTTTCTCTGAAGAACCCCAGCTAGTATCTCTTTCCTGGCATGATCCAGAGCACTGAACACCTAGAAACTTCACTCAGGTGGCAGGCCCCTATGTTCTTATGGGATTCATCTCTCATTATCAGCACAGTTTTTAATCTTAAAGTATCTGCTACTTTTAACTCTCTGAATCCTAGAAACAAGATATCATCAATGTAATAGACATTCTGTGTCTGTGTTATGGAAGGATGATCAGGTTACATTGTAACAGAGAATCAGAGACTTGGGGAGTTTCAAGACAAGATGAGAAAGCTGTATCGCTGCCCCTGCCAAGAAAAATAAAGCTGCTTCTGGTATTTTCTATAGAGAAAGATTTTTTTTTTTAATTCTTTTTCAAGTAAATAGTTTCATATTAAGTGACAAAAAATATGTATATTTGCTCCCATAAAAAGACTACACGTATTCATTCTTTAAAAAAAGACTGCACCTCGAATGGGAGCTGCTGGAATCATTATTTGGGATCATCTGAGTAAGCTTATGGCAATTCCCTGTTCATCCTCCAAGACTTATACCTTCTGCACAGACTGAAGAAGTAAGTTAAGCGAGATGCAGTAGAAAGTAGCTTGCATCTCTCAAGTCTTTGATGAGGGCACAAATTTCTGTAATTTTCCTGGATTTGCACCATTACTTTGGGTTATTGATCAGTAAGAAGAAAAAGTTGGAGAAGCTTCCACTTGGCCCTTTCTACAATAATGGCCCTTATCCACAGTCTACAGGTGCATGTATGCTGTAGATTTCAATTATACTCCCTGAAACTAAAGATGCAATTGCAGGATGAGTCCAGGCACCATGCCTGGACTGAAGTCAGACTCCGGTTGTCGCCTGACACTTGTGAACCTCTACACAGTGGTGTTCTGTGTTCTCAGGAATTAGCATTAGATAGACTCAAGTCCTGCTAATCCTGAAAAGCCCGTGTGTTTTCCTTTCACAGAGCACAGTTCTCTGGCAAATGGTCTAGGACCCGTTGTGGAAGGTAGGCTAAAAGGAAGATTTACAGTATGGGTTCTGTTGAACCCATTTACGGTATGGGGTTCTATTGAAGGGCTCACTCTGAAGGGTACTGGCCTCCCTTCCTTTCAAGGGACTTTGGGTGAGGGACCAAAGTTCTCTTGCATAATGGGTCAGATCAGGTTTTTGCTAGCAGAATGGAGGGTTTTATTTGTGGTTTTGCTTTGTTGTTTCTGTTACACGGATTATTGGGGACTTTGAGGCTGCCTATCTGTTCCCTTTGGTCTTATTTGGCCCTTAAACGATTAGTCTTTGCTAAAGACGTCTGTGGGTTAGATCTTTCTGAGTATCACTTGGCATCTGCTGTCCCAGGTGGCCAAGTGCTGCTGTGTGTGCTCTGCTCCCCTGGGATCCCACCATTTCCACTAAAATTATGGAGTCCATTTCTGTGACAGTGTCTTTCACTAGCATCCCTAGCCTGCAGAGAAAAGTACATCATGTTCAAAGATGCTGCCCTCACTGACGTGTTTCTCCATGCCTTGGTGAAGGGAATTTCCTCCAGGCTGTCTAAGAGGAAGTTGGGACCGTGGAACTTGGCTTGAGGGGTATGTGAGTGGATCACACAGGGTAAATCCACATCAACATTGCTTCCTCCCTTAGCACTGGATTCCTTCCTCTATGTTAAAGCAAAGAATTCTGGCATTTCAATATCAAGCATAGACCTCAGCTGAATCCAGGTTTCTGTCAACCAACTAAGCACATAATGAAAACTACTCCTAGGTGCTCAAACTAGCGCACTGACTCTGGAATCGGAGGAAAACATACTCACATTAATAGTCCAGCCCAGTGAAAATTATATTTCTCAAAGGACTAGCACCCACAGACAACATCCCCACAAGCATTATCCAGACTTTTGGGTGATATATTAATAAATTAGCAAAATCTTGCAATTCTTCTGATGTGGATGCTTCTTCCTCCCCGATCTGACTCTCAAACTAGTCCCCTGAGGCAGGAAAGCATCTAAATCCAGTTATGGGACTAGAGACAATGAGGCTGGGACATGAAGAGGGTTGGCCACCCCTTGGGGAGTAGATTGAAATCATGCCCACGATATTTTGCAGCTCCTTTCATCCAGAGGTAGAGTCTCTTCCTCACGCCTTGAATCCTGGCTGGCTTGCTGACTAGCTTTGACCAACAGAATGAGATGGAAGCAGCATGATTGAAGCTGCAGAGCTCAGGCCTCAGAGGCTTAGCTCCTGCCTTCATCATCTCAGAATCCTGAGGCCACCACTGTGCCAGGAAGAAGATGGAGATGCAGGACCACATGAGAGAGAAGCTCGGCGCCCGGCCATTCCAGCTAAGCCCAGCATCTAGTGGATGCAGTCACCGGAGCCAACCCAGTCCAGACCAGTGGAATAACCACCCAGCCAACCCACAGAACTGTGAAAAAGAACAAATTGTCATTTTAAGCCACTAAGTGTGGAGTGGTTTGTTTCTCTGCAATAAACAACTAAAACACTTTGCAGGATAACTTCCAAGACAAGGTCAATTCAAGGTCTTCAGGGAAGGCAGCTTGTGCTGCATGGGGATTTAGTGGAGCTAAGGGTGTTCTAAATCATTCAAATCCTCCCATATGGCCTCTAATTCCCACCCTGAGATCAGTGCCCTAAATTTCACCCGAGATCTAGCAGTGACGTGAATGCAACTGACAAACTGACAATGTAATTTGTTGACTGCAGCATCAAAGTCCCGTCTTGGTTAAGTTATATAACATAGCTTAGCACTCCCCTCCTGTTCTCGGGCCTCTTCTCCCTTCCCCTGCTGAGTTTGTCATCTCTGGCTTATACCAAGACTAGGTTAATGGAGAAATGACATGGAAAAAAAAGAAAAGTCTGACCACTTCTCAGTAGGTGTATTTGAAGTGTCAAAACACTTGCTAATTCTTGCTGAAACAGCGGGTGGGTTAGCTTGTGCCTAACCACGTGAATTGTATGCTCCCCTTAGAAATGAGACACTGGAGGTAGGCATGTGGAGGAGCTGAGAAGACATGTCCATGACAGAGAGGAAGGAAGAAAGGTGACAGCAAGTAGTAGTGAAGGTCCAAATACTGCCCCCCACCAAGAGCATCTGGAGGGAATGTTCGGTGTCTGCTGCCCAGAGATGCTTTTATAGGGCCCTGGGAGCGCAGAGATGGCCAGACTTCTGACAGGGCCCAGGGAGGGTTTCCAGGGAGTCAGTAACCTTTGAGACAGGCTTTGAAGGATGAGTAGGGCATCCATGGGCAGAGGTGAGGGAGGCATGATGCCAGCAGAAGAGGCTGCAGGAGCAAAAGGAGAGGGAGGGAAGTCCAGGGGAGGCATAAGTCAAGCTCTGGGGAGAGGAGGGAAATTGGAGGAGTGGGAGAGGCAAAATCAGCTGATCTGCTCCTGCAAAAACATTTACTGAAAAAGTGAAAAAGAATAAACCATTCACTGACCTCAGGGCCTCCCCATCAGCCTCTCCTTCCAGCCTCTCTGAGCAGTTCAACCCAGAGCCTGGCAGCCAGGCCTTCCTCCATCTCACCACTCCCCTGCCCCCCACTCCTCAGGCCTCTCACTTTGTCCCAAGCTCCCACAACCCTCCCAGTGGCCACATCTCTGTTCATGCCAGGCCTCTTTTCCAGAATGCCTCTTCCTCCCTTTCCTACCCACCTCTAGCACCTCTTCTTGCAGGGAGTCTCCACTGACCACATCAGCTCAGCCTGATCCCCAGGTTGTATGGCATAATAGAGATAATCAGGCTTCAGGAACGTCCTTGGTGGTCCACGGGTAAAGAATCTGCCTTCCAAAGTGGGGGACGGGGGTTTGATCCCTGGTCAGGGAACTAAGATCCCACATGCCGCTGGGCAACCAAGCCTGAATGCGACAACTAGAGAGAAGCTCTTGAGCTGCACCTAAAGATCTTGCATGTCCAACTAAGACCCAATGTAGCCAAATAAATAAATATTTTTAATTTTAAAAAATCAGGCTTTAAAGTTGTAGAGATCTGAGTTCAGATCCCATCTCTGCAGTATGATCCTGAGTTACTTGCCGTCTCTTTTTAATAGTATTTCTCAGCTACATATTGCCAAAGTACCATGGGTTACTGGGCAAATTCATTCTCATTTCGTTATCACCATGACTCTATGAGGTATGTACTGTTATCATTCCCATCTTATTAGTGTGGAAACTGAAACTCACAGAAGTTAAGCAACTGTTCCAAGGTCACACAGCTAGGAGTGGCAGAGCTGGGTTTCTGGTCTGGTCTGTCAGGCTCCAATGTCTCTGACACTAAGCACCAAAGGACCCACTGAATCACTTCCTTTGAATGAGCATTTATTAGGCACCTCCTGTGTGCCAGGGGTATGCTGGGTCTGGAGATGTGGCAGGGCACAGGCAGACAAGGGCCCACTTTCAAAGAGGTTTTAGCTGGAATCTGTTTCCTCCTCCATAAGATGCAGGATAATGAGCCCCAGGTACATAAACTGGAGTAAAGATTATATAGGATCCCATTGGTTACTGACTCCCTCCTATAAACCAGAGGACCTTGTGTGTATTGACCTCCTCTCTCCTCCACAGCCAGCAGCCCTGCACTCCCATACTTGCCAGGATCTGTCATTGACCTGCTAGGTGGCCTTGGGCAGGTCACATTACTCTCTAAGCCCCAGTTTTCTCATCTATAACTTGGGGCTACCAAGTTTGTAGTAATAGCCACCCCTGAGGGAGGCTCTTAAATGAGATTATACACACCATTGCTGGGCACACAGTTAGTGCTCAACAGAAAGTTAATCCCCATCTCCTCACACTTGCACTCACACCCAGGACCCACATAGTGAAGCAGGGTCATCGTTTCTCTGAGACTTAACAAGCATCGTGGTGGAAATAGCAGAGAGGTCCTTTCAATGGCCTCAAGGTGGCAAGAAAGCTCCACACAGGACTGTGATGGGCCATCAGGGGCACTGACAAGGCTGGTCCAACCCTGACCTGTCTACCCACCTCCGCCACCTGCCCTGCCATCCCTCACTGTGAAGTGGGAGCACAGACCTCTCACCACCCTCCCACCTGTGTCCAGACGGAGGCAGGTGGCCTCAGGGCCCCCTTGGTGCCATCTGGGCAGTCCCACACTCAGCCCTGGCTTCCTTCACTGTCACATGCCCACCTGCTAGGGGCGCTGTTGCAGGCTGAGCTTTGGGTCCAGGAGTCCTGAGTTCTAGTCCAGTCTCCCCATCTCTGAGCTATACCTGTGGGATTAGGAAGACTTCCCACCTAATTGGGCTATTATGGAGATTAAGTGGGATAACGTATAGAGACTGTGAGGTTATACGCCTTTATTATTAAAATCTGGCCAGTTCCTTTCCAACCCTTCCCATGTGGCATGGAGGAAGAACTCTTCATTGACTAGGAACATTTCCCAGCTCAGCCCCACTGGCTGGGGAACCTCAGGTAGATCACTTAATCTCTCTCAGCCTTGGTTATCTCATCTGTAAAGTGGGAATAATCCCTACCTAGCCAAGGTGTCAGGAGACTGGGATAAAACATATATATTAAGTGACTGACATGGTGTTTGGCACATAGTAGTCGGACATGACTGAAGCGACTTAGCAGCAGCAGCAGCAGAAGCAAAATACAGAGGTAGGATCAGCTGGTATTATTAAAGTCATTATTCTGATCAACAAATGCCTACTTACCCTTCAAGGCCTACTTCCCCCATGTCACTTCCTCTTGGGATCTCCCTTGATCTCCACATAGCAGTCATGGCTTCTTCCTCTGGATTCCCAAAGCCCTGGTGCCCTTCTAACACAGATCTTTCACTTAGTAACGCATGTCTTGAGTGTCTTATGTGTGTGTGTGAGGCATTGAATTTGGGTGCAGGACATAAATAAGATGAACAAGATATGGTCCGTATTCTCACGGAGCTTCCGTTCTAGTAGTGGGGACAGACCGTGAATGTGTCAACAGGTAGAAAATTTAGGAGCAGAGTCAGTAAAACAAGAAAACAAAGTTAAGTAACATAGACTTTAGTTTCTTGGGCTCCAAACTCACTGCAGATGGTGACTGCAGCCATGAAATTAAAAGATGCTTGCTCCTTGGGAGAAAAGCTATGACAAATCTAGACAGCATATTAAAAAGCAGAGACATTACTTTACCAATAAAGGTCCGTCTAGTCAAAAGCTATTTCCAGTGGTTATGTATGGATGTGAGAGTTGGACCCTAAAGAAGCCTGAGCACCAAAGAATTGATGCTTCTGAACTGTGATGTTGGAGAAGACTCTTGAGAGTCCCTTGGACTGCAAGGAGATCCAACCAGTCCATCCTAAAGGAAATTAATCCTGAATATTCATCAGAGGGACTGATACTGAGGCTGAAGCTCCAATACTTTGGCCACTTGAAGCAAAGAACTGACTCATTTGAAAAGACCCTGATGCTGGGAAAGACTGAAGGCAGAAGGCGACAACAGAGGATGAGATAGTTGGATGGCATCACCCACTCAGTGGACGAGTCTGAGCAAGCTCCGGGAGATGGTGAAGGACAGGGAAGCCTGGTGTGCCACAATCTATGGGGTTGCAAAGAGTTGGACACAACTGGGTGATTGAACAACTGACTAACAATCGAAGCTGCTTATATAGTGAAGTTACGGAATGCTTTGTGGAGTAGACATTTAGGTTGATTTCTGGATGACTGAAAAAAAAAAAAAAAAAAAGCAGTCTTGCAAAGATCTAGAAGAATCATTTTCCAGAAAGAACAACTAGTGCATGGGCCCTGACGCAGGAGAATAGGCGTGGCATGTCTGGAACACCGTGAGTACTGAGCGTGCTTGTCACTGTCTCTACATCTCCACTTCTAGATGAAACCTTTTGAGGGCAGAGATCTAATTTACTGAGTCCACAACATAGAACAGCCCTGGAACTCTGAACAGCCGTGGCATTATGGTAATAATGAGAGTGAATCGGCTGGCCCTTCTGCAGCCCATTCACTTCTTGGAGGACACCACCTAGGTTGCCCAGTCAGGCAGGGACTCCCTTTTGAGACCAACACCACCCAGGGCAGAGTTGTTGGCAAAAGGAAGCAGGAGAGGTGCCCAGAGCGAGGTAGTAAGCTGCCCAAAGTCACACAGCCAGCAAGCAGCAGAGATGGGCCATGAACGCAGCTTCCTCTGTTCCTCTGTCCCGCTGGCCACTGGTCTTCTGTCCTGTGCATCCCACTGGCCCTCTCCCTCCCTGAGCTGTGATGTCAGGAGCCCCAAGCCTCAGAAGAGGTAACCATCGTGTATCAGGACTCTCCTTGGCTCCTGCTCCAAACCCAAGTACAGAGCAAGAACCCTACACGCTCCTTCTTCACCAAGTCCTGCCCAGTCAGGGAGCCTGAGCTTGTGCCCTCCGGTCCTGGATGTGGATGAGGTCAGACTGAAAGGAAGGCCTCGGGGCTGAAGACTGGGATCCTGAAGGCAACAGGACAGCAAAGCCGTGGGCTCCAGGACCAGTGCCGGCATTCCGGCCCTGCGGCCTCCACCTCTCCAGGGCAGCCAGAGCCACAATTCCAGAGTCAGCACACAGTGGGCCTGCCACACAGTATCATCTCGTTATCTGCCAGGATGTGGGGGCCTGACAAGGACTATTAGTAGCAAACAGGGCTTAACAGAAGGAGCCCTTGTCCCCAGGGAAGAATGACATGGTAACCTCTGATCCAGTCACCTTCCATGATCCAACAAAATTTCACTGGAAAAGTTTTATTGAAAAAAAAAAAAAATTGTACAAATAAGTTCTTGGTTTGACAGCAACAAAGGCTCATTTCCCCACTTTCCTCCCCATTTTTGAAAATCTATAAAAGGAAGAAAAACAATGTTCATCCCCATGATGGCTGACCGGAGTCTACCCAAACCCACCCCCCTCCATGAGCGATTTCTTAACCCCCTCTCTGGGGTCAGACTCGCTGTGGGAGCACCTGTCCCAGGGCTGCAGCACCTAGTTTTATAGATGAGGGAAGTTAGGAGAAGATTGGGAGGGGGCTGAGGTGGTGGTCATGTCAGGAAGAGGGCCCCCATTCCATGAGGGCTTGGCTGAACCCCCAGCTCGATTCCATCTCACAGATGAGAAAGCACTGGGCTATAAATATGAACACTGATTGAGGCAGGCTGGATCCCAGGACTGAGAGCGGGGCTCGGCAACTACCGCCCAGCTCCCATGGGACACGGGGTCTCTGGGCTCAGCATCATGACACCTGGGGGACCGTGTCCAAGCAGAGTGAATCCAGGCCGGGAAGGGCTGCTCAGACACACGGGAAGCCCCGCTTTCCCACCCCCACCCTACAGATTATCCAAGGTCGGTCGGTACCTCAGCTCCCCCACCCCCGTAGCACCCATGTGTCTCAGGAGCCTCCCACTGCCCCCTGCCATCCCACACCCACCCTGGGGCCCTACAACTCGTCTCGCATCTTGTCACCCTTGGGCCGGACTAGGCGCCCGATGAACAGCAGAGAGCCGCTCTGGGTGTCTCGAACCAGGAAGATGAAGGGGTGGTCAGCGTAGAAGAGCTTGGGGCTGCGCAGCTCCTCACGCCCGTAGATGTCCTGGTCGAAGGGGTTGCCGTCCGTGTCCCACTCGAAGGCAGTGGCGTGGAACACGCTGGCCAGGTACAGGTCCTTCTTGCCCGACATGCGAGACAGGTCTGCCTTGTTCTTGTCGATGGCCTCAGTCAGACCCAGCCCAGCCAAGTGTTTCTGTAGAACCAGGTGGATGACGGTGAAACCATGGTAGGCAAAGTTCCTAGACCCTTACGTTCCACCCAGACCACCCACTGTCTCTCCTCTTCTCTGAGCAGAAGTTACCATTTCCTGGCCGCTTTCTGCGTGCCAGACATGGTGTGGAAACTACAAACCACTTTCCTAATTCATGACAGCCCTGCAAGAGCTTCCAATCACCACTTCACAGATGAGGAAACCAAGACTCAGGGGGAAAAGGCAGAATATATGCCTGGACCTGCTGAGCAATCTTGACCTGTGGTATGAGTGGTAGACAGCCAGCATCGGCCTCCCCTGGGGGCTTACAGGAAATGCACGTTTCCTGATCCAGCCCAGAGCCTCTGAATCACAGTGTCTGCAGGTGGACCAGGAACCCTTCTTAACCAACTCTCCAGGTAATTCTTGACACACTCACGTTCGAGAAAGACTGACCTAAGGACAGCTCTGACCACATCACTCTGGGGCTTAAAACCTTTCCAGAGTGATATGAAAGCTGGGATTTGCTTCACAATAATCTGATGGGTGTGATAGTTGATGTTGAGTGATGGATACACGAGGGTTCCTTACATTAATCTATTTTTAATATATGTTAATGTATTTCTATAGTATTTCAAAACTTAAACACACACACACACACACACACACACACACACCCCTCTCTCTGTCCAAGGTTCTGCACAGCCCCTGGAAGCCAAGGACGAGCTCTTTCCTGGGACTGTGCTGCTTCAGTTTCACCCCCTAGCATGTACCACTCTGCTCTCCATGCAACAGCTTCCCTGAAACTGCCTCCTCAACAGCGTCTTTGTGTCTACCCTGTCTCCGTAAGGCCCTTTAGACACCACGTCTTCTGGGGAGCCTTCCCAGCCCAAGACTGGAGCCACACAGCCCTGGCCTCGCTCTATCAGTGTGTGGTCCTGTCGTGTCTCGCACCTGCCTCAGTGCTCCCTCAAGGCAGGGCCCATGTTCAGGGCTCACCCTTCTCAGTGCAGAGAGGCAGTGGTAAAGAACCGTCAGCTGAGTGAACAGCAGCCCTCAGGGCCCAGCTTCTGGAGGACAGTGCACTTCCCCAGCATGGCCAAACCAGCCTGATACCTGGGGGCCTGAGAGTCCAGGTGTCCTGAGAGGCATTCGAGGCCCAGCTATTCCGGTCCCCGACTGCACAAATTACCCGCTTGGAATTTTCCACCTCAATCTACTGTAGGGTGGTAGATAGTGTATCCACCCAGAGTGCCAGGAAAACACGGGAGAAAGAAGAGGAGTCAGGTGATGGCAACTGCAGAACGGGCTGGGGGAGTGTCAGGACAAGCCCAGGAGGGAGACGGGTGTGGCTTCTCTCTGGAAACCTCATGCTGTCTACCGCACAGACCACACAAGTTCTACCAATCTCCAGCTTGGAGTCTAAGCCCCATCTCATCTCAAGCTTTCTCCTCCACACTCCCTCAGCAGCAAGTCTGAATCAATTCTGCAGGCAAGGGATCGCCTACAGAACCATTTCTGGAACCTAAGGGAGGAATGAGATGAAAGTTTTCCCTTTTGAACAGAGAAGAAAAAAAATTCTGATTGACAAAAGGGCCCCCCTGAGTCTTCACCTGAGAACTGTAGCCCCAGCATTTACGAGCCAGGGTAACCTGAGCAAGTCACTGCTTCTCTCTGAGCTGCTGCCCACCACCCAGGGTGGTCATGAGGGGCAACGATGCTTATTAGCAGGTTGGTTAAGTTTTCAGCCAAGTGACTCAGAGCTGAAAGCTATTATTAGTCTTACTAATGCATGGGGAACAATCCTCCAGCTTGAATAGTGGAGGCATACCCTAGAGACATTGCGGGTTTGGTTCCAGACCACCACAATAAAGTGAATATTGCAATAAAGTGAGTCACACAAATTTTTTGCTTTCCTGATGCATATAAATGTTATGTTTGCACTATAGTCTATTAAGTCTGCAACAGCATTATCCCTTAAAACAATGTATGTACCTTAATTAAAAATATTTTATTGCTAAAAATGCTAACCATCATCTGAGTCTTTAGGGAGCTGTAATCTTTTGCTGGTGGAGGGTTTGAAATATTGAGAGAATTACCAAAATGGAACCCACAGACATGAAGTGAGCAAACGCTGTTGGAAAAGTGGAGCCAGACTTGCTTGATGTAGAGTTGCCATAAATCTTCAAAATTTTGTAAGAAAAAAAAAAATTTCAATAAAGAAAAGCATGATAAAATGAGGTATGCCTACACCTTGTGCCGAGAGGCAGCAGAGCCTAAGATTAAGGACACGGCTTGGTGCTAAATGTCTGAGTTAGTGACTGTATGACTCTGGATAAGTTATTTAACTTTTCTGAGACTCAGTTTCCTCATCTGTAAAATAAGGCTGATAGTCCTGCCTAATATGGTGTTGAGGATTAAGAATTTAATACATGCAGAGTGCTTAGGAAGTGTGCCTGGCACACAGCAGGTACCCAATTATACTTAAGTATTGATGTTGTCACCATCTTCCCAAAGGCAGGGACCATGCCTCCCTCTCTCAGCACAGCCCAGTACTGCCTGGACACCCAGAGGGGCTCAGGACAGACCCACTGAGCTGGTGACAGACCACTCCCCCCCAACTCTAAGCCCTGCAGGCCCCTGAGTTGGGCCTCCCCTCACCTGCAGGTCGTGGGTCACCTCCACGACGCCCTTGGGCAGGGAGATGGCCACAGCCTTCTTCTGCATCTTGCCCATCCAGACCTTCAGCTGCTCTTTGGTCAGCAGCTTTTCCAGGCGCTCAAGGGGCTCCACGTGGTGGGGCATGATGATGATGAGGCTGGACAGCTTGTGCGCCAGCGGCATCTCCACCATCTGCAGCTTCTCCTTCTCGTCATCATAGTAGTTGTAGAGACCTGGGAGAAAAGCCGAAAGGGTACTGGGCATGCTGTGGGGTGAGAGCGGGCCAGGCCCTAAGCACCCTCGGGCCCCCACACTGCCCACCCCCCCCGCCCACCCTACTCTGCAAGGCACCTACCTGTCCGGTGCATCATGGTGACACCCACGGTATAGGAACGGGTCACCATGAAGCCTCGGTTGTCCACCATCTTGTGGTGGAATCTCTCGTCCCAGTGCGCTGTAGCAGGAAGTAGAACACAAGATCAGAAATAGATGCGCCGCTCCCCTTACCCTGTTTAGACATTCTTCCAACTGAATATCCCGGATGATTCACCCCTGCCACAGGCCTTCATTCCAGTCTTTGGGGCTCGGCTGCAGCCCACCTCCTCTCTGAGCACCCAGTCCCGAGTACATATTCCTGCTTTCAGAATGGGGACAGGCTGCCTGAAGACAGGGCTCTCTACACACAGTCAGGGCCTGGCAGTTTCCACATGACAGGAAATATCTCCAAATGGAGGACCCTCAGTCCAGCCACTGCCATGTCCGCCTCTGCCCTGACCCCTGCCAGGCATTTGGGCAACATGTGCTGAGCTGAACTCCCCACACCCCCTGCCAGCTGAGGTTTGTGCCCCAAGATTGCCTTTAATTCTTGTCTGCAAGCCCTGTCCATGTGACCAAAAAACATGACCCCAAAAACCTTGCGTATGTGACAGTGGCCTGAGTCCTGACCAATGTCACATCCAGAGCTATGTTCAGATTCAGTCTCAGTCACCAACTGGCTGCAAGACCTTGCACCGCTCCTATCTTGGTCCCCTCATTTGTCAAACAGGGGCACCTCATCCTCATAGCAGCCTGTAAGAGCAACAGTGCTCTCCATACAGGTACTCAGAAGCACACATTAAGCCAAAATCAAATCTTCAAGATGCACTTGGACATGAGTCTGGGTTCTCTCCTCTTAGCTCAGCCTGTTTTATCACCTATGAACTGGAGGTAACACCTCCTACCCTCAAAGTTGCTTTGAGCATTAGGCATGATCACAGGTGTGGAGCCAGCTCATTACTGAGGCAGAAATAATTACTGAATTTATTTCCAAGACAATCAACAGCACTCTGATGTGATGCAACACATCCTGTGGAGTCCTTCGGCTGGGCTTGTATCTGTGTCCCATTTCTTTAGACACAACGCTGCGCTGTGCTGTGCTGAGTCGCTCAGTCACGTCTGACTCTGCGACCCCATGGACAGTAGCCTGCCAAGCTCCTGTGTTCACCAGGATTCTCCAGACAGGAATACTGGAGTGGGTTGCCATGCCCTCCTCCAGGGGATCTTCCTGACCCAAGGATCGAATCCAGGTCTTTCGCATTGTTCTTTACCATCTGAACCACCAGAAAAGCCCAAGAATACTGGAAAGGGTAGCCTATCCCTTCTCCAGGGGATCTTCCTGACCCAGTAATCCAAGTGAGGTCTCCTGAATTGAAGGCAAATTCTTTACCAGCTGGGCTACCAGGGAAGCCCCAGACACAACACTACACCTCCCTAAACCTAGTTTGTCATATATAAAGAGTTCAATAACTGCCTCCATGTCCACGGGTCGTTGTTAATGAGGACTGGTGCTTGGCACAGAAATACTGATTGATCAGACGCCGGGGGCGGGGCCTCAGGGAGAGGAGACCCCGCCCCACCATGCCCCGCCCCACTGGACTCACGCTTGAAGAACATGGCATTGACCAGCAGCGCGCCATCGGTGCGCTCCACGTCCTTGGTGACCTCGGGCAGCTTGCCGTCGGTGGTCTGCGCCGCCCACTCGTTGATGGACTGCAGGGCGCTCCGCTTGTCGCGGAAGTTGATCTTGGAGTGCTCACAGTTGTAGTGCTGTTTGCTGCTGCGCACGAAGTCCTCTGCGAAGCTCACGGAGCTGGGCCCGTACAGGCGGCTGCCCAGCTTCCAGGTGACGTTGCGCGCCGTGTTGTTGCTGAGCGAGCGCAGCAGCTCGCCCAGGCCCGCGTGCACCTCATCGTCGCGCAGCTGCTCGGCGCTCAGCACCGCCTTGGCCTGCGACGCCGTGGCCGCCTTGCCGCCCAGCGACACTAGCCCCAGGGACGAGGCCACGACCACGGGCGAGAGCAGGATGTTCTCCACCGCCTGGTCCTTGGCCATGGCCTGGTAGAGGCTGAAGGCCAGGCCGGCGCTGCGCTCAGCCAGCGTGGCCGCCTTGGGGCTCAGCTTCTCCGCGGTGCCCGGCGCTGCTGCAGCCGCGGGTTTCTTCACCTCAGCGGCCAGGGCCCTGGCCAGGAGGCAGATGGTGCTGATGAGCAGGAGGGCACGCATGGCTGGGAGGTGGGCTGTGAGCACCGAGGAGGACCTATGAGGGTGGCAGAGAGAGGGCACTCCTGAAGCCCCCGTTGTTCTTGCCCTGCACCCATCCCCACCCTTCTGGCTGCCGCGGAGTCCCCTGGAGATGGGAGCGGGAAGAGTCCAGAGCTCTGGGGAGCCCAGACCTAACTCCAGGTTGCCCAAACTGGGGCTCTCCACCTGCCGGATCTCTCAGAGGCCTTCTTTGACTCCTCATCTAAAGCAAGCACATAGCCACCTCAGCCGTATTTATTTCTTACACTGGACTTAACATTTACACTCATGTGTCTGTTACATATTGTTTTCATCACAGACCTGGAAGTCTGTGTCCTCCAGGAGGGCAGGACACACAGCCCGTCTGGCTCCCCTTTATAGTCCCCTGTGCCCAGCACGCAACAGGCCTCAGCTATTCTTGAATGAACAGAAACCAGGGCCACTTGGCCAAACCCAGGCTCTTCAGTTTGCTGAGGGTTAGCTCAGATCTCTTACAACCCCGGGACCATTTTCCAGTGGGCGGGGGAAAGTGGGAGACAGCTGAGGGTCTGCATGAAACTCAGCGGCCTGGACAGAGGATGTCACGTGGGCGAAGGTGCAGTGTTCCTCCCCCATGCCTTCCCTTCTGCGCTGGGATGTTAATGAGTCACCGATAGGTTCACTGATTAAATGAGAGAACCCAGATGCTGTACTCTGCTGCCCTGCTGCCCCAAAGGGTGACCTTGAGTCTGAAAATGTACATGTGTGTGTGGCCACCCCTCACTAAGTCTCGGGCTCCCATTTTCCAAGTTGTAAGGGTCTTAGTCTCCATGCCTAGGCCTCTGTCTTGGCAGGACGTGCCTGCCCACCACCCCTCGAGCGGATGGGAAATCCCCAGGACAAAAGCAGGAGGGCGATAGGAGGTGGGGTAGGTTTCCTGAGAGGAAGTATATTAAGGGACAGGGCACGTTACAGCTCAAAGGAACACTGACACCCCCTCCCGTTCACCAGAGGCTGGTGGCCAGATGTGTATTCGGTCTCCCAGGAAGCAAGGGCCACTCAGATTCCATTCTGCGCTCCCACTCCCATCTGGCAGAGATCGCCACACATGCCCATCTACACTGTGGCTTCAGGACTGCCATCCTCAAACCAAGGCTGTCGCAGTGTCCCCTACAACAAGCCCCTCGCCCCTCTCTGGGGCCTCCCATCAGGACAGTCTCTCCACATGGACTTATTTCCACACTCGCCCCACTTTGAGATCATTTCCGCCTCTCCTTCAGGCAGCACAAAGGAAGACGAGATGACAAGAAAAGAAAAGGGCTGGAAGGAACCGTGGTAGAAGCTGGGATCCCACTGCGCTGGCAGATCCCAACTCGTGGTCCTCAAGGTGGGAAACTCAGAATCCTGGTGAACGACCCTCAGTATTTGGGAAGGAGGGAAGGCCACCAAGACCCACAACTGCCTGGGAGAAGGTACCAAAGACAACTGTAGCCTAAAGTAGGGATTGCAGAGGTAAGATAGTTTTACCCTATAGAATATCTCTGGGCCCAGGTCACCTTCCTCCCACCAGGCCTAGAGCCTCAAAGGCAGAGGGCCTATATAATTATTGTACAAACAAGGACACTTGGACACTTAAGAGAGTAAAATGGTAATCAGTTCAGTTCAGTTCAGTTGCACAGTCGTGTCTGACTCTTTGCGACCCCATGAACCACAGCATACCAGGCCTCCCTGTCCATCACCAACTCCCGGAGTTCACTCAAACTCATGTCCATCAAGTCGGTGGGAATACTACCAATTATTATGCCAGGACAACAGGCATATGGTCATCCTATTCAAAGGCCGCCTTTAGTCCAAACAGGGTATGCCAGAGCTTGGACCTCTACAGAGGTCACCAGCGTCCACCGGAGAGATAATCTAGGAGCCCAGCTCACAGTGCTGCCACGTGGCAGGCACTATCTTGACAGCCCCCACCCCCAGCCAACCAGAGCCTCAAAGGGCTGGGAGGGGCTTTTCAAGAAAGCTCCAAATGACTAGTTTGGGATTCCTCGGGCAGCCACATAGCTGCGCTCCTGTTCCTACTGCCGGCTCCGGGTGACGTGGCAGGCTGGAAACTGAATTATCTCCACCCGCCTGCAGAGGGGGGCTTCCAGCCCGGGAAGCCGGGGGCCTGGGTTCAGGTCCCAGGGGGTGGGGTGCCACGGAGCCTTTCTGGCCCTAGCTTCAAGCCCACAACATCAGACTCTGCAGGGAGATGTGCGGCGAGGGTGAAGGGCTGTTAACCCAGTGGCAGGAACGGAGGAAGGCAAGTCACTGCAAGCAAGCCAGCCTCCCACAGCCCAGCCCCTGCTGCCACAGAGAAATCCCAGCCCTGAGGCCAAGGTTAGATGATTTATGGTCCCACAAAGAAAAATACACAATCACAGAACCAAGGCCTGTGCCCACAGCTAGCCAGAAGGAGACTGGATTCCAGGCTTTTTAAGTAGAGGGAAGGGAAGCAGATTGGGGGAGGGGTGGGAGCACCAGAAAGGGTCTCAAACACTTGAGGAGGTCTAAAGTACCTTGAAACTGCCTCGGGGGGAGGTCAAGGCCTGCCTTTTTCATTCTGAAAGAAAGCAGAAGAGTGAGGAGGATCGGGTAGGGCAGAGCTGGGCGGCGGTGAGGACAGGCCTGGGAGGCCCAGCCCCGCTAAGGGAGCCCCATCTATTCTGCCTCTGGCAGAAGGCAGGCACAACCAGCTCCAGATCTGGGGGACCTCGGACGTCATCCACTTCACTGCATAGCAGGAAAAACTGAGGCCAGAGAGGGGCAGGGAGCCACCTCCATCCGTCAAGGATCAGTGGGGGTCGGGCTTCCTAGCACAGGGCTCCCTCCTCCCAGAAGCTCCCACAGAGCCCCTCCAGAGGGCTGGATTCAGTGTCCGGTTACAGCCAGTTTAAAAAAAAAAAATCATTTCTGCTGGGAATCCCAGTGCCCAGAGACAAAAGGAGGGGACCAGGAGGCCTCAGGAAGGGGGGATGGGCAGATGAACTGTCTGAGGGCAGGAGGGTGTGGTCCCAGCCAGAGACTTCCAGAGAACCAAAGCCCCCAGATTTTCCTGCAGCCTCCATCCGGGCCCTGCAGACCAGAGGGACCAGCCGGAAACCCTGGAAGAGGCGGGGCCAGGCCTTCTGGCCATGCTGGAAGCCGGTTCATTCTTCTCCCTCCACTCCAGTCACCTCAGGAATGTCCCTAAGCTGGGGGCAGGGAACCCCGGCCTTTGAAGTAACCTTAACGCTGCAGCGACTCCAGGAACCAGGTGGCGGCGGACAAAATTAGAGCGGGTGACCGAAAGCATTCTAGGAGCCCCCTCCATCCCTGTCCGTCCTCCCTTCTCGGGGGGGATGCAGACCTGGTCACCTCCTCAGCCTCTTTTTGGAGGGAGGTGGGGGAGACTGGTGCTAGCTGCAGCGACTCCAGGAACCAGGTGGCGGCGGACAAAATTAGAGCGGGTGACCGAAAGCATTCTAGGAGCCCCCTCCATCCCTGTCCGTCCTCCCTTCTCGGGGGGGATGCAGACCTGGTCACCTCCTCAGCCTCTTTTTGGAGGGAGGTGGGGGAGACTGGTGCTAGCCAAGTCCCTCTTTTAGTTGCCATCACCTAGGCATATAGACTGCTGATCAGAAATGGAGTCGCGGTGGGTGACTCCTCCCAAACCGTGGGGACCCCAAAAGCCAAGACAACCCCCAGGCAAAGTCAAGGTTATTTCACCTCCTCTCCCCACTACCCTTCCTCAGGAGGCTCAGATACCCCCCATCAAGCCTGTGAGGAGGCTGGTCCACTGGCCCTTGGGCCTCAACCCGCAACTGGAGGCACAGGGACATGCAAAGCCAGCCTGGCCTCCCTGTTCTTGCTGGAAGGAACTGCAGACCCGGATCCTCCCTCCGTGACCCTGCAGAGAGAGGAGCCCCAGCATCGTGGCCCTCAGCCCGCCTGTTCCCTCCTGGCCACCACCACTCCTGCCCCACACTTCAGGGGCACCCTGCACTTTCTCCGGGCCCTGGGAGTGTCCCGACTGCCCATCCCGGCTCCATCTCTGCGGTGGCCCTCAGGCTCTCTCCGCCGTCACCATCTAGTCTCCATCTCCAACTCTCCAGCTGCCCCCAAAAGTGCAGGGACTCCAGTCTGCGGCTCTGGTTGGCCCCTAAACCCTCGCCCGGGCCGCTCTCCCCTCTCATTCCCCTGAGTCCCCCTAAAAAACTCCCCCTGCTCCCCGCCGCTCCCGCCGGCCACCTCCGCCCCTCACCTGGCCGGGCTGGGCTGGCGCCGGGACCGCAGTCACAGTGTCACGCTAGAGCCGCGAACCGATTCCACTCTCCGCCGCGCCCCCGCGCTCCAGATCTATATATGGCGTTCCCCCACCCCACCTCCCGCCCGTCCCGAGAAACTTCTGGAAAGTTGGAAAAGCTTCCGGAGGGCGCCCCTGCCTCGCCAAAAAAAGCCAGAGACCTCCCCCAAACCGCCCCGGCTTCCGCCCCCTCCTTCTGCAGGCAGTCAGCCGGCCCCTGGGTCCTACTGCCCTGCTTATCGGACGCGATCGCAGCGCCCAGGAGCTCCGTGCTGGGCGCCCGGGGGCCCGCACGACTGCGGAGCGAGCGGGCATCCTTCGACTCAGTTGAGACTCTTGCGTTCGGACCGCTTCGATGAAGGGGACACGGGGCTTCCTAGTGGGAGTTCCGATCGCTTAGACACAGGGCTTCAGGGTCCTACTCCCTGGAGAGGAGCCGACACACCCCAAAGTTCTTTGCACAAGCCGGCTTATCCCTGATCTCACACCTTCCAGCTCCCCTATCCCGACAGCGGATCTGCCTTCAGGAGGATCCACTCCTCCATTCTCACCTAGTGGGAGTTCCGATCGCTTAGACACAGGGCTTCAGGGTCCTACTCCCTGGAGAGGAGCCGACACACCCCAAAGTTCTTTGCACAAGCCGGCTTATCCCTGATCTCACACCTTCCAGCTCCCCTATCCCGACAGCGGATCTGCCTTCAGGAGGATCCACTCCTCCATTCTCGAACTGAAATTGGGCCCCCCTGCCAGCCCCCTCCTCTCCTTTATCTCAGGGGAGGTGGTCAGAGGTTGGGAGGCAGCACCCTTCTCCATCTGCAGTTTATCCTGAACACCTTGGAGCTCAACCTCAGTGACCACTTGACAGGAAGAGTGGCAGCCAGTTCCTGTACCTGACCTTACCCCAGGAAGGTCTTGGAGACACCTGGGGAACACCAGGTAGTCTGGCTGGGCCTGAAAGGGTGCACAGGGAGAATACCCGGGCTGACCTTTAAGTAATATGCTGTGTGACCCTAAGGAAGTTACTTTACTTTCTGGGCCTCAGTTCCTTTGTGAAATGTCATTCCTTGCCTCCTTTCCTTGTCTGTCTCGGTCTCTCTCTCCTTGGTCATCCCTACCCCCTCCCTATCTGAGTCCCCTCCCACAGGTCTCACTATCAGCTCCTCTCCCCCACCCTCCCACAACTGATAGCCTCTGGAGCTCTGAGCTAAGCTGGGGTATTCATTTCTGTTCCAGGTGCAGAAGATGCAGCCAAGAACAGGAAACAGTCCCTGCCCTTGGGATGAATATTCTTAGGAGGGTCCGTGTGTGCGCGCTAAGTCACTTCAATCATGTCCCACTCTATGTGACCCCATGGACTGTAGCCTGCCAGGCTTCTCTGTCCATGGGGATTTTTCAGGAAAGAATTCTAGAGAATGCCCTCCTCCAGGGGATCTTCCTAACCCAGGGATCGAACCCACATCTCTTATGCCTCCTCCCTTGGCAGGCAGGTTCTTTATCACTAGTACCACCTGGGAAGCCCTCTTAGGAGGGTATGCATATCTTACTAGGGAACTGAGAAGGCAGATTATTTAGGACATCCCCACCCCAAATCTTTAACAGGGAAATCATAGATAACCCCATGGGCCCAGTATGGAGAGGAAGGGACAGAATAGAGAGACAGTTCACTCACTCACTCATTCAGTCAGTCAACAAACTGTGCTGAGTATCCTTATTCCAGGTGCATCTCTGGATCTTGGGGAGTAAACTTAGGCCCGCACTCAGCAGATGAACATTCCGGTCCCTAGCAGCAGAGGTGAGGGGAGAGCCTGTTCTGGCCACCCCAGCCAGGTGGTGGTGGTGGCTAATTTCTCAGTCTGACTTAGGCTGTGCTGGTATTCACAATCTGATTACAAGGACTATGGAAAATCTTAGATCCCAAGAGCTTTAGTCTCTTCAAATCAAAGTCAGAGAATCAGAGATTACTAGAATCTTAAGGTGGTCATCACAGAATATGATATTCCTGTGGAATCTTTGAATTCATCTAAGGAATCTTAGAATGTTAAATCTCAGTCAGGGACTTCCCTGGTGGTTCAGTGGTTAAGAACCCTCCTTGTGATGCAGAGAACAAGGGTTCGATCCCTGTTCAGGGAACTGAGATCCAACATGCCTCGCCTCAACTATTGAGCCCACCCGCCACAACTAGAGTCCTTGTGCCACAATGAAAGATTTTGCATAATGCAGTGAAGGTCCCACGTGCTGCCACTAAGACCCAATGCAGCCAAATAAATAATTTTTTTAGAGACTCACAGTCAATCTTAGAATAAAAATATTGAGGACTCTGAACTGCGAGGCATCTTAGAGGTCATGAGTTTTTGTCTGCAGCCGCAGGCAGAAGTCCTCTCTGAACCCCAAAAGGCAAGAATCCCAAAAAAGGCAAGCACCCAGGCTCCTCCAAGAACAGGGAGCTCACCTCCCTCGTAGGCAGCCCAGTATCCTTTTCTTTGGACAGGTCTGATCATTGACAAACTCTCTTAGCTTCAGGGTGGTGTCCATATCTTTGACCTGACTGTCCTGGTTTTCATGTATTTCCTCTTGCCTCGTCTGTGTATTGCTTTTAAGAAGTCCTTGCTATTCGAGGAAACTGAGGAAACCACCTGGGTCCCAGGCCCATCCACCCTCTAGCCCACCCCCCATCCCACCCTCAGTTTGGACCTCGGGTAGTAACTGACCAGTCAGCTAGTGAAGTGAAAGTTACAAAGCAGCCTGGGAGTGAAAGTTCTAAAGCTAAAGCTCTTGGGATCTAAGATTTCCCACAGTCCTTGTAATCAGACTGTGAACACCAGCAGCCTTTGCGACTCTTTGCAACCCCATGGACTATACAGTCCATGGAATTCTCCAGGCTGGAATACGGAGTGGGTAGTCTTTCCCTTCTCCAGGGGATCTTCCCAACCCAGGGATCAAACCCAGGTCCCCCACATTGCAGGCGGATGACTCAGATGGTAAAGCGTGTGCCTACAATAAAGGAGACCCGGGTTCGATCCCTGGGTCCGATCCCTGGGTTGAGAAGATCCTCTGGAGAAGGAAATGGCAATCCACTCCAGTACTCTTGCCTGGAAAATTCCATGAATGGAGGAACGTGGTAGGCTACAGTCCATGGGGTTGCAAAGAGTCGGATACGACTGAGCGACTTCACTTGGTCTTCACTTGGTCTTTACCAGCTGAGCCATAAGGGAAGCCTGGCCAGTCAGCTAAGGGTCCATCAAAGCTAATAGAAAGGAGATGTTTGCCTTGATTACCAGCAGGTCCAGATGTCTGAATCCCACAGAGATTACCTTTGCTCTACACCTTTCCTCGAAACTCTTAGCTCTCCGAGGCCTCACCAGAACTCGGGGGGGAAGCTGAGTGCTACAGCTCTCAGGGACCGCACCTAGGGGGCAGGGTAAACTGAAGCGCATGCTGTTAGATAAGCCCAGTACCTTAGAAGGTCAGAGTAGAAAGGACCAATGCCTTCCATATACAAATAGGGAAGCTGAGGCTTGGGAGAGGGCACTGGAGACCCTCTCTCGGTCTTACTAGACTCTACCTTAGCTCAGACTGGGTCAGAAGCTTCCTCTATGGCATTCTGCTGCATTATCTCTGTGTCATCACCCTATATGTCTCTGAATGTCACTGGCGATTTTGGATGGGCAGAGATTTCTTCTCCCTCTGAGCCCCCAGGACCCAGCACAGAGTATGCCCAGAAAAGGCACACGATGAACCATGGCCAGTGAGTGAGTGATGGGAAGTGTCTGCCTGAGTAGCTGGACTCCAGTCACAGCCTCCTGCAACGTCCCTGAAGAAAGAAAGGCAACGGCTCCTTTAAATTTCCAACATCAGCAAAAAGTTTCAAGAGCCTTTGCCACAGTATTCTTAGCTCCGAGCCCAGCCCTGGCCTTGCTGACTGCAGCCCTTCCCCCACACTCCCAGGCTGCACTTTCTGGGAAAAGCACTCTTTGGAAGGAGGAAAGAATCTGAAATGCAGAGAAACTCTTGAGCATTTCAGGTGTGTGTTCCTCCTGTGTCCCCGCTCCCAGCAGGAGCCCACCCATCCCACCCCACCCTCGACAGGGGCTCAGCTGGAAATCCTAGGGACCAAGCGGTGTGGTCAGGAGGAAGTAGAAAACCATATAATGCGACTTCATCCACATTGTACAGAAAGGAAAAAGAAAACTGGGCCCCAGAGAGGGCCAGCAATTTGCCCAAGGTCACACAGCAGTTCAGAGGTGGATCTAGACCAGAGCTCAAGCCTTGGGCCTCAGCCTTCCTTCTCTCACATCATCTCTAGCTGGGCCTTCCAGGTAGGCAGGCCCAGTTCCACCAGGTTTTGTAGAAACAGCTGTCTTTGGCCCCAGTGACTACATTCAGGCAGTCTTCACCCTATTGAGTTCTAGGACAGAAACTAACATGTTAAGTGCCCAGTTTGTTCATATTATCATATTTAATACTCTCAGGTTAAGTTGAATGGCTCCATTTTAAATACAAGGAAACTGAGGCTAAGTTCAAGCCGTTATAGCAAATTGCAGTTAGAACTGGGATTTGAATTGTTTGTCCATGGTAGATGGGGAGTGGGGGCCGGGAAAGGATAAGGAGGTGACATTCACGGGGCACTTTGAATGCTGTGGCCAGGCACCCTAAACAGTATCTCACTTTTAATTGTAGGGCGTTAATTGGAAGGAAGTGTCATCCTTTTCTTCTTTTTTCAGGGGACCAGACTGTGGCCAAGAAAGGCTGGGATGACCAGCCCCTGGTGGGCCCTCTCCCTGGGAAACCAGGGCTGCCACCGGCAATTCTCTGAGATGCTGTCCAGAAGCCAAGAATGTGCTCGCAGTCCCAAGCATGAGTCAGGGAAATGCAATTTCTGCAAGCTCTGATGCTCTCTCGTGGAGTGTGGGGCCTTCTGACCCAAAGGGCTGTCCTGTGAGCTGCCACGTTGGAGGGTGGGAGGCCCGTGAGGGGTGGGCCGACACATGATTCCTCCCTCCTCCTCCCAGAGCAAGCCCCACCCCGACTCTCCTACAGTCCTCCTGGTGCCTGACGCCCGACAGGACGCCCAGGAGACATGCCCACTGGCACATGACACTTCAGACATACGTGCGTCCACCTGCCCGCTGAGGCCCCTTCATGCAATCCACACGTACACACGTCTGCCTAACTCTTTAGCAACATAAATGCCCTCACATGTGGCACACATGCCTGATAGGTACCTGTACACAGGCTCAGGCTCAAGGGGAGGAGGGGAGGACACAGAGCAGAGCTGGGATCCTTCACCCCTTATTAGCTGTGAAGCCTTGGGGAAGTCACTTTCCCTCTCTGGGCTTCAGTTCTCAGTTGTAAAATGAGAGAGTGTGACTTCTCCTTGGCACCCCACCTCCTGCCAGTTGACATTCCCTCCTGCCTTCACCCCAAAACCTGAAGACATTTCTTGAGCATCTACTGTGTATAGGGTGTCCAAAACCCGACAAGGCAGGGATACAGTTCCCACGGGGAAATGGAATGAGTCAGGTGCAGAGCACAGGACAGGTCCCCTGATGCCAGCCCAGGGCTTTGTCCATTGCACCTGCTCAAAACCCTTCTGTGGCTCCTAGTGGCCCTCTTGGACAAGCCCCTGATGCTGGGAATGATTGAGGGCAAGAAGAGAAGGGGGTTCAGGAGGAGATGGTTAGATGACATCATCAGCTCAATGGACATGAGTTTGAACAAACTCGGGGAGATGGTGAAGGACAGGGAAGCCTGGTGTGCTGTAGTCTATGAGGTCGCAAAAAGTCAGACACGACTCAGTGACTGAAGAACAAGTGGCCCCAGGAGAAAGTTCAAGCCCTTTTGTGGCCCTTTGTGGCAAGCCAGTTTGCAAGTACAGCTACTTGGGGCTCCTGGTGAGAGACTGTCTTCTTAGGGCCAGAGCAAGGGAGGATGCTGTTAAGAAAGCTCAGCTTTGGGACTGGGAGCTCTCTTCCTTCTGCCAGTCTCCCTCTCCCAGGCCGCCTCTGGCAACCTATGGAAATGGCTCCAGCTGCTAGGCTGGAGAACTGGTAGCATGGTCAGATGGCTATTTCATGCCTTCTTGCCTTTCCCCTTCCCCTGTTGCCTCTCTACCCACCCACTTCCCCGGCGCCCAGATCTTCTTTTCTCCCCCAGGTAACGCTGGCAACTGTAACAATAGGGATGCCCAGAGCAGCGGTAGGGCTGCCTCCCCTGTCTTAGGGTCTCTGACACTCAGAAAAGGGCCCCTGAGCTCTGACCACCCCACTCCCAGCCCTAATCTGCTTCAGTCCAGTATAGCCACCCTGGCGTTATGGACTATGAGAAGCCCTGGCTTGGGGGTCAGGAGATCTGGAATCCTGGCCCAGCTCTGCTGTGTTTTAGCTGTGTGCCCGTGGTCTAGCCCCCCACCTCTGACAAATAGGAATGATGAACTGGAGGATGATGAGAAGCACAAATGAAACAAGTTGGAGAGCACTTTGAGAACTGCACGACGTTAGGATCTCTGCTCACCTCTTCATCACCTGGTCAAATCCTTCCTGACTTTGGTCTTCCCTGGTGGTCCAGTGGCCAAGACTCCGTGCTCCCAATGCAGGGGGCCTGGGTTCAGTCCCTGGTCAAGAAGCTAGATCCCACACACCGCAGCTAGGACCCAGAGCAGGCAAATAATTAAAAAATAAATAAAATTTAAAAATCCTTCCTAACCTTAAGAAGCCACTTGGGACCATTCCGGCTCTGTCCATCCGGTCATTTCCACTCACACCTGGCCTTGCACAGACACAAGAGGGTAGCAAAGGGCTGGAATGGGGCCTTTCAGGGAAGATAGAGGCGAGGTGGCAGCCCAGCAAAGGAGGAAGAACCCAGCCCGGAAGTCAGGAAGCCTGGGTGCCACCTCTCAGTCAGTGACCTTGGAAAGCTACTGTACCACTCTGTACCTTTGTTTCCTCACCTGTGACATGAAGAAATGAGCAGGATCTGGAAGGATCTGAGGGATTTCATTTTAAGCAGGAAGGTTTCCTCCAGGTGTTGGCAGGAGGAGAAATGGGCACACTCTTTCTAGAAGGCAGTTTACACTGGGAGCTTTAAACAGTATACTGAATAACTCCCGGCAGCATTGTTTGCAATTGCGAAACTTGGAAACAACCTTACTTTCCATCAGTACGAGGTGGAGGAGAAACAAAAAGTGAGGAAGTTATTTATGTCTTGATATTGATTCCACTCTCAGAGCTGAAGTGAAGGCAAGTGTTGCTTAGATCAGTACAGACAGTCCCAGTAGTCGGTAGAAACTGGTAACACTCCTTGATGGCCGGGGAAGGACTGGATGTGAGAGGGAGGGGGAGGGATAAGACTCTCTGCCCTCCGGATCTGGTATGAATTCGGAGGCTACGTGAATGCATTTCCTATTCACAAATGTTAAAGTTTTATTTGTTCTTTAAAAGTTTTTTTTATTAAAAAAAATAAAAACTATATTGCAGCATAGTTGATTTACAATGTCATGTTAGTATCAGGTGTATAGCACAGTGATTCAGTGAGATGTATATAGGGATGCAGGATTCCCTGGTGGTTCAGATGATAAAGAATCCACCTGCAAAGCAAGAACCCCTGGGTTGGGAAGATCTCCTGGAGAAGGGAATGGATACTACTCCGTAATTCTTGCCTGGAGCGGGCAGAGTAGCCCCGCTGGGACTACAGTCCATGGGATCATGAAGAGTCAGACATTATTGAGCGACTGAACACACACACATATATGTATGGAATATACATTCTTTTTCAGATTTTTTCCCTTGTAGATTATTGCAAAATATTGTGTACAGTTCCCTGTGCTACACAGTAGGTCTTGTTGGCTATCTATTTTACAATATATAAATAGTAGTATATATGTGTTCATCCCAACCTCCTAATTTATCCCCTGCCCTTTCCCCTTTGGTAACCATAAATTTGTTTTCTATGTCTGTGGGTCTATTTCTGTCTTGTTAATAAGTTTATTTGTATCTTTTTAATTTGTTCTTTGGGGAGAAAAAAAAAACAATTTTGAGGAACATAATATAAGGAAATTATTTTTAAAAAACGTGAGCGTAGATACATGTACAAGAATGTTCATTATGGCCTTATTTGTGCATGCTAAGTCATGTCTGACTCTTTGTGACCCCAAGGACTGTAGCCCGACAGGCTCCTCTGTCCATGGAATTCTCCAGGCAAGAATACTGGAGTGGGTTGCCATGCCCTCCTCCAGGGGATCTTCCCAATCCAGGGATCGAACCACCCGTGTCTCCTGCATCTCCTGCACTGCAGGCAGATTCTTTACCCACTGACCCATCTGGGAAGCCCTGGCCTCATTTGTAAGAGCGAGACCAGAATTAGAGATAATGTCAGTAAGGGAGGAAAACTGGCAGCTGAAATAAAGGTGGAAGCCATGTTAATCCTTAAGCAGAAGAAGAGAGCTTAATGGACTGGTGGATAAAAAATGGAACAGCTTATAAAACAGCATGCTTATGAAAATTCTATACGCAGAGGCGCAGAACTGTGAAAGGGTGTTCACATTTCACCAAAAAGTCAACTTCTGTTACTAGGTAATTTCCATCTGATTTTTCAACCATTTCTACTCTTTGGAGCTTTTTTCTCAATGAAAGTGAAAGTCGCTCAATCATGTCCAACTCTTTGCAATCCCATGGGATTCTCCAGGCCAGAATACTGGAGTGGGTAGCTGTTCCCTTCTCCAGGGGATCTCCCCAACCCAGGGATCAAACCCAGGTCTCCCACGTTGCAGGCAGATTCTTTACAAGCTGAGCCACCAGGGAAGCCCATTTCTCAATGAATGTGTATTTAAAAAGTAGAGAGAGAGATGCATAATATTCATTTAAAAAGGCTAGAAGGAAATACTCTTAAATGACTTAATACTGTTTATCTTTGGAGATGAAAATACCTTTTATTTCTGTTTTCAATTCTCTGTTTCTCTGAATTTTTTCAATAGCATATATTACTTTTATAATCAGTTTTTCGCTATCAGTAAATAGAGGGTTCCCCTGATAGCTCAGTGGTAGAGTATCTGCCTGCCAATGCAGGAGACATGGGTTTACTCCCTGGATTGGGAAGATCCACTGGAGGAGGAAATGGCAGCCCACTCCAGTATTCTTGCCTGGGAAATCCCATGGACAGAGAAGCCTGGTGGGCTACAGTCCATGAGGTCGTGAAGAACTAGACATGACTTAGCAACTAGACAGCAACAACAGTACAGTAAATAGACAAGCAGCACTCAGCGGGAGATCAAGCTCGGTCTGAAGCCATGTCTGAGTGGGGGCTGTGACAGGGCCTGGGCTCGGCCCCCTTGTTGCAGCTCTGTGGAAGCTGGGAGGCTGGGGCTGGAGCCCATCTGGCCAGCCAGGCATTTTCTACCCCCACAGGCTTTTGGCCTCAGGCTAAAATAAGCTGAACTGTAACAGGCTTTCACAGCATGCAGCCAGAGCAGGCAAAAGCGTCCTGACAAAGGTAACCATGTATGGGGACAGGAGTGTGTGCTAAGTCACTTGAGTCGTGTCTGATTCTGTGTGACCCTGTGGACTGTAGCCCTCCAGGCTCCTCTGTCTGTGGGATTCTCGGGGCAAGAATAGTGGAACGGGTTGTCATGCTCTCCTCCAGGGGATCTTCCCGACCCAGGGATCAAACTCATCTCTTACATCTCCTACATTAGCAGGTGGGTTCTTTACCACTAATGCCACCTGGGACGGGAGTGCAAAGCTGCAGAAAATGGCCAGGCCAGTCTCACAGGAGCTTGGGAGCCCCCCCACCGGAAGGGAATTTAGTAGGACAGTGACAAGGTCCTATTGGAGTGTTTAAAGGAGTTCTGTATCTGGTGAGCGGAGAGGGACAGAGGGAGGCCAGAGAGGAAAATGTCACAATAACCCAGCACAAAACGCTGGTGCGTCCTTGGAACTTTGCTCCACGTTATGTGGCATCTTGGATGGGAAGGTAGTTTGAGGAGAATGGATACATGTATATGTATGGCTGAGTCCCTTCACTGTTCTCCTAAAACTATCACAACATTGTTAATTGTCAATATCTCAATGCAAAATAAAAAATTAAAAGAAAAAGAAGATGCTGATGCCTGGATCTGGGGAGGGGCCACAGGGCTAAGAGCGTCCAGCAGTGGACTGGGCATGGCGGGCCAGGGAGAAGGAGGCAGGGGGGCTTCCGGGGGTCTGGCCTGGGTCTGCAGGTCGTCTCTGAGATGGAGACTCTAGGCAGAAGCAATGAACTCCGTAGTCTGCAGACTAGAGGCGCCCAGGAGGCCATAGCATTGGTGAGTCTGGCCCTGAGGGGAGGAAGCCAGGCTGGAGAGGACAGTAGGGAGTCAGGGCACAGGAGAGTGACGGATGCCGTGGGATGGTCAGTGTCAGGGAGGGCAGGCACAGAAGGGGAGAAAAAACAGAGGCTGGGGAGAAACAGGCCCTGCCAGGCAAGGCGGGGAATCCCTGCCACCTTCAGGAGGGAGAATCAAGGAGGAGTTGGCAGGGCCCGGGTATACAGGGAGGAAGGCCATGCTGGATGCAACAGAGCCACGATGCCCTCCATCCCCTCCTCCCTCACAGAGAAAGCCCAGGGAGGACCAGACCATGCGGTGATTCCGTGGCGGGTGGGGTGGGTCGGGGCCGGGATCTGTACACTCGGCTGGACCCCATTGGCTGGCGGGCAGGAGCCGGCTCAGGGACAGGACCAGCTGACGCAACGTGGGCCTATCGTTGCAAGCCCTGCCGAGGGGATGCAGCTGTGCTGGCCACTGGCCAGAGGTTCCGGCGGGGAGAGCAGGGCCCGGCTCTCAGGGCAGGCTGGAGCTGTCTGTTCTGGGTCTGCTCTGACTCAGGAGGGAAATACGCCTTTCATGGAAGCACCAAGAGCCCTGGGCCCTCTGCCGGTGCCTGAGGTGGGGGAGGGGCCCCAGAGGATGCTGCCGCTTAGATGTCCTTCTCAGGCTCCGCGTTCTCAAGGCCAGATGGGGAGATGGGAGCCCAGGCTAGGTGAGCATCAGGCCCCAGGGTTTCAGTCTGTGCTAAGCCTCTGACGCTGTATGTGACTTTGGGCGAGTCCCTGATTCCTCTGAGCCTCAGCTTCCCCATCTCTTTTGCCAGGACAGAAAGTTGTGGAAAAGAACTCAAGGCTTGGGAGCTGAAGCGGGGGTGGGGGTCACCAGGGGCACAGCTGACCAGTCTGGGCACTCAAACTTGGCACAGGAAAAAGGGAATTATCATTTATTGATGCCCGCTTTGTGCAGGGAGCCACTTCCATGTGGCTCAGATGGTAAAGAATCTGCCTGCAATGCAGGAGACCTGGGTTCGATCCTTGGGTTGAGAACATCCCTGGAGAAGGAAATGGCAACCCACTCCAGTATTCCTGCCTGGAGAATTCATGGACAGAGGAGCGTGGTGGGTTCTCTGGGGTCCATGGGGTCACAAAGAATAACTAACACTTTTACTTTGTACAGGGAGCTCTTGCAATCTCTGTTAACTCCCATATCCCTGCTAAGAGGCAGGCATTTTGACTCCCAATCTGCAGATCAAGAAACTGAGCCTCAAAAAGCCCAGGAATGATAGAGCCTGGATTTGAAGCCAGGTTTCTCTGCTTGGGGTCCGGGTTCTGTTTACTGCAGCCAACCGAGGAGTCTCAGACTAGCGTCACTGACACCCATCAGAGCTGTCCCAGGCTGCTACAGGCCTCCTCTTTGTTAACCCTGCCCAGGCCCCAGGGTCAGGCCCGCAAAGAAGGGGGATTTGGGCGAGTGACGGCCAGGTGCGATGGGGTCCCAGGATACAGTTGGCGATCTACAGCAGGGGTTCCCAACCTTTTTGGCACCAGGGACCAATTTCATGGAAAACAGTTTTTCCACAGACCAGGAGGAGTTGGGAGTTGGTTTCAGGATGATTCAAACGCATGACATTTCTTGTGCACTTTATTTTCTAATCTAATGCTGCCGCTGATCTCAGGAGGTACTGGTCTATGGCCCAGAGGTTGGGGACCCCTGATCTAAAGGGATAGGTTTCAAGCTCAGGGACACGTAGGCAGTTCCTTCAAACTCCCTGACTCAGAAGCCCTGCCCTGAAAGACTGGCAGGAATGGAGCCGAGTGTCAGAAAGGGTCTCAGCTATTAGTCTAGGCAAGCTTGGTCCCAGGAACAGGGCAGGAAGCCTGGTTATAGGAGCAAAACCGTGAGTCCCTGAGGCCAGGTGCCACCCAGCAGCTCAGCGTGGCTTGTACAGAGAACGATGGGTCAGTGACAGGCCACAGGCAGGGGCCATCACAGGGCAGAGACGAGGCTGCCCTGATAGCAAAGTCCCAACTGTGGGCGCGCACTGCCTTCCTCCATGTCAACAGCACTGGCCCATACCCGCCTCCTGCCAGAGGTCTGCCCTGCCACCTGGAATGGGGCTGGGTCTCCCACAGTGTCTCGGGGGAGGGGTGTGGGGGACCAGCAGGCCCAGTGTCCACACAGCTGGCTCTGCCACCACTGAGCATTTCCAGGGGGGGCTTACTAAGGTCCTTCTCAAGACAGAAGGACTTGACAAAGGTATCCTGTTGACACAGAACTCCAAACTCCTCGGGTCACTCATTTTCACTGAAAACCAATTTTTCCGGAGCAACTCTTCTGAGCCAGGCCCTGTGCTGGGAACATGGAAACAAATCAAATCTGCTCCCCACCCTTAGGCAACAGAGCCCATACAGGGTGATCCGGGCTGTGACACAGGGGAGAAGGCAGAGGGCTGCCAGAAGCCATGCAGGGACGGGAAAGCAGGGAAGACTTCTTGGAGGAGGCAGCCTGGGGTGAAGAAGGAGCTCACATCAAGCAGAGAAAGCTTGCGGAGGATGAAAAAAGGGAGGGGCTCTCCCCAGGTGCACAAAAGCCACAGGAATAAAGATAAGTAATATTTTCAAGCAATATTTTTAAAAGTCAATGTTAAAAAAAAAGATGAACAAAATATAAACATTTTAATAAAGACAGGATCAGGGCCAACTTCATGGGCGTACAACCTGTGCAGTGTGACAGAGCCCCGGACTTGGTTGCCATCTTGAAATTCAGAATAAACTTTGAAGGAGAGGCCCCACACACCATGTAGCCCGTCCTGGATAAGAATAAAACAATACCGTGTCAAGTCATGTTGGAGCCTGATAAGAAAAAAACAAAACTATTTATTTAAAATGTTGATATTTCATTCATCATGGATTTTTCTGGTATTAATTTTGATTTTTTAAAAATATTGCATGAAAAGATTTTTTTTTTATTATTGCGGTTTGGGGTGCCCCTTTTAATTTGCAGCCAGAGTGAATGCCTCACTCACCTCTCCCTGATCCAACTTTGAGAGCAGATGAGGCGGAAAGGGCGTCAGACAACTAGAAAGAGGGCTGTCCAGCAGCTGGAAGCCTGCGGGGCCTGGGTCGGGAGGGAGAGGGGACAGGACAGCCTCAGGCACCTCTCAGATCCCACGATCCCTTGCCAGAGATGCACCTGGGTGTCCTCCCACTGTCAAATCACTGTCTAGAGACTCCACGCCCCCATCTGCAAAGTGAGAACAATGGTTCCTTTCGGCAGCCTGTCTTCCAGGTTGAGGGACAAAAGAAAAAGGTGCTGAATTTGAAACCGGAGAGCCGCGTCCACTAGAAAGTTCATGCACGAGTTCTGTGTTAGGGACCCTGCAGCGCCCACGGACATGCAGGGATCCGGTCTCCCACCCTCCATACCCCTCCTTCCATCCTCCAAGCTCCCAAGACCCCTTCTGCCTTTTCATAGCCTCCCCCCGCCAGTCACAGTTTCTCCCCGCCCTTGCCTTCAATGTGCACAAGAGGGAGAGAGCATATCAAGCCGTTATTTTTTTGGAGGGGGTGCTGCATCAGGTCTTATTTGCAGTATGTGGATTTAGTTCCCTGACTGGGGACTGAACCTGGGCCCCCCTGTATTGGGGGTGTGGAACCTTAGCCATTGGACCAGCAGGAAAGTCCCTTAAGCCTTTTATTTTATTTATTCCTTCTTTCATGCAGCCAATATTCATAAGGACTCAGGGTACAAGGACAAAGGAGGGAACAAAATGGACTTTGCTCTCAGGGAGATGCACATGCGGCTGGAGGAGGCAGGCTATACACTCAGAAACAGATCTGATCATTCCAGATAAAGGTAAACGCTATGAAGAAACCAAAGCCGGTGGTTGCAGGCAGGGACCTGAGTACTTTACCGTAGGGCCTGAATGATGAGAAGCTATACTGGTTTCCTATTGCTGCTGCAACAAATTACCATAAACTTAGTGACTTAAAACAATAAAAGTGTATCTTCTTATAGTTCTGGATGTCAGAACACTAGAATGGATCAGCAGGGCTGCGTTGCTTCTGGAAGCTCTGGGGCAAGTCTGTTTCTTGTCCTTTCCAGTTTCTAGGAAGCTGCCTGCACTCCTTGACCCAAGGCCCCTTCCTCCGTGCTCTACGCCAGGAGTGTCTCATCTTCACAACTGCCCCTTTCTCTGATCTCTGCTTCTGTCATCACATCTCTGTCTCTGACCCCTGTCCCCTCCTCGCTCATATAAGGATCTTTGTGTTTACACAGGGCCACCAGGTAATCTCTCTGTCTCAAGACCCATCATTTAATCACATCTGCCAAGTGCCCTTTACCATGGCAGCTATAACATATGCAGGGATCAGGACCCAGACATCTTTGGGAGTCACTCTCCTGCCTACCAATAAAATCAAACCCCTGAAAGCCTTCGAGTGGAGGAGAGCATCCCTAACAGTGGGAACTACATGTGCAAGGGGCCCAAGGCTAGGACAAATTAGGCATGTCCTCAGAAAAGCAAGAAGGCCAGCCTTCCAGACAGCAGTGCTCCAGGTAGCCTGACTTTAATTCATCTCGTCCGTGGGGCCAGTCTCACCCTTGTAGATGAATGTGGTGTGTTCCAGGAATCCTGAGCAGCCAAGACAGCCCTTCAAGAGCCTCCTCTCAGCACTGAAGGTCATCTCCTCTCTCCCCATGCTTCTTGCTGGCTGACCCTTCACATGCTTAGCATAAGAGCCTTGGGTGTTTGAGGAAGGTGCCAATCCAGTGCCCACCTGGAGCTGGGGGCTAGACTGACTTTGGTGGAGGAGTGGGCCCAGCCCCTGCTACCTACATATAATCCTGCTCTTTCTTCCCTGCTGAAGGCCAGGATTGTGTGGCCGAGGGCGGGAGGGGGCAGGAAAGGCTGGACCTCGAGCGGTGGCAGCCGCCTTCAATGGCCATATTGTTAGCTCTGGGCTGCAGAGGGGAGGGCATCAGAGTTTGGCTGAATGAGGCATCTGTGCTCACGAGGTTAGGATGCTCAGGTCAGAGGCTCTCCTAGGAGATGCTCCCCACTCCTACTTCTGCCCAGACCCTGCAATTTGGGTTCCTGATACCTCAGGGACCACGGCTATCACCAGCTGGCTAACTGTGCCATGCGCTGTTGGTTGGTGGCCTTTCCTGTTAGACTGTAAACTCTCTGAGAAGTCCAGCAAGCCCCAGTACCCAGCCCAGGGTTTGGATCAGAGAAGTTGTCCCGTAAACACACGGAATGAATGAATGAATGAATGAGACTGTTGTCATTCCTGCTTTGTCTGATCACCTCCTCCTGGACCGTTGCAGCAGCCTCTTCACCAGCTTCCCTGTCCCTGGTCTTTCCTCCTGCACACCATTGCCAGAGGGTCAACAGTGAAGGTCTAACATACCATCAGTTGAATCCTCCTGAAACTCCCTGAGACTCTCAGGGTCCAGCTAATCCCCCACCAGCCTGGCCAAGTGTTCACCTCCAACCTTCTTCCCCACCTCGGTACTTGTTCTTGAGAACGCCTGATTTTTTCCAGCCTGAATGGCCTTGCTCTTGCGGATTCCTGTATGCAGAATGCCCTTACTCCTCTTCTTCCCTCCTGGGTGACCCCTCTCACGGTTCAGGCCTAAGTTCCCCCAGACTTCTCTGTGTTCCCACAGAACCTTTGTGGTTACACAGGGCCTCCAGGCAATCTATCTCAAAACCTATCAGTTAATCACATCTGCCAAGTGCCCTTTACCATGGCAGTTAAAACATACGCAGGAGTCCGGACCCAGACATCTCTGGGAGTCATTCTTCCGCCTGCCGACGAAGTCACACCTCCGAAAGCCTTAGAGCGGAGGAGAGCATTCCAAGCAGAAGGAACTTCATGTGTAATGTTCTCAGAACAGCAAGAACCCACTACCCTGTGCTCCCAGCACCCTCTACACCAATTATAATTGCCAGTTAACACCTCTTTCTCCCTAACCGGACCCTGAGCTTTTCAAGAGCAGACACTGAGCCTGACCCGTATTTTCATCACAGCCTGGGCCCTGGACACGGTCAGGCACAGAGCAAATGCTCAGCGCAGGTCTAAGCTCAATTCCAAGACAGTGAGTGCCTTTTGCTCCCTCTGGTGGTCATTTTGTGTCACTGCACTTTTCTGGAGACTTTACGGGCTTCAGTAGAGAAATGGACACCTGAACTGCGATTCTCGGAATGTATACCCAGGACCGACAGCATCAGCATCACCTTGGAACTTGTTAAAAATGAAATTCTTGGGCTCCATCCCAGGCTTATGTAATTCAAAAACTCTTGGGTGGAGCCTAGAAATCTATTTTAACAAGCCTTCCAGGTGATTATGGTGCAGCCTAAAGTTTGACGTTCCTTTTCCTAGGAGCCCCAAGTAACGGAGGAGACACCAGGCTGTACCAGGTAGAGATGCCAGCTAAAGTACAAGACTCCTAGTTAAAGCTGAATTTCAGATGAACAATGAACTAATATAAATATGTCTGGTGCAATATTTGCAACTTCTATCTTGAAATTCTTAATAATTTTTGGACACGGAGCCCCGCATCTTCATTTTGCACAGGTATTTAGTCCTAGGAAGAACCCAGAACTCAAAGGTGGGAGGGGTCAGACTGCCAGCAGCTGAGCTGTGTCTCTAAGTTTGCCCAGCTCCCCCATCTTTCATACTCCCCATTGCTTCCTTCCCAGAGGAATCAAGCCTTCATCCCGTCTCTTCAGATTCCAGGAACTGTCTCCTCACTGTCTTGCTCCTTCATTCCCACCCTTTCTATCCCATCTTCCACAGAGCAAAATGAAATTCCCAAAATGCCTGCCCATGTCATCCTCAAAGGGTTTCCCAGGTGGCTCAGTGGTAAAGAATCCACCTGCCAATGCAGGAGATGCAGGAGACGTGGGTTCGATCCTTGAGTTGGGAAGATCCCTGGAGTAGGAAATGGCAACCCACTTCAGTATTCTTGCCTGGAAATTTTCATGGACAGAGAGGCCTGGCAGGCTGCAGTCCATGGAATCACAAAGAGTCAGACACAACTAAGTGACTGAGGATGCACACACATCGTCCTCAAAACTTTCCTCGGGGTGTCTCCCTACCACTGTTTTTATGATAACAGCCATTTCCCATTTGGAGCACTGAGTTAGACTCTTGGCTCCATGTGCTCCGGTGTTCTGTGCAGTAATTCTGCCTCTGCCCAGTGCCCTGGGGTGGGGTCCTGTGAGCATGACCTGCCTGCAGCCTTGGGTGGAGGGCTGAGTATCAGCTTCAGCTGATGCCCAAAGGAGAGATGCTGTCTAGGATGCCACAGAGGAGCGGGAGCAGGAGAGGCTCCAGAATGATTTATTGAGCACCTACTTTGTGTCTGGCACTGTCTGAGTGGTGAGGACACTCCCAGCCAAGGTCCCAGCTCAGGAAGCTCCCAGGGCTTGGGGATGAGGAGGGTAACACCAGGTAATGAGAAGGTTGTAATGGCTCAGGGTCTGTGTGCCCACAGAGGTGGTAATGGGCCCTGGCTGGACCAGAGCTCTGGGGTGACCACCTGTCTGGGCTTGCCCATGATCAAGGGACATGGGACTCCCAGTGTTAAAAGAAGGACAGCCGTCACCCTGCAACAGCTCTGACCCCACGACGGCTCCTCCTGCTCATTTGATGCTTCCAGGCCCCGGATGAAGGACCTGAGAAATTCAGACCATGTTAGTGCACACAGGGAGGTCAGCCTGGTTGTGGTCCCAGGGGCTGGTAGACAGAGTAAGGTCAGGAGTCAGGGTGCCCAGGGCTTGAATCTGCTTTGGCTTTGCACTGGCTGCTTGCCTAAAATCCCTGAGCCTCCTTTCCTCTTCTCTAAAATGAGATGTGTAGCATCCATTCAACAGGCCCTTTGTGAGGATGGACATGGGACAACACAGCAAATGGGAGGTATCATTGCAGGATTAAGTTCAACTATAAACAACAGAGGGCTTCCCAGGTGGCGCTAGTGGTAAAGAACCTGCCTGCCAATGCAGATACATAGAGACGCAGGTTTGACCCTTGGGTCGGGAAGATCCCATGGAGAAGGGCATGGCAATCCACTCCAGTATACTTGCCTGGAGAATCCCATAGACAGAGGAGCCTGACAGGCTACGTACAGTCCATAGGGTCGCACAGAGTCAGACACGACTGAAGCGACTTAGCACACACACATAAACAACAGAATCATTTTGGCTTCAACAAGAGAGTTTGTTTCTCTCTCCTATAAAAGTCTGGAAATAGATGGTTCAAGGGTGGCATGTGGGCACTGCTCTGCTACATTTTCAGGATTTCAGGCTCCTTAGCTCATAGCTCCTCCAACCCTAAGGTGTGCCCCCATCTTTAAAGACCCAGATGGTGGCTAGAGCCGCAGCCATCACATCTATGGGAGCTGTAGACACAGAGAAGGTATTTGCAATTGGATGAGCTTGATAAGGAAAGGGCTCCACTGGAGAAGAGAAGCCGCAAAACGGAGCTCCAGGACTCCCATATCTACGGAAGAGGAAAAGCCAGCAGCAGCTCCCCAGTTTCCAGACTTCTCTCAGCCCCCACACATGCAAACCCAGCTGTTTGTCTAACATCCCCACTTGGATGTCTATGAGACATCTGAACTTGAATTCTGACCTTGAATTCTGATCTGCCCCCTCCATCTGCTCCTGTTGCCACCTTCCCCTGTGTCAGATCCTGGCAGCACCAGCCATGGAGGGGTTCATTCAAACACTTGCAGTCATAGTTGACTCTGTCCTTTCACAATCGACATTCCATTCCCTAGGAAATCCTGTGGTTATACCTCCCAAGGACAGCCCAGCATCTGACTACCTCACTGCCCTGCTGTTGCCCCGACCCTCTCGTCTGATGCCACGTTCCTCTCCCCCTGCTTCTACCTTCTGTCCCTTGGTCTATTTAACTCACAGGGCACATGAGGACACCCTCTGCTTGGAAATCTGCAGTGCCTTTTTCATTTCAATTGGAGTAAAAGTCAAATTCCTCACCATGGGCTCTAGATGCTTCGTGATCTAATCTCAGTGACGTTGCACATCATCGTTTACATCTGCCCCACCCCGCCCCCGCCGTCACTCCCTCCACCCCAGCCCTGTTGGCCTCCTGGCCTGAATAGACCAGGTACATCCCACCTCGGGGCTTCCGTCCTCTGCTTCAGGTTTTTACCCAAATGTCACCTTCCCTGACTACTCTGTGTAAGGTAACCCCCTCACCAGTACTTCCTACTTTCCTCTGTCTGTGCTGTCCTGCTTTTATCCAAAGCCTGTATCCCATCTAATATATATCTTTCTTTCTTTTTTAATTATTGTCTACGTCCCGGTACTGAAAAGTAAATTTCATGAAAGCAGAGATATTTGCTACTATATTAGAACATCAGAACTGGGTTTCCCTGGTGGTCCAGAGGTTAAGAATTCATGCCTAGCCACTCAGTCATGTTCTATTCTTTGCGACCCTTTGGACTATAGCCCACCAAGCTACTCGGTCCATGGGATTCTCCAGGCAAGAATACTAGAGTGGGTTGCCATGCCCTCCTCTAGGGGAGCTTCCTGACCCAGGACTAGAATCCAAGTCTCCTGTGTCTCCTGCATTGAAGGCAGATTTTTTTACCCACTGAGCCATGGGGGAAGCCCAATCACTCAATATACATGGATTTAAAGAATGAAGAAAGGGAAGGAGCAATGAATAAGTGAAGAAGTTACTCTCCCTGAGCAGGAGGCTTGGGCTGTCCACGAGGACAGTGAGACAGGGGTCATGACGACTGACCACATTGTGTAGACCATAATGTACCCAGCCCTGTGCCAGGTGCTGGGTGTGGCCGAGTAGAAGCAGACACCTGCGCTGCCATTCACAGAAGTGGCTGGCAAATGAGAGGATGGAGGGAAACACAGGGGCCTGTGGGAGCACAGAGGCGCTTCCACGAGGGGGTGACTCGTGACCTGTCTGAAGCCACACCCTGCCAGTCTCCCCGCAGCAACGCTTGAAGTCCAGTTTGAGTCAGAGGCAGCAGTGAGACTGAAGGGCGCAGATGTGACGGCAGAGCTCCCTGGGTTGCGTATTGGCTGACCAGCTGGGTGACTTGGGGAAAGTCAGGTGCCCTCACCACGTCTCACTTTGCTCATGTAAAATGTGGTAGCTGCTGGCCTAGAGCTTCTGCGTTCTTTCCAACTTCAAGTGTCACTCAAGTCTTGGAGGCGTACTGCTCAGCTCTCCCTTCAACAGAGAGCTTGCGAGACTTCCCTGGTGTCCAGTGGCTGAGACTCTGCACTCCCAATGCAGGGGCCTGGGACTGATTCCTGGTCAGAGAACAAGATCCACGTGCTGCAACTGAGGCCCGGTGCAGCCAAATAAATAAATAAAAAGAAAGATGTTTAGGTGTTTAACAGATAGAAACTCCAGAACTGGAAGGATGGGAACTCCAATAGCTCCGGAGTCCCCCTGTCTGAGTTCCATGAATGACTGGCTTTGGGGATCCGGCCTGGGCAGCCACGTGGATTCTGGGGCTTGTTACAGAGATGGGAAAGGGAATGTGCTTAATGTCACTGAACTGTGCACCTTTAAAATGGTTAAAATGTAAACTTTATATTATGTCTATTTTACCACAATATATTTTTTTAAAGAGTAAAATACTTGGACCAAGTGCATAACACACGCTCCAGAGCAGACCCTTCTCCAGGTAGGGGAGTGGTTTTAAGATCCAAGCTCTTTTCATAATGATCCTAAAGTGTCATTTGTCTTTTCACTGGGATGACATTTCACAGATGAGGCAAAAGCAATGGTGGTAAAAACTGCTGGCATCTCAGCACAAATCAGAGAAGTGGCTCCACGTTCTATCAGTCATTCAAACTCTGCCACCACACCCTCCCAGCAAATCCCTGCCAGTGTCAGTCAAGAAAGTCTCTGATGGAGACTTCTCTGGTGGTCCAGTGAGAAAGAATCTGCCTGCCAATGCAGGGGATGTGGGTTCAGTCCCTGATCTGGGAAGATGCCACATGATTCAGGGCAACTAAGCTGGTGAGCCATAATTACTAAAGCCCGTGTGCGCCAGAGGTCATACTCCACAACAAGAGAGCCCACCACAATGAGAATAAGCAAATAAAATGTATAAAAAGACATTTGTATACAAATAAATGTATAAAATTTGTTGGAAATTCTCTGGTGGTCGAGTGGTTAAGAGTCTGTGCTGTCACTGCTGGGGGTCTGGGTTCCATCCTTGGTCAGGGAACTAAGATGCCTTGTACCATGGACAAAAAAAAAGAAAAAGTCATTGATGAAGCAATAAACTTTACTTAATTCACTATATATTGACTCTTAAATGCACATCTTTTAAGTATCATGTGTGAAAAAATGGTAAAGCCCTCCTTCTGTAGACTCAAACACAATAGTTTTCTCCAGAAACCGCATTTGTGAGGTTTGAATTGTGAGCTAAACTAGCCACTTTTTTCATGGGACACCATTTTTTCTTGAAAGAAATATTGGCATAAATTATAGTTATGCAAACTTGAGTATTTGGAGGACATTTTTCTCAAAAATGAATAAAATCTGTCATTCAAAGGTAAACTGACAGTATTTGTTGCTAATAATAAAACTCAAGCTTTCAGATAAAAATTAGAATTTTGGAAAGCTTGTGTTCACCAACTGTGAGCTTTATAGCTCCCCAAAATTTAAAGACTTTTCTGATGAGATTGGTGGTTATAGTAATGAATTTGATGTTTAATATTATATATTGAAATTTATCAGTATTTGAAATATCTGCATGACTTGGTGAACTATTTTTTCCCCAAATGGCCATTGCATGCTTTCACAAAATCACTCATGGTAAAAGATACATGCAAAAGAGACCAATGGATTTTAATGTAACTGAGTAAGAAAATCTCATTAATATGGTTTCAGATTTTAATACATCAAGTTTAACTTAGTATCAAGTAATAGCCACAATTATTTGAAAAGGCCATTAAAATATTCCTTCCCTTTCTAATTCATATCAGTTTGAGCCTGTATTTTCTTTGTAAACTTCAACAAAACAATATATTGCGTGACCGAAAGCAAAAGCAGGTAAGAGAATCCAACTGTCTTATATTAGGCCACCCAGTAACATTTTTTGTAAATATAGAAAGCAATGCCACTCATTTTTTGTTTTGGAAAATGTAGTTATTTTTCATTAAAATATGTTAACATTTACTAAGGTTGTTATTATAATTTTAAATTAATCACTTAAGTATTTTAAATGTCTCAGTTTAAATTTATAATACTGTAAATATAGATACAAGCCATATAAATAAAGTTCTATGGGAACTTTAGGGTGTGAAAAATGGTCCTGAGACCAAAAAGTTTGAGAACCAGAGCACTAGTGTTCAGTTCAGTTCAGCCCTGTTACTAGTGTTAGTGGTTAGGATTATTGTTCTGCACCAACAAGGATTATACAGTAGGGGGCAGCAGAGGCAGCCAAATGAAGGTATCCCTTTGCCTTTGTTTGAAGGTGAAGTCGCTCAGTCGTGTCCGACTCTTTGTGACCCCATGGACTGTAGCTTACCAGGCTCCTCCGTCCTGGGTTGCCATTTCCTTCTCCAGAGGATCATCCCGACCCAGGGATCGAACCCAGGTCTCCCGCATTGGAGGCAGACGCTTTGACCTCTGAGCCACCAGGGAAGCCCCTGCCTTTGTTTAGTGAAAGGTATTGTGTGCCCGTTTGTTGGGTATCATTCATAAAGGAAATCAGTCCTGAATATTCATTGGAAGGACTGATGCTGAAGCTGAAATTCCAATACTTTGGCCACGTGATGCTGGGAAAGATTGAAGGTGGGAGGAGAAGGGGATGACAGAGGATGAGACGGTTGGATGGCATCACTGACTCAATGGACTTGAGTCTGAGTAAACTCTAGGAGTTGGTGATGGACAGGGAAGCCTGGCATGCTGCAGTCCATGGAGTCACAAAGAGTCGGACACAACTGAGTGACTGAACTGAACTGAACTGAACTCACACCCTGTACTAGAGATGGGAAAGTAAATCTCACAAGGAGTTCATGGTCCAGTGAGTAAGAGCCCCTGACAATTGGTGGTGGTGGAGCCAACCCAGACACCCCCCACTTGAGAGCATCAGGAGGTACGGGTAGAGGTGAGCTTGGCATGATCATGGATATTCTCATCTGCTGGTGGCAAGGCCTGGCAGAAAGAAGAGAGCCCACAGGATCTGGGGTCAGAGAGGGCCCTGAAGTTCCCTGTCCTTTCAAGACTGGAGCCTGAGGGACTTCTCTGGTGGTCCAGTGGTTAAGAATCCTGCCTGCCAATTCAGGGATTCGATCCCTGGTTCAGGAAGATCCCACATGCCCTGGAGCAACTAAGCCTGTGCACCACGACCCCTGAAGCCCACTCACCCTAGAGCTGGTGCTCCGCAACAAGAGAAGCCACTGCAATGAGAAGCCTGCACACCGCAAGCAGAGTAGCCCCCTGCTCACCGCAACTAGAGAAAGCCCACACAGAGCAATGAAGACTCGGGGCAGCCAGAAATATTCATAAATAAAGGAGAGCCTGGAGCCTGAGCAGGGATCCAGGAGTACAAGAAGGGGGGCCTGGTATCATTTCTTACTTGACACAAGCATCCCCTGAAGCCGCCCCCAACCCACAGAGTCCCAGCTTCCGTCTCAGTCGAGTTTTTTCCTCGCTTTTCACATCAAGGCTCCCAGCTTCACGCCACACCCTTGGCTGCTCCATTTGGCCCTCGCCTTGCCCCCTGCTTCACGTGAGACCAGAGCCCTGACCTTCCTCACCTGCCCCATCCTGACTCGGGTCCTCCCAGTCCCAGAAGTAAAGTAAAGCTGCCTCTCCTGCATCTCAGGCCAGTGCCTGCCTCGCTACCCTTACCCGTTACCTCCTCCTTGCACCTCTAAAAGCCTCCATCCCTGCCTCCTCCTCCAGCTGCTACCCAAGCATGCACCCTTCGCAGCTATCCTGGGAGGGTGCCCACACCAACTTCAAATGCACCCCTCCTCCTATCTCAGTTCCCACCCCGCCCCCCACCCCGGACCACCCTCAGTCCCAGCCTCTGACCACAGGATGCTTGCTTCTGGCCCTGCTAACCTCTCCTTGCTGCTCACTCTTCTCTCAGGGTTTGAGTCCCCCGTTCCCTCCTCCCTTCTCTGACCAGTCCCTCTCTGGCTCTTTCCTGGGCCCCATTCCCTGCCCAACCCTCTCCCCGTGAGTTTCACACTCCTTCTGTGGGGCCGCTGACCCTCTCCTCCCTGTCTCAGGCTGTAGCCTCGGGCCTAGCCCCTCTCCTGAGCTCTGGATCCCTCTCACGCTCTCTCTCCTTTGCCCTTCAGAGACACCATCAGTGGCCTGCCTCTCCCCCCTTTCCCCAAAGTGTTCCTGGCCTCCCACCCCTGCCCCACAACAGGGGCCCAAATCGGACCCTCCTCTCTCCTTGTGACCCGGACTCTCAAAGCAGCCCCCAGCCGGCCTCCCTGCTCAGGTCTCTTCTCCAGACAGTGACCAGTGCAAGCTCTGAAGAGCAAACTCGACCTTGTTACCCCCGCTTAGATCCTCCCAGGGGTCCCCTCTGCCCTCAGCAGAGAAACCAAACTCAGTGACAAATGTGACAAGTCCCCCTGCCACCTCTCCTTCCATCTGCTTCAGCTTCAAGGGGCCACTCTTCTCATCTCCATTTCACTCATGGAGAAACCTAGACAGAGTGGGTGATGCCCAGGCCAGGATGCGTGTCTGGCACCCGTGGAGTCTGTTGCATCAGGCCTCAAGTGCCCTATGTCCAACTCCACCTCCAGTTCCGGCAGTGGACTTTGTCCCTCTCGCCCATTCTCCACTCAATACACCTTTGGATCCAATCCCAATGTCCATTCAGGCCAGCCAGGGCCTGGATACAAGGCCCTGCCCATGGGACCTGGGCCCCTCCTTGACCACCTTTGGCAATTAATTGGGCCATAAACTTTCCTCAACAAGTCAGAGAATTTTTGCTAGATCTGGTAATGATCTTGGGTTCAACATACTCACTATCATATTAGATACTGAGCATGACAAGGCAGGCCGTTCAGCGTAATACAGGCTCTAAGTCGTGTCCAATCCTTTTTCACCCCGTGGACTGTAGCCCACCAGGATCCTCTGTCCATGGGATTTCCCAGGCAAGAATACTGGAGTGGGTCGCCATTTCCTTCAGGAAATCTTCCCAACCCAGGGATCAAACCTGCATCTTCTGCATTGGCAGGCGGATTCTTTACCACTGAGCCACCGGGGAAGCCCCAGAGGATGGGATGGTTAGATAATATCACCAACTCAATGGAGATGAACCTGAGCAGACTCCGGGAGATAGTGAAGGACGGGGAGCCTGGCATGCTACAGTCCGTGGGGTTGCAAAGAGTTAGACATGACTTAGCGACTGAACGACGATGTTTCTTCCTGTATGCCGGGGTGGGGGTGGCCCTAGCCCCCACTGCCTCACTATAAGTGAGACTCTCGATATAATTCGACTGATGCCATAGGGCCACTGAGGGCACCGGAAGGCTGGGGAAGAGGAGCAGCAGGCAGGGCTGGGGGCCAGCTGGGTGTTCACGGGCTGGGAGGAGTGACATTCCCCCTTTGCTAATGTTCTGGTGCCCTCTGGATATAAAGGCCAAACTCACAGCCCCACCTAACACGGCCTCTGCTGGCCCCTCCAGCTCCCTGCTGTTTATCAGACACTCACAGTGAGGCTTATCGTGTACCAACACTACCCTAAGCTTTGATAGAAGTTAACTCTTTTTAATCCTAGATAGACTACAATGTAGGTAGTTGTATAAGCCTCGCTGTACAGATGGGGGACCGGGGCGCAGAGCAATGACGAGCTGGTGATGGCGGAGCCAGAATGCAAACCCTGGCCCTTCAAGCCCTGTGGGCCCAGAGCCTGTGCTCTAGCTGCGCCCTCAATTTCTTCCTTCCTGTGTCATTCTTGCTCCTCCAAACGCACTGAACTCCTCACCCATCACCTGTTAGTCCCCACTTTCATGCTTTTGAGCTCAGCGTCCCCTCTACCTCAAGGGTCACCTTCTCAGTGAACCCACCTCAAACCCCCTGCTCCCCTCGCCCCCCCTGAATCACACAACCTCCTCCATGTCCAGGGCACACTCTGTACACGTGGCTACTGCAGACAGCCTGGGACTGGGGTTCCTTGATGTTCAGGGCGGTTCCTCCCTGACTATCATATCCCTGGATGCCCAGTATTTCATCTGAGATTTCATCCAGCCTAAGAATTATTGGTAAGAGACTTCCCTGGCAGTTCAGTGGTTAAAGCTCTGTGCTTCCAATGCAGGGGCTTTGGGTTTGATCCCTGGTTGGGGAGCTAAAATCCCAGATGACCACATGGTGTGGCCAAAAAAAAATTAAATAAAATAGGAATAATACATAAATAGGAAAAATAAGTAAAATTTTATTTTCAGTAATCTTTCTTTCTTTTTAGGAAGAACTATTGGTAAATGTGGAATGAGCACAGGCAGGGGGCACGGAGAAACAAGATTCCATTCTTTACCCTCTAGAAGCTCACATTCCAGTGAGAAAACCGACCCATAAACAGCCAACATCTAAGTAGATCAGAGCCCCAAGAGAGGCACAAAGAGCCTGCAGCATCACCAGCTCCGTTTGATGATGCTGTGCTCCCCGCTGGGGGAGTTGGGCAGGCTTCTCAGAGAGGTCAACTTGCATCCTGGGCCTTGGGGGATGAAGCAAAGTCCAGTGGCCAAGTGGGGCGCGTGCAGGCGGGAGACCTGGGGAAAGGGTTCCAGGCTGGCAGAGGCAGGAAAGCAGGATGTATTGTGAGTGTGAACTAGTTTAGCTGAGCCTGCTGATCCCACACCAGACAGTGAGCTGCAGGAGGGTGGTGTCTACCCCCACCAAGCGCCGTGCCTGCACACGGTGGGCGCACAGGAGCGGTGTACTGAAAGCAGATCTCATGGGGCGCCCTATCAAGGGAAAAAATGTGAAATTTTTAATGTAAATGTAAGCATCAAAGTGGATGTTTATTTGTATTGCAATTGGGAAGGCGCTTGCAACACAGTTGAAACTGCAGAAGAAAGTAAAGCTCAGAAGAATGCGGGAAGGGGGACTTCCCTGGCAGTCCAGTGGTTAAGAGGCAGGGGGCACAGTTCGACCCCTGGTTGGGGAACTAAGATCCTGCATGCCAAAAGACACAGCCCAAAAAAAAAAGAAGAATGTGAGGAGGGTGAAGGTCTTTGGAGCAGGCACCAGGCTGACAAAGCTCTTCTTTCCTGTCAGCCCTGGGGGCTCAGATTCAATCACCCTCAGACAAGCCACCGTGATTGTGACCATGCCTGTCACACGTCATGAGCCTCTCTGGCCGCAGAAAGGCCTGATTCTCCTGGGTCCGGAGACTTCCTCCCCGGGGAGGGTAGTTAGAGGGCAAATGTGGGCGTCTGAGTCCTGCGTGCTGCTCCCCTCCTGCTGACCTTGGGCACTTGTCTCTGGGGCCTCAAGGATCGAGGAGGGTCTGTGCTGAAAGCCTCCTTTTCATGCGGGCATTCTGCCCATCTGACCCCACTCTGGAGACTCACAGCAGGCGCGGCCAGAGAACAGCTTTGTGAGAGCCTCATTCATCTCCCCATGCTGAGGTCTCACAAGGGTGTCAGGCTCTCTGCTGGGTGCTGGTGCATGGGGGCACACAGCCTCAGAGGTACTGCTGATGCAGTGGGTCCAACTAGACACGAAATACCTGATTACGGAGACTTCAAGCCAAGCCATTCCAGACCAAAGGTGGACTTCCTATGAGAATCCAAGGAAGGCTTCTCAGAGGAGGAGACACTTGATTTGAAAGATTGAGCATTCATTCAAGAATTATTTACTGAGCACCTACTACGTGCCAGACTATGCTAGGCTCTGGGAATACAGCAACGAGGAGGACAGATGGGCATTTGGCCCAAAGCTTCTTCCCTTCAGGTCAGCAGGGAAATAGGAATTAACTCAGGAGGAAGGGAGAATATGGCTCCCAGACAAGCAGGAGCAACCACATGAAGGGAGAGATGTATCCTGCTTATGGATGAAGCTGAGAGAAGTGTGGTGTGAGGGGAGAGGGGAGTGATTGGGAGGTAAAGCCGGTGGGGCTGGCAGAGAGCAGCAACAGAGGGACTGGACCACCAGGCTAGGGACCTAGGTCTTGATCATGCTGGCAACTGGGAGCCACAGAAGGTTCTGAGCAGAGGGAGCAATCACAAGGTTTCATAGCAAAATAACTTGCAAGCCCTCCAGCCACAGCCGCCAGAGTTAGCTTCTTGGGGCCAACCTCCCCACCCCCTACCCCTGGGCCTGGCCAGATGTGTATAAGAGACAGCTCCTGAGCTCTGGATCCCTCTCACGCTCTCTCTCCTTTGCCCTTCAGAGACACCATCAGTGGCCTGCCTCTCCCCCCTTTCCCCAAAGTGTTCCTGGCCTCCCACCCCTGCCCCACAACAGGGGCCCAAATCGGACCCTCCTCTCTCCTTGTGACCCGGACTCTCAAAGCAGCCCCCAGCCGGCCTCCCTGCTCAGGTCTCTTCTCCAGACAGTGACCAGTGCAAGCTCTGAAGAGCAAACTCGACCTTGTTACCCCCGCTTAGATCCTCCCAGGGGTCCCCTCTGCCCTCAGCAGAGAAACCAAACTCAGTGACAAATGTGACAAGTCCCCCTGCCACCTCTCCTTCCATCTGCTTCAGCTTCAAGGGGCCACTCTTCTCATCTCCATTTCACTCATGGAGAAACCTAGACAGAGTGGGTGATGCCCAGGCCAGGATGCGTGTCTGGCACCCGTGGAGTCTGTTGCATCAGGCCTCAAGTGCCCTATGTCCAACTCCACCTCCAGTTCCGGCAGTGGACTTTGTCCCTCTCGCCCATTCTCCACTCAATACACCTTTGGATCCAATCCCAATGTCCATTCAGGCCAGCCAGGGCCTGGATACAAGGCCCTGCCCATGGGACCTGGGCCCCTCCTTGACCACCTTTGGCAATTAATTGGGCCATAAACTTTCCTCAACAAGTCAGAGAATTTTTGCTAGATCTGGTAATGATCTTGGGTTCAACATACTCACTATCATATTAGATACTGAGCATGACAAGGCAGGCCGTTCAGCGTAATACAGGCTCTAAGTCGTGTCCAATCCTTTTTCACCCCGTGGACTGTAGCCCACCAGGATCCTCTGTCCATGGGATTTCCCAGGCAAGAATACTGGAGTGGGTCGCCATTTCCTTCAGGAAATCTTCCCAACCCAGGGATCAAACCTGCATCTTCTGCATTGGCAGGCGGATTCTTTACCACTGAGCCACCGGGGAAGCCCCAGAGGATGGGATGGTTAGATAATATCACCAACTCAATGGAGATGAACCTGAGCAGACTCCGGGAGATAGTGAAGGACGGGGAGCCTGGCATGCTACAGTCCGTGGGGTTGCAAAGAGTTAGACATGACTTAGCGACTGAACGACGATGTTTCTTCCTGTATGCCGGGGTGGGGGTGGCCCTAGCCCCCACTGCCTCACTATAAGTGAGACTCTCGATATAATTCGACTGATGCCATAGGGCCACTGAGGGCACCGGAAGGCTGGGGAAGAGGAGCAGCAGGCAGGGCTGGGGGCCAGCTGGGTGTTCACGGGCTGGGAGGAGTGACATTCCCCCTTTGCTAATGTTCTGGTGCCCTCTGGATATAAAGGCCAAACTCACAGCCCCACCTAACACGGCCTCTGCTGGCCCCTCCAGCTCCCTGCTGTTTATCAGACACTCACAGTGAGGCTTATCGTGTACCAACACTACCCTAAGCTTTGATAGAAGTTAACTCTTTTTAATCCTAGATAGACTACAATGTAGGTAGTTGTATAAGCCTCGCTGTACAGATGGGGGACCGGGGCGCAGAGCAATGACGAGCTGGTGATGGCGGAGCCAGAATGCAAACCCTGGCCCTTCAAGCCCTGTGGGCCCAGAGCCTGTGCTCTAGCTGCGCCCTCAATTTCTTCCTTCCTGTGTCATTCTTGCTCCTCCAAACGCACTGAACTCCTCACCCATCACCTGTTAGTCCCCACTTTCATGCTTTTGAGCTCAACGTCCCCTCTACCTCAAGGGTCACCTTCTCAGTGAACCCACCTCAAACCCCCTGCTCCCCTCGCCCCCCCTGAATCACACAACCTCCTCCATGTACAGCCCCTGCTCCCCCTTTTCCTTGTTCCCTCAGCCAGACTCTAAGGTGTACTCAAGAGGGACGGGGCAGAGCTCTGGGTCCAGGCCTCACAGAGGACTCCACCTCTTCATACCATCTGCCTCTTGCGGGCTTTAAATGTTTTCATGGTATCTGGCTTCCCTACCTGTCTTTCCCATATCAAGACCTGGCTTTAAAACGTCCCAGGACTCCCCTCTTATAACCAGTGAAAGAAGAATCAGGGGCTTCAAGGCTGGGGCCTCAGCAAAAACCTGTTGGGTTCAGGGCCAGAAGCAAGACTCTAATGGAGTTCTTGGCCCTTGGAAAAAAAGTCTGGGGAATTCTCTGGCGGTCCAGGGTTATGATTTAGTGCTTTCACTGTGGGGGCCTGGCCTTGATCCCTGGTTGGGGAACTGAGATCACAGTGCAGCCAAAGAAAGAGAAAAAAAGGAAAAAGTATTCTCCTGCTCCTGTCTAGCTCCATCTGCCTCTTCCATCCATTCTCCTGTGCCTTCTCTACGAGCACCAACTACCCTGAACTTGTCTGGATTCTTCAACAGAACAGTGCTCTCCCCGACCTCCAGCATTTAGTCCAGGCTGGCCTTTACAAAGAACTGCTGCTGCTGCTGCTGCTAAGTCGCTTCAGTCGTGTCCGACTCTGTGCGACCCCATAGACAGGAGCCCAACAGGCTCCCCTGTCCCTGGGATTCTCCAGGCAAGAACACTGGAGTGGGTTGCCATTTCCTTCTCCATTGTGTGAAAGCGAAAAGTGAAAGTGAAGTCGCTCAGTCGCATCCGACTTCCAGCGACCCCATGGACTGCAGCCTACCAGGCTCCTCCATCCATGGGATTTTCTAGGCAAGAGTACTGGAGTGGGGTGCCATTGCCTTCTCCCCCTCCTAAGCTAGCTAACCCCTATTTCTGGGCTGAGCCTGCTTGTCACTCCCTGAGGGAAACCTCTCCGAATCCCCTCAGAATAGGTGAGGGATCCCCAGAGGAGTTCTTTCAGACTCCATGCTTTTGCACGTGCTATTTCCTCTGCCAGACCTTCCCTCCATTCTCTGAAGCCTGCTGCCTGTCCAGTCCTTGCTAAATAGCAACATCTTTACTTCCCTTTTACAGTTGCGGCACCAGAGGCTCAAGAGGTATCAAGTAACCTGTTCAGAGCCACATAGCTTCGCCCTAGAATGTGACAGTGATGAGTGGAAGGAATCCTGTGCCAGCTATATGATCTTGGGAACATCACTTGGTGACATCTCTCTCTTTGTGGCCTCATCAGTGAAATGGGGTACCTACAGTACAATGTTGGTGGTGAGGCTTACAGAAAACCTGTACTCCGTAGCCTCCATCCTTTCCCTCCCCAGGCCAATTAATGGCTTTTACATGGCCCCTGCTGGACTTTCAACACTCAGTCATTTATACATCAAAACCCTCCAAGACTAGCTCTGTGCCTCGCCCTGTACGGGGAACCTAGTGCCCAGAGATCAATCAGACACAGCTCCAACTCCAAGTCTCTGGGGGAGGGATGGGGTGGGAGTACAGGACAGAAACTCAATACTACTGAGATGTCTGTGTGCTGTCCCTACCTAACCTCTGCTTTTAGCTTCTTATTTTTAAAACTGACAACGATGAATGTTAAAGAAAGACCCGCTCTTTATTTTCAAAAACTTAATTTTCATTGCTTCCAGAAACCTGAATATTTCACGGTATCCAAGTTCATCTCACGCTGAGCCTTAGAAGCCAGAGAGGGAGAAGGATACTGTGAGGCTGTATCCCACCAGTCTCGAGGGCTTCACTATTCCTGAGGACTCCACTCGCCCAAGGATGACTACCCTAGTTTCCATCCTGTTCCTTTTCCCACCCCGACCCCTGTTTCTACCCCTTGACTGTCCCACCCTCGGTCCCAGATAAACCAGCCCTCCCCACTCCTACTTCCATCCGGGTCCCCAGGTTACCCTCTCCCTCAGCTCAGCTCTTTAAAATCCCACCGCGCCCTCCCTTGTCTAGTCTGCAGCGGCACCTCTCCACTTCGGCCCCGCCCTCTCCGAGGTAGAGTCCACGTTCCGCTGAGTTCCGCTCTTTTCCCGCTCTCGGATTGGCTCCAGCTGCCCGACGGCGCGGGACCTGAGCCGGGTGGGGGTAGGGGCGGAATCTGGAGCTCGCCCCGCCCCTTGTTTGTAGCTCGGATGGGCGGGGCCTCATACTGATCCCGCCCCTACTCGGGAGGGGCCGTGCTGGCCGGCGCTCAGGCACTGAGCGGCGCTACCCCGGCTCTGCTCGGCTCCGGCTCAGACTGCAGCTCCAGTGGGGGTGGGCGGCGGGGATGACAGCGGCGGTGGCAGCGGCTGCGGCGCGGGACTGAGCGAGCGGCGAGCGAGCCGAGAAAAGAGGAGGAAGTATAGCCGCGGCCCGGAGCTCTGGAGTCAGCTGCCGCGCCGTGGACCGCCCCATATTGCAGAGCCAGCCGAGTCCGGACCTAGAAAGACTTCCCCGCCGGCTCCGGCCGCCGCGGCTCCGCGCTCCTCGCCGGCGCCCTGCCCTGCCCCGCCTGCCCCAGCCCCTGGTTCCGGCGGGACGCTCCCTGCTCCGCGGTCCGGAGCGTGTAGCCCGGACGCCCCGAGCCCCCGACCCAGATCCAGTGCACCGGGACGGGACGCTCCTGGCCCACCATACGGCTCCAGGGTTACGGGCTCGCTCGCAGCCTTTCTGTAGTGTGTGTCGGAGCCCCCAGTCCTCCGGCCAGGGTTAAGGCGGGGTGCACCCCAACCCCCTGATTGAGAGTAAAGGAGTCCGGACGCCTCCAGACTGGTTCCTCGAAACCCGGACCTTCTGCCTCCTCTGATACGGTACTTCGGACTTGGGATCCGTGCGAAGGTCCAGGAAGCCCCGGCCTGGTCCAGATCCCCGTGAGGGGTCCCAGGCGGGCTGGACAGTCAGACTGAGCCAGACTGGGTTGGTGCTGCGAGCCGAAGCTGCCACCTTCCTGCCGCCCATACGAGGGGCTGAACGCTTGCCCCGAAGAGAACACAAGAGAGAGCCGAGAGCTGCAGGTGAGAGCCCCGGATGCCGAGCAAAGGCGGCCTCCGACCCCATCCTGGTAGCTCCGGGGCCACCTGCGGGTGTGCAAGGGGCGTAAGCTGCAGCTGGAACTGGCTAGGAGCGGGGCACGGGAAAGGGAGGAGAAAAGGGGAGAAAACGGGCACTTATTGAGCGCCCATTGTGTGCGGGTCCGCGCCCCACCCTTGCGCAAAGGATCCCTCAAATGGCTCACTCCCACTGCGTGTGATGAAAGGTGCTGTGTGCTGTTAAGAGCGCTTACAGATGGGGAAACTGAGGTTCATCAGGGTTGATTGACCCTGCTCTTTTTCACTCTGGTGCTGAGACTGGGGAGGAGTGTTAGGCTGGAGAGGGAGAGGAGCAGAGAATGGAGAGGAAAAGAAAGGAAGTGCATAGCTGCCAGGCAGGAGGTGGGGGGGAGGGGTCAAGGTGGGGCCACCGGGCCATCGGAGAGCTGATCCTGAAGCTGGGAGGTGGTCTCTCCTGGCCTCTTTCCCTCCCACCCCGTTGTCATGTCACCTCCCAGGAAAGGTGACCCAGAGTTGAGAGCAGAAGTGGGAAGCTTACCAGTTTCACAGCTTCCCTCCCTGACAGCTGGCCCGTCCCCTCTGTGCCAGGATCCAGCGTCTCTAAGAGGCTAGGAGGTCCTGAGACGCTGCTTATCTGCCAGGAGAACACACCATAGAGGTCCCCAAGTCAAAGCCTATCAGAGCTGAAGGAGATGAGGCCCTCAGCACTCACCCGGCACACATGCTTAACATTGGAAAGGGGGACACTGAGGCCTGGGGACAAGGGGGTATCAATTGTTGAGGTCCTAAAGCAAGTGACAGGTTGAGCCAGAATTACACTTGAGAAAAACCTTCCCAAACATCCTGCAAGGTATCCATTCCGCTTCCCTGGTTAGTGTCTTCTGGATGGGTAGCTGGGGTTTTCCCACCCCTGATGTAAGGTCTCAGTGACCACATATGAGGCTGTTGTGAAAATCCATGTGGTTGGTGCTGGGGCCTGAGACAGACCAGCAGCCCCACAGCCTCTGGCCCAGACCTGAAGTCTGACCGCAGCCTCTCCGGGTCAGGGGAACCTGCAAGACACCTGTGGTCCGTTAGGGCAGGGGTTTGCACAGGCTCCCAGGGTTGGGGCTGCCAGGGCGAAGGGCACGGTCCCAGGGGCCAGATTCCCAGGCAGGGGTCCTGTTGCCTCCTGGGGTTGTGCATGGAGAGGGATGTTGTGAAAGAGTGCTTGGCGTGGACTCCGTGGGCTCTTGTTCTTGGTGGGGAGGGAACGTGGCCTCAATAGGAGCCCTGGTGGCCTTGGCTGGGACTAGTTAACCCCCGCTGTGCCCAGCTTCCTGGAGTCAAGGGGAAACCACCTTGGAAAGCCCCTGGGAGGTAGGGGAGGGTGGAGCGGTCAGCTGAAGACAGGAAGCTCTCCGTCTCTGAGAGTGAGTGTTTGGGGGAACTGGAAGAGAAAGTGACTGAGGGGGCTTGGGATTCCCAGCCCCTACCTTCCCTGGGGGTTCAAATGCTCATAATAATCCTGCATCTAAACAAAGCTTCTCTTTGGTGAGATAATCTCACACCTGTGATCTCATTTCATGGTGGAGTAGAAAGGATCTGGAACACAGAGTGAGGCAGAAGAGGTGCCCCCTAGGGGCCTCTTGGATGCATCCGTGGCTCCACGCCTCACCTGTAAAATGGAGTCAAGGCAGGTGATATGTTACCTGCTCAGAGAATAGGGCCATCTCGTCCAGCCCACTGTCAAGTGCTAAAGAGTGGTGTTTGCCAAGACAGGGCTTGTTGCTAATGGCTACCTTGTGTGGGAAACTGAGGCTCAGAGAGGTCAAGCCATCTGCGCAGAGCCTTTGAGTTGCTTCAGGAACTGAGTGCTGACTGTACCAGATGCCCTGGAAGGTGTCCGGATGGAGAAGGGATTGTGGGGACTAGCACTCAATGGGGCGGGCTGAGCGCATGGGCAGACAACAGTGAGTCACACCAGGCAGCAGAAATCTGCTCTGATTCCTCCCACTGGCCATGTGGTGTTGGGCAAGTCACTTCACTCCTCTGAGCCCCAGCTGCTTCTCTGTGAATTAGAACTCCTCTTTTACAAGGTTGTTGTGAGGTTTAAATGAGATATAAATATACAGCACATGGCCAGATCGCTATTTCCTTCCCTGTAAGAAAAGGAAGCTTGAATTTTTGACCAGGAAAGCCAGAGAAATTCTCAGACTTGCCTTGGGTAGGAATGGAGGCTACCGTTGCAGGTTCACAGACCTGGATTTGCTCAGCTGTAAGGGTCAGGCACCCCTGGGCCACCGCCCTCATCCTATAACCCTTTTGAATCTGCTTGGGGGCCCTGGCAAGGGGGCTTTGGGTTCTGACCCCTCGCCTCAGGGCTGCTGGCTCCCTTCAGGGTTGGGGGGAGTGGGTGTTCCTTCCCTCTGGCCCATTGTCTGGCCTCCCTAGCCACAAAGGTGCAGTAAATAATTTATGGCTCCCCTTGCTGGGAGGCAGCTTGGAGAAATTGATTGCTCTGTGTTCAGCTGGGTTTCTGAACCCCACCAGAGGAGGCAGGTTGTTCCTGTCAGTGCTAGATCAAGTCTTAGATATGGCAGAAAGGGGCGACAGGAAAAAAGTGACCTGTTATCAACCCCAGCTCTCTTAAAGGGGGCAAGGTGGGCCTGCAGGAAACAATGGAAACCAAGCTAGACAAACAAGTATCAAGCGGTTAGGCCTCTGATTCCAGATGGGTCAGGAGGGGTGGCTGGGAGAGGCTCTTGGGGACCAGAGTAACCTGGAAGGCTTTATCAAGGAGAAAGGTGTCTAGACAGGGGCTAGCGGCAACTTGCTGTAGAGAGTAGCGGTCCTGACATCAGTTCAAGGTTGAATTCTGGCTGTGCCACTTACTTATCGTGTGACTGTGAGCAAGGCACCTGCCCGGCCAGGCCTCTGCTCCCTCCTCTGTAAAATGAGGTTAGCTACAGGTAACTGTGAGGTCATATACATAAAGATGGCCTGATAGGCATAATGAAAGAGTGCCTCACTGTGAATGTGAGCCCGCAAGGTGGTCTAATGGCGGGAAAGATGAGCCGGTGTAATAAGCAGGGAGGTGGGGAGAACTTAGAGTGGTGATGAATCTGTGGGGTCAGAGAGGGGTGTGAATAAGTGGGGTGGGGGGTGGGGGGGGCCAGATTGTGAAGAGCTTTGAATGCCAGACAGAATTCACACTGCAGAAAGCATCACAGGGCCCCATTGAGACCCCTCTGTGACTCCTTACCAGTAAGATGGAGACTAGATCTCTTCGTGCATTCAAGGTCTTGCCCACGAAAGCCACTGCACAGACCCCGGGTCATTGCTCACCACTGTTTCCTAAACACATCATGTGTGGCCCCTTTGTTTATGGGGTTCCTCCCATCATCCATGGGCTTGCCTGATAGCTCAAATGGTAGAGAATCTGCCTGCAATGCAAGAGACCCAGGTTTGATCCCTGAGTCAGGAAGATCCCCTGGAGAAGGGAATGGCAACCCACTCCAGTATTCTTGCGCGGAAAAGTTCATGGCCAGACCATGGGGTCGCAGAGAGTCAGACGCTGAGTGACTAACACTTTCACTTTTCTTCCCCATTGTCCATACCATCCTCCGCTCTGCCCACTTCCCCATCAGTCAAGGCCCAATTCAGAACATAAATCCCCCCCACCCCCTCACCCCCTGCCGAGAAACATTACTGGATTGCCCAAGCCTCTGGTCACACTGCCTGTAAATCTTTCACACTTCATAGTAATCGTATAAACAATTCCTCCCATTGCATCCCACTTTACAGTTGGTAATATGCATCCACATACTCATTTACTACTACTGTGATGGTGATATGAGCAATTGCTAATGCTCTTGAGTACTTGTTCCGAGCTAGACACGGTGCTATTTTACAGACCCTCTCATTCACAACGCTGGAAGCTACTGTTATGCCCCAGAAACTAGGGCTCAGAAAGGCTCCTTGTCTTGCCCAAGGTCACACAGCTAGATGGTGGAAGAAGTCAGGAGTGCGCTGTTATCTGCGACTAAACAGACAGCACAGCAGCTCTTAGATGTCCTGCCTCTTCAACTCCACCCAAGTACCTCGAGAGCAAACTGCACATGTAAAAAGCCTGGAAAGGGTCCTTCGTCCCAGGGCTAGGGAAGGGCAGTGCTGGGCTGAGCAGGGCGCCCTGGACCCTGCACTGGCTGGCTGTATGACTTGGGGTGAATCAGACCCGTCTGTGGTCCTGTTTCCCCGGGTCTGTGGGGAGGGGAGTGGGGTATCCGAGCTTCCAGAGCTCCAGCCTTCTGCAGTGTCCTTTGTGACCCTGGAAGGTAGGGGAGGAGACCACAGCATCAGAGCCAGAGGATGTGGTACTATGGGCGGCTGTGATTTTTGGCCCAGGCACTGTCTGGACCAGCAGGCTCTGTAGTTAGCCGCTGCCTCCTCCCCCTGAAGGAGGGAGGCAGCCTGGGCTGCTGGAGCATGGTCATTAACTGGGCCGAGACGACCCTGTGATTGGGAGCCGGCTGGACCAGGCCAGGTTGGCAGGCCTGGAGGCAGGCGGGCCTGGTCACGGTGGGGTCACTGGCGGGGCAGCTGGCTGAGCAGCTGCCTCTCCTCCCTTTGCAGCCTCCAGGGCAGGACCCACGGGGCACCAGAACTTTGTCGGCCAAGGCTTGCCCTTCTTCCTGTGGTGGTCGTGGGAGTGGAGCAATGAGGAAGCGAGCCAGGCCAGAAGATGTCTCCTTCTAGAAGCTTCCAGGACTCCTCCTCTACAGATCCACAGCCCTTACTTGCCTGCTGTGGTCTGTGGATTGGGTTTATGTAGGTCTGCTTCCTTTGCTAGCCAGTCAGAAGCAGATTCTCTACCACCCAATTCTCCCCCTGCTCCCAGAGTGCCTGGCACAGAGTGGGTGCCTCTACCCCGTCCCAGGAGAGACAGTGCAAGCTGCCCCTTAGGCAAGTTACTCAATCTTTGTGCCTCTGTTTCCTTCTCTATAAAACAGCACCGGTAATCACAGTGTTGAAGGGGTTAAATGAGACAATGGGAGGCAAGTGCCAGGCCTGACACACAGACTCTGTCAGCGTGAGTCCCCTTGCCTGTCCCCTCAGTTGCTTCGTGATCAAGCGACTCAGTAAGAAGCTGATGGAAGAGCCCAGCCACTGAGGCTGGGAGGGAGGGTGTGCCAACCAGCAGGGAGGGCTTCGCCCAGGAGGAGGCTTTGCCGCCTGGGGAGGACTCTGGCAGATCATCGGATTTGGAGAACAGCCATTCCCACCACCCTCCCAGTAGGTAGGCCAAGTTCTAGGCAGAGGTCAGGACCAGGAGGGATGTCCAGGGACCTGGTCCTTCCCAGACCTTCACAGCAGGAATGACCCAGTTGGGAGGAGCCGTCTGGAGTCCAGGTAGCAGATGCTGAGCAGAATGAATCCTTCCGTTAAGGGAAGCAGTGTTCATTTGGTCTCCCTCTCCCTCTGCACACACACATGATTACATATTACAAAACATAACATGACTGGAGATTTTGATCCGTGGGGCGAACAGACATTCAACAAGTAAACACAGATACAAAACCTCCAAATTGTGAAGACTGAGCTCCCAAGGCGGGGGCTGATCCCATGGACATCTGTGGATGGTTAGAGGGCAATGCTCAGATCACAGCCCAAGTGCACACTTTCTAGCCATGTGACTTGGGCAAGTGATTTAACCTCTCTGGGTCTCAGTTTCTCCATCTGTAAAATGGGGACAGTTATAGTTGTGGTGAGGATTAAATGCATTATTCATGTAAAACACTCAGAAAAATGCCTGGCACATAATAAGCACTCAATGCATATGTGCTGTTGTTGCCTGTATCTTGAGCACCTACTGGAGTCTGAAAGAATAGGTGCTCAGCATGGACATAGGGAATGAGTCCCAGGCACAGGGCAGCTTCCCTGGATAATGAATATGCGGCCTCCTCAGGAGGGGAGCACACAGAAGCAGTGACGACACAGAATGTGGCGGAGGAGGCCAGGGGCTGGGTTTGTTCAGTGCAGGGCAGAGATGGAGTCCGGAAAGGCTTCCTGGAGGTGGTGCTCCTGGAACTGCATTGAAAAGTATCACTTTACACGCATGCACACACACTCACCCTGGTATCACTGTGCGGGCAACAGTAGGCACAGGCTCAGAGAGGAGTGGTTCCTGTCCAGGAGGAGTCCCTGCCTGGGCAGACCCTGGGTCTGCTGGACTCCACAGGCCTCCATCTTCCCCCTGCCCCACGCTGTCTTGCCATCTGTGACATCCTCCTGGAGGGCACCAAGGAGGCAGATGGGAGGAAGTGTGGGCCGAGGTCTGAGAGCCTCAGCTCTTCCCAGGCCTGGGACCAAATCTCCAACGGAAAAGAATAAACAGGCCTTGCTTGGAGTTCTTTTATCTTGTTGCTCCCAAAGCACGCCCACCGGCAGAGGTGGTCTTCCAGCGTTAATCCTACAGCTGTTTAGCTTTTGAATGAGTGAACTCTATGTAAAAGAAAAAAAGGCCTTGAAGAATTTGCCTCACCCTCCCACCCAGGAGCCTCAAAGAGAAACTTCTTCCACTAACAAAGCAGCCAGGACCCCCCAAGTATCTTTTAAAAAGTTCACCCAGAGGCACCCTAAAGTCAGGGTCCCCTCACACTGCCTGCACTCACAGCTGGTGGTGGGCCCTGAGGACATGACCTTGGCCCTCAGGTTTTGCCTGGTTTTTGCCTCTTGTAAAATGAGGTCAGAGTATCAAAGCCCTTCTTTCCTTTATAAGGTGTAGCGTGGAAGAGGTTATAGTGAGCATCTGGGCCCATGGCTCTCAAATTTGCTGCATACACTAGAATCACTGCAGAAACTTTTAAAAGTCCTGCCTGGTCCCCACTCCTGGGGCAAGACCTACACAACAGGAGTTTTTAAAGCTCCCCAGGTGATGTCAAAGCACAACCGAGATTGAGAACCACCTGGCCACCCTCGGCAGCGCACCTCCTGCATCCCCAGGTGATGCCCGTACATCCCCAAGACAAGGAGCTCATTGCTTCCTGGGTGTTGCCCTCCCTGGAGAAACAGGGGCTGGAAAGACTTCGCAATCTGATAAACCTAGATTCCAACACCCCTCTGATCCCTGCTTAAGTATCTTCTCTGAGCCTCAGTGTCCTCATCTGAAAACAGAAATAACATCTCTCTCTGAAAGGACCGCAGAGACCAAATGAGGCCACGTGCGGGAAGCACCAGTGCGGCCCTGGCCATGCCAGCAGCGTGCAGTAGAAGGTCACAGACAGGGGCAGGGCCTGCTGGACTCTGGGTAATGGGCTCCCTGGGCTCCCCCTGCACTGCTCCTTCTACTGGCCCAGCCACCTGAAGCTGGGTCTCGGAGACGGAGGCTGGCATGGGGAGAGATCAGCAGCCGGTCTTGGGGCCCTTCCCATCCCCCTTCTCTCTAAGAGATAAGACAAGGCAGCAAGCATTTTGTCTTGCTTGGTTTTGTTTTAATGGCCCAAGAGTCAAGCTCTCCTTAACAATGAAGCCTTGTCTGAATCTGCTTGTTTTTCCAACCCGGACACCCAGTTGCACCGCCTGCTTGGGGCCTCCGTCCCACCTGGGAGAACTAAAGAATGCCAGAGGCTTTTTTTTTTCCCATCTCGGGGAGGGTACTGGGGAGACATTGGAGGCCTCTGTGTGGCCCTCACCAATAATTGACCCCATAATTCAGTCGACGGAGACAACTTTCGGTTAGGTTCTTTTAATAAAGTCCCATCAATGGTCCTACCCAAAGTCTTCGTCTCTTTCAGCGTAAACTCGGGACCGAAACAGTGAATGACCTTTATGTTGGGACCCTCTCAGTAAAGTCGAAACGAAAAACTCGTGACCATAAGAGAAGACATTTTACGCGTTTATCCTACACGTTGGAGGAACCCCTCCAAGACTCTTCACCTACTTCACGAACCACATGTCATGTGTCACGGATAGCACAGTACTCACGAGTGTGACCGGTCCGACAGGAGTGACTTGAGACGGAGGACGAAAGTACCGGGTCAGGACGGGGGCCGAGGGTTGGACGAGACTCATGACCGGGTCCCACTCTCTCGCCTCCAGACGTGTGAATCATTGTACGGGGGGACGTCTGGGGATAACATATTAGTAAACAAAGTACGTGTAAATCTCCCCTGAGACTCCCCCTTTCTTTCTGACGTTTTTTCCCAGTGACCGTTGTCATGGACCAGAGGAGACGAGACCGGGTCGTTCCATCCCACATACTCGGGTCTCACTCGACGAGTCTGTTACCGCACACCGTTTGGTCGTTTCCCTCGCGTCGACGTCCCCCGACCAAGGACGGGTCCCGACATCCACGGGGTCCTCCTTCCCCAGTCGATAGTCCTCTCTCCGAGACCGGACGTCCTCTCTCTGGGTCCATTGGGTCCTCGGGGTCACCACGTTATTTTGAAGGTGAGGGAAGGAAGGAGGTCAGAGGGTAACCCCAAAGGGTCACCCACTTGGAGGGTCTTTGGTTGTCGTCTATTGAGTTGTGGAGTCGGAGGTCCCCGGGGCTGTGTTTCACCCGACTCGGGTCTCTCCGTTTGTTGTTGGCGTTTAGAAAGTCCGTTTTGGATACTCCACACGACCTGAGTGGGAGGTTCCCTACGTCAAATTCCGAGTAGAAACTATGAACTCAAATAGGGAAAGTTTCCCCTAGAGAGCCCCCACCCAGAGCATCCCATCTTCCACAGTCCTCTCCGAGAGGAACGCTAGGGGCGCCCATCTTTCTATTTCTGCCTCACCAGCGGTGCCTGCGCACCCCTTCGAGACTGGTGCTCAGGCCCCTGGCCACCATCCCCACCACTTGGCCCAGATCTGCTGCCACTGGTCCTCAGAGGACCCAGCTGTGAGTTTCCAGCGTGTGCCTCTGTCCCTTTCGGTCAGGAAGCATGGAATAGTGGTTAGAACCCAGGCTCTAAGACCGGACTTTCTCCTGAAATCCTGACTCTGCCGTAATATGGCTGGGGGACTAACCACTGCGTCCCTCAACCTCCCTGGGCCTGGGTTTCCTCGCCTTTGAACTGCGAATAGGAGAGAGCACCTCAGAGGGTTGTTGTGAAGATTGATGAGTGAATGAACGGAAAGTGCTTGGGACGGTGCCTGGTGAGCAGCAAGTGCCCAGGAAATAACGGTTTTTACCATTATCACAAATAAGACAGTGGGAGCCCGGTACTCACGATGTGGCCGGACCTTTAATGAGAGGATGGGGACCGTCACCGCCCTCAGTCTAGACTCTGCCCCGGTGACGAGGGCTGTGACCGTTCCCCACGGCCTGACCCCGCTGTGGACACTTACCTGTCTGTTACCTCCCCCCTCCCCACGTCCTCCCCTGCAAATCACGTCCTGTGAGAAGTGCCTCTCATTCTATTAAGGCTCAGTGTCTGAGAGCAGTCGCCAGTCCCCCGCAGATACCGAGGGATGACCGTAATCAAATAACTGATTTAATGTGATAAATGCTCTAAGAGGATGTCCAGGGTGTTTTGAAAATCAAAATGGATATTTGGGGTTTTTCTGCTTGAGAATAAATGGCTTATTTGTCAGAAAAAAAAATAAAAGCAGTTGGATGAGATGTCCCCAAGTTCCACCACCAAGTCTGCATGAAGAGCTGGGAGGAAGAAGACCTGGGTGTCGCCACCCTGGAGAAGCCCCAAGGCTGGGGTGGCAGGGAAAGGTTAGGGTGTGGGTCAGGTCTCTTCCTCACAGGGCAGGGGAGGCCACTCTGAGCAGGATACAAGCAAAAATACAGGAGCTCAGAAGAGAATGAGAGAAGCCGGGGGGCTTCATGGAGAAGGGGGCATTTGAAATGAATCTTGAAAGATAGGCTAGGAACTCTACTGGTCTGAATTGGGTGGGAAGGGTGTTCTAGGAAGAGGAAGCATAAGGCATGGAGGCGTGGCCCTAGGGGCTGCAGCAGGCAGAACACAGGGAAGACGCTCCGGGGTGGAATGATGCTCCCGGGTAGAATGATGCTCTGGGGTGGAATGATGCTCTGGTGACACACAGGGCTTCTGGAATCAGACAGACATGGGTTTGAATCCCTGCTCAGTTTCTTATTGAATTATTTCTTATTCTTTGACTGTGGGCAAGTGGCCTGGCTGCTCTGGCCCTCTGTTTCCCCAGAAGTGAAACAGGGCTAAGCCCTCCCAGGGCCTGGCAGTGACTCGGAGATTGCTGAGCATGGCTGGAGGAGCCAGGCCTCCCCTTCACTTGTTGCTGCAGAGGAGGCAGGGACCTCGGGACTCACCCTGGCCCATGCCTCTTCCCCCTAGATCAGGCTGCAGGTAGCTTCCAGGGTGATCTTACCAGGGACAGCCTTATCTCAGGAGTCAGGCAAAGGCTATGGGGAGGCTGGCGTCAGATGAGCTCAGGTACATAGTTAGAAGATGTATCGGGCCATATTGCTTGGAAAGCGTCTGGAGGCCTTTGGGGCGTGGCGTTGTGGGGACAGCAGGGCAGTCCTAGAATGCAGAGCCCTGTCCTTAATAGCTGGCCACCACTGAGCACTCCCTCTTCTCCCGGATGGAGATCTCCAACAGCGTCTGAGACTGAGGAGGAGCAGCGAGATGCCAGGGGTGGGTGTGGTCGTGCCTTGATCTCAACCAGCTACCATGTCAGTCCTGGCTTTGCAGCCCAGCTCTGCCTCTTTAGAGCTTTGAAGACATTGGGTAAGTTACTTACACTTTCTGAGCCTCAGTTCCCCACCTAGAAAGTAACGGTAAACAGAAGAAAAGGGTAGCCACACTTACCTTCCAGGTCTGTTTTGAAGCTAAAATGAATCCATGGATGGGAGGCGTGCATGTGTGTTAAGTCACTTCAGTCCTGTCCACCTCCTTGCGATCCCCTGGACTGTAGCCTGCCAGGCCCCTCTATCCATGGGCTTCTCTAGGCAAGAATACTGGAGTGGGTTGCCATGCCCTCCTCCAGGGGACCTTCCCGACCCAGGGATCGAATCCACATCTCTCATGTCTCCTGTGTTGGTAGGCGGGTTCTTCACCACTATCGCCACCTGGGAAGCCCTGATGGATGAGATAGCATCTTGTATTTTTTAAAAAATATGTATTTATTTGGCTCTTTGGGATCTTCCTTGCATCATGTGGATCTTTCATTGCAGTGAATGGACTCTCTTTAGATGTGGCATTTGGGCTTAGTTGCTCCAAGTCATGTGATTCTTAGTTCCTGGCTGGGTATCCAACCTGCATCCCCTGCATTGCAAGGCAGACTCTAACCACTGGACCACCAGGGAAGTCCAAGCATCTTGTATTTTAGAAGAGACTCCACAACCACTTTCATCCTGTTTCCTTTCTACCTGCACTGTCCTTTTCTAATGCTGCCTCAGGAAGTTCTTTCTTGTGTCTAACTTAAGTCCACTATGCTGCAATTGGAACCTCCTTCCTTTTGTTGAGGCCTGTGCAGAAGCAGGCTAAGCCCATTCTGTACAGAAATGTGCCCGTCAGTACCTGCACTGAGTGAGGCAGGGAACAGCAGAGCAACTGGGTGTTGGTTTTCAACCTCTGTCTTGGGAGCCCGGTTGTCAATGGCCAGCACCTACTGACCAGCACAATGTGCGGGTGGGTGCCTCATCTTGACTGTTTTCACTGTTCTTCCTCTCTGGGGTTTATCCATGCTCCACAACGGGGACCCAGGGGTAGTGGAGAGTGCTCTGGGCTAGGTCTCGAAAGCCTGGGTCCCAGCACCCGCTTGACTCCTGACTTGCTGTGTGGCCTGAAGCCAGTTAGCAGCCTCTCTGGGCCACAGTAGGTCTATGAGGATGTCTGTGCCCAGGCTCCCAGATGTCTCCAGTAAAGATGGGTACAGTTCAGCTGAAGCCCCCCTTTCTCTTTCTCATTTACCTGGGCTCCCACCACCCTGGGAAGTCAGCAAATTAGGGTCCTACTGATGGAGGTGGTGGTAGGAGCTAAGCTCACCTCTCAGGCCGGGGCACGTTTAAGGTTAGACAGGGAGTGGGGATGGGGGGATTCCTGGTGGGTAGGGCAGGGCCTGCCTCCTCAAACAGGGCTTTTGAGAGCCTGGATTTCCTTCTACCCACCCAGTTAAACTCATCCCACAAAAGGTCAGTTATATTTGTCGAGTCCCTCCTCCGAGCAGATCCTTTCCCACATGAGGTCTGTCTGCTTTAATCCCTCTTTTGTGGGTGGGGAAACTCAAGGCTCAGAGAGATGAGGTGACTGGCTTGTCAGTGTGGCCAAGGAGCTGCGGGGCTCTTGACTGTCCAGCCCCTACCCCCACTCACTCCAGGCCAGGGCATCTAGGTCCTCAGCAGAGGAGGACCACAAGTGTTGTCGTGCGTGAGGCCGTTTCCGGTCTGGGAGGGCACTGCATGGGCTGTGGGAGGGTGCCCGGGGCTCCTGGGACTGCCCTTTCCCTGGGAAGAAGTTGGTCAAGGAGGTAGAGGGATCAGGAACCCAGGAGTTCTGGGTTGCAGCTAGTTCTCAATGCTCCTGTGAACTTCAGTGTTTGTTTTCCTGGAGGATCAAGACTGATTTCTCTTTGGTTTTGGTCACAGGATATTTTACCTTTTGCTATTTGCTATTCATGAAAAGCAGTTTGCTATTCATGAAAAGCAGTTTGCTATTCATGATGTCACCGAACCTTAGCGGCCATCTGTGACAGGCAGTGTGGGACTTGCTTGGGAGGGCCAGAGAAGGGGAGCTCTGGAGTCAGGCAAACCTGGGTTTTAATTCTGGCTCCCGCCAACTCTCTGCCCTCAGGCATGTGAGTAACCAGCTGAGCCTCAATTTGCTCATCTGTAAAAGGGACAATCGCTCCCCACCACAAATAGCAGCAGCTGTCTTGCTGGCTGTGTGCATTAGATAAGGTCTGTAACCACTGGTCTAGTTCCTGGTGCAGAGTAATACTTTAAGTGATTTTTTTTTTTTAATCTGCCCCACTTTTTGGATGGGAATGTGGAGGCTCAAAGAAGGAAGGTCACTTGCCTGAGGTCACGTGGTGATTTAGCGTGGTCCTCCAGAATTCCTGTCTGTGGCTTTTTTCTCCAACACCTCCTTCACTATCCTCAAGTGACCCAACACTTCATTAGTCTATCCAGGTCTTCAATGTGTTACACTGTCCGACGAGGCCTGGTATCCCTTCCCCCCAGCGCCTAACAGCACTTACCTGGCACACAATAGGCACTTTCAAAATGTTGGTCAGGACTTCCCTGGCAGTCCAGTGCTTAAAATTCTGTGCTTCCACTGCTGGGGGGATGGGTTCCATCCCCAGGGAGCTAAGATCCCCATGCAGCCAAAGAAAAAAAGAAAAAAAAAGTAGTTTGTTCTGTGCATGAATATGTTGATAAGTTGATATAAAAATGTAAAGTGTTAGTTGCAGTCGTGTCCGACTCTTTGCAGTCCCATAGACTGTAGCCCGCCAAGCTCCTCTGTCCATGAAATTTTCCAGGCAAAGATACTAGAGTGGGTTGCCATTCCCTTCTCCAGGGGATCCTCCTGACCCAGGGATCAAACCCAGGTCTTACTGCATTGCAGGCAGATTCTTTACCATCCGAGCCTATTTTTTCAGGCAGCTAAGGCTTGTATCCCTGAGGCTTCCTCCTGCTCCCTGTTCCCTTTAAAAACAACCGTCTAATAGTTTGGGTTGGAAACCTTTTCGAAAAGGAGTGATGGCTTCCTTTCCCTGCACGAGGCCCACATGGTTAACTTCCTGGGATGGTGAACACTGTGAACACTGACTGCTTTGCTCGAAGAGCCGAGACCAGCTGAGACCCCACAGGTTTCCTGCACCCCATGACCCAGGACTGCTCACTTGTTCAACAACAGTTTCTGCCTTTGTAGGTTCCTGACTCTTCCCTCCCTGACCCTCATTTGCTGCCCACAGATCTGCCTCCAATGGTCCAGCACCTCTTTTTCCTCCCCTCTTGCCCCTGTATTTCCTAATTTGCTGCTTCTGCCAGTTGGAGACTGAGAAATGGGACAATTGAGCTTATTAGAATTGCTTCATTGATTCATTCACTCGTAGCTATTCAACTAGAAATTGTTGTCCCTGGGTCTTGCATCCATCATCTCTCCATCCTGATTGAGGACTTCTGCAGGGGCTTGTGATCAATCAAGACATGACCACACCCTCCCAGGAGCACACACAGGTATATCATGGTGTACACAGCACAGGACTTTATAATCCACCTCTGCCTGCAGCACCCCACTGCATTTTCACAGCAGCCCTGAGAATAGCATTATCTCTCTTTTGCAGACAGTGGAAACTCAGCTCAGCTGGAGGAGGTCCCTTGCCCAGCGGTCAGCAGTGAGTACAGAATTGCAGTGGGAACTCAGGTCTCCAGCCTGGCCTGTTACCTCTTCCCTCTCCTGTGCTCCGTTCATTTATTGCTTCTGTCACAAAGCTGGGGCAGGATCATCTGCCTCTGGATTGGCCTGCAGGGAGTGTGGGTTTGCCTTTAGCACACATGCTAGTCCTGCAGTGGGCCTGGGCCCACCGTCTGGTCCACACTGCCTGGACTGTGCTTTGCGGAGCCCTGATTCCCTGGGATGGTTCTGGGTCCCAGGACGCTTAGATATGGGAAATATAAGGTCACATAGCTCAGAACAGGACTTCTCAGGGCCTTTACTGTGTTGATATGCACGAGAGATCCCCAACCTGTGACACAGGTGCCACCAGCCTTTCCCAGGCTTGCCTGAACATGGGCTGCTTTGTCGCAGAGCAGAGTCTGGGGGCTGATAGCCTGGAGAAAACACAGGGGAGAGCTGATCTGTATACCCTCACTTTCCAATTTGGCACAGAAGGCTTCAGCTAGAGCTTGTTTCTGCCCTGGGCAGCTGGCCTTTTGAGAGAGGATCTGCAGGAGGACCATTTGGCCCCAGGAAAGAATTGATAATAATGGTGGGGTTTCAGGCAACAGGAGGAAGTGAATGGTGAAGATATTTTGATTCTTTCATCCACCAAACACACATCTCAGACGTCTCCTGGGTGCCAGGCGCACAGCCAGCGTTTAGAAATGCCAAGATGCATCTGACTAAGAACCTTTCATTTCATTTCCTTGTGCCCACTAAGGGTTTTTAAAGAAAGATAAATACTAGCCCTAAAAGAAAGAAGTGTTTTTGCTTTTGTTTTTTATTGTTAGGGGTCTTTGTGGGAGGTAGGTGGGTGATGCGGTTACTGCTGAGTTCAGTGGCTCTGTAGTTGCTGGTCCAGAGGTGGGTAAGGGAGATAGTTCCAGGAACATTTACCCTAGACAGAGTTAATATTGCTCCCATATTACAGATGAGGACACTGAGGCTCAGAAGTCAAGTTGCTTACCCATTTTCACACAGGAGTTCCTTGATGTTGTCAGGAGTGAAGGGAGGCTCAGGAGAGGAAAGGAGCACTTCCCCTGGGCTCTGTTGGCCTGAGCTGGGCTCAGGAATCTGGGGTTAGTCTCTGCACAGAAGGGCAGAGGTCACCTGGGGGTTGGAGGGGTAGACAGGCTCTGGCCAGCCGGGAAGGACATTCTTGGAAAGGCAACAGCCTGAAGCACAGGTACAGAGGTGGCAACCGGGTAGGTTACACCTTCTGGACCCTGTGTAGAGCCTGGGGTGATGGAGGCAGAGGGAGGAGAGGTGGGACATTGGAGATGGGGCTGGAGAAGCTGGCTGGGCAGTTCACAAGGGTCTGAACACCAGCTGAGTGGGAGCACCTTGAGGGCCAAGCCGTTCATCCCAGTGTCCCCAGCACCTGCCCGCCGCCCAGCTGGAGGTTTGTGGACTGACTGGACTCTTCCATCATGGGATCTTGGACAAGTCCTTTCCTGCTCTGGACCTTGAGTTGCTCTTGCTCATGGTTGGGCTCAAGGTCACCTAGCATGTCCCTTCCAGCTCTGAAGGGCTCTTGGGAATTCTTGGCATGTGTTCAGGGGAGGACCACACTGTTTCTCCCCCAGCTTTGAGGTCTCCTGGGAAGCCCTAGCAGGGCACGGGCCAGACATTTGCCAGGGCAGAGGTCAGGCTGACTCAGCTGGAGGAATTCAGTCCTCACTCTCTCTTCCTTTCAGCATCCAGTCTGCTGAGCTCAGGATGAAGTGCCATGGTGTCCTCACTGATGGCTCTTCTAAGGCCCCAAACTGGGTGGCAGAGGGGAGTTGAGCTAGACAGGGGTTGTGGGTTGCCTGCATGAAGCAGCTTGGTGCAGGATAGGGAGCTCTGCTTCTTCCTTCTGTGTGAAAATGGGTAAGCTACTTGACTTCTGAGCCTCAGTTTCCTCATCTGTAAAATGGGAGCAATAGTAACTCCCACACTGGGCTTCTATGAAGATTCAATGAGATAAAACTTGTGAAAGCATATAGTAAACTGACCCTCGCCGCCCATAATCCCCCAGTGAGTGGGGGAGTGAGTGGGGACTCACTCTTTTCCCATAAGTGCTCCCGGGTGTCCGCTCGCTAATCTCCGTGCAGGCTTCTGTAGGGTATACTTTATCCAGGCCAAAGCGATCGGAGCCCATGAATTATGTACATGTTGCACAGGCAGGCCAGGCCTGCGTGTTTGCACTCCTGTGTATGTGTGCCTTCTGACAGGAGGAAAAGCAGTGCTAGGTCCTGGGACCAGACACCACCACTCCCAGCTGCACCCCAGAGGTCTGCAGAGTGTCGAGTCTGGCCCCTGGGAAAGGGTGGGGCATGTGTCGGAACGCTCCCTCCTCGACTTTTCTGTTCTGCTCACAGACTGGATCCAACAGGCTTGTCTTATCTGGGGGACTCTGGCCTGTGTCCCTGAGGGCAGAACAAGACTGTCACCCTCCCTCCGCTCTGCTTCCCAGGAGGTGTCAGTGGGAGCAACTCAGGTCTCTGGTGTGGCTGCTGCTTTATTTCAACAGGGCCTAGGACACTCATCGCAGGGGCCTGCAGCCTGTCACACGGAGTACTTGGTCAAAGCCACCTGTCCAGGGTGGGGGTGCAGAAGTATAGGGCTGGGCTGCACCCAGCCTCCATTCCCCAAGACCTCTGAGGGTCCCTCTCAGTGCCCTTGTTCCTGAGTGGCTCCCAGATGGTGTTCTGGCCCCACCAGGGCTGGGGGTTGGAGGCAGACAACTGGCATCACAGATGTTCCCTCTGCTTCCATTGGCACGGGGTTGGGGGCAGGGTAGGGGGCGGGCAGGAAGAAGGATACAGAGAGGGGGCAGCAGAGACTTAAGGAGTTTATTGAAAAGAGAGCCCAGTGGACATAAATATCTATTCTCTCCCACCCCTCCGGCTTAAAAAGCCCTGACACACCTGGATTCTTGCCCCAGCTCCACCCCTTACATGTGCAACCTTGACTCTGTGACACGGCCAGTCTGAGGCTCGGCCTAGGCTCTAAAGCTTTTGAGGTTGGTGTGAGGTCGAATCAAACTACCCAGCAGGAGGGACACCTTCTGGTGCCAGGTACTTAGTAGGCCACTAATTTGCAGAAAGATTTAGTTCTAGCCCAGAACAAAGTAATTGGTTTTTTAGATACTTGGTCTGTGATCTCTCTCTAAGCAGGAAAGAGGAAATTTCTCTTAAGCTCCATAAAATGATCAGTGCAGCTTAGATACATTCTCCACTCATGAGCCCAGCAGGGGAGCCTCTGAGTCACCTGGGCATTCTCTCTGGGATGGGGCATCCCTGACTCTGTGTTCTTGCCAGTGGCCTAGGGCGAGTCCCTGACCTTGTTCCTGTAGAAGGAGGGTAAAGGACGCCTAACTCTCAGCATTGTGGAATTACCTATACAACTCTATTGAAGGACTTCCCTGGTGGTCGAGTGACGAAGCCTGTGCTCCCAATGCAGGGAACCTGAGTTCAAGCACTGGTCAGGGAACTAGATCCCACATGCCTCAACTAAGAGTTTCCATGCCACAGCTAAAGATCCCTCATGTTGCAACAAAGACCTGGAACAGTCAAAAAAAAAAAAAAAAAAGCACACTCTATTGGAAAGCAAAAAGGACCACTGATACATAGTGGGTGCAGGCCAGTGGCTCAGGAAGCCAAGGCCGTGTTTGTTCCCTGTTCTGGTGACCAGCAGGCTCTGTGACGCCAGCTCAGTGAAGCCTCGTTTGCTTTCCTTAATGGGACAACTGGTTAATTAGCCTCTGAGTATTTCTGACAAAGGCCCCTGTGAACTGACCAACACTGGGTCAGCACTCGCCAGACCTTGTCACTCCTTGTGCTTAGCTGGCCAGCTTGGGGCATGAGGTCATGACCCACCATCCCATCCCCTGATTCTCAGCTTGTCCCTCAGATGACCTGACGGAGCAGTTGCTGTGCTGGCGACGGAGAGCAGGACACAGCTCTGCCCCTGAAGCCTGGTTCCGTGTGGGCAGAAAGAGAGGATTTAGAGAAGGATCGGTGGCAGGGACCCAGTCAGGGCATGGGGGACAGCCAGTGGGGACAGTCCTGCCTGGCTCTGTTACCAATTCCCTGTGCCTTTGGGCACCTGACCTTTCTCTCTCTGGGCCTCAGTTTTCCATCTGAAAGAGCATGTTGGGGAAGGTGGACCCAGGAAGCTGTGAGCTAACATGAAGCAGTGTGAGTTGAGGAATGATCTCTGAAGCCAGCCAGGCCTGGAGTTCTCACCCTGGCTCCTCCACGTCCCAGCTTTGACCTTGGACAGGTCACCTAGCCTTTCCAGACCTGTCTAACAGGTGTACGCTAGTCCTGCTGGCCCAGGGCAGACACTGATAGTGGACGCCCTGCCCAGCAGTGTCTGGTGATGGTGGGCCTCAGGGCAGCTCCGGCCCATCCCCACCTCCTTTCCCTAGGAGGAAGTTCCCTAGGAACTCTTGTGCCCAGCAGATCTGGGGGGGCCGGGGAGTATTGCAGATCCCAGCGCTGAGTCCAGTGGGCTGTATGTGATGCTCATGCCAGGGACTCCAGGATCAGGATAGAGCCAGCCATCCTCTGCCTCTTAAAGGGAAGGGTGGGGAGTGCGTACTCTAAGCCCAGCCTCGGATCTTCAACAGCACCTTGGAAACTTGGTCATTTAGAACCACGGAATCTTTCTGTCCCCAACTCTTGGAAGCACTGAATCATGGAAACCTAGAATCTTGGCTCTTTGAAATCAAGACTTTGAGAAGCAGACTAGACTCAGAAGTAACCTCACGGATTCTGATTCACATTTCCCTCTAGCCCAGGCAACCCCTCTGTGGACCCCTGGTCATCCAGGGTCAGGGCGCCCTCATGCAGGCCTCAGGCTTGAGTCGGGTCACCAGGCTGCCCGCCACCTCCTTGTGGTCATGACTGACCCCAGGCCCATACCCCAGTGGTGGGTAGCACTGACAGGCAACTGGGAGGGAGCTCAGCGCTGCTCAGCTAAGAATAGAAGGCTTTGTGCGATTTAAGTAGCAGCCTGATCCCTGATCGTATCAGGCCTCTCAGCCAGGCCTCAGAGAGCTTAGGAAGCAGGATCTGAGGCTACCGTGAGTCCCCCCTGGGTGAGAGAGGGAGAGGGTGGGTGAAAGGTGCTGGGGCAGCCACTGGGCTTCCCTGGGAGTTCTCTTCCGTTTCCATGTGATGATGATTTGACTTTCCATCAGGCGAAGCTCTTTGCTCCTCCCTTCTCCTCCCTGCGGCTGGCTGGGGAGCATCACTCAGCGTTCCCCTAGGAACGCTGGGGAACATCTCTTCTGGGAAGAATTCAGACAAACAAACCCGCCTCTGAGAGGAACAAACAGATCGATGAAAATGGCATCATCTGCAAAGAGAGCTGACGATGGCGGCCATTTATTAAGCACCTACTGTATGCCAGACCTTAGGCACAGCGTTTTGTGTCCTTGCCCTCTCTGACCCTCACAGAGGAGGTATCTGTGTCCCCGAAATGCAGACGAGGACACTGAGGCCCAGGTAGTACTTGGCAGAGCTGGGATTGGGACCAGAGACCATCCCACCTTGTCTGTTCTGGGGACAAAGGATTCCTGAGTTAGGGGAGAGGTGAGAGTCGGAGTTCTTGGCGAGAGTCCTGGGCATGGAGGGCTCTATCTTTCAGTGCAGTTGCGTCACTCCAGTACTGGATTGGGAGGTGGGATCGTGATCCTATCACAACATAGCAGGTACTGGCCCCTGTGTGTAGAGCTGGAATGAAACCAAACCCCTTCCTCTTTGAAGTGGGCAAAGGCTACCTAGGGTGGGATCATGAGGCTGCCTCTTCTTTTTAAAATTTTAATATATTTGTGTATTTGATGATACCAAATCTTGGTTGCGGCATGTGGGATCTAGTTCCCTGAACAGGACTTGAACCCGGGCCCCCTGCACTGGGAGCTTGGAGTCTTAGCCGCTGGACCACCAGGGAAGTTCCGAGGCTGCAGCTTCTGATTCTTGCTCTTTTGACCAGTAGGGTCCTGGCGCCCTTCTTGGCAGGGCACTGGTACCTCCCACCTCCCCTCCCTCTCACAGATTATTCCCAGTGAGAACTGGAAGGAATTCTAGGTAAGCTTCTGATTGTACGGATGGGAGAACTGAGGCCCCTAAAACAGGGATGGCCCAAGGTCATGAAGTAAGTGGGCCTGGGAACATATAGTAGGTGTTTCTTCAGGCCAGGCCAATGCTTGTTCCCCTGTGGAGTGCTACATCTGTGTGGAGATCGTGGGGGCCTGCAGTGGGCTGGGGACTTCAGCTGGATCCTGAGAGTCAGGAAGGCAAGGGCCAAAGGCCCCAAGCCTTTGCTGTATGCCCCAGACTCATCTATGCTTGCCCCAACCCTGCCCAACTCAAAAGTCCCCTCTTCCATGAAGCTTGCCTGGACTCTCCCCTCTAAAACCTCTCCTAATCTCCCTCTCTAGCCCAAGAGTGGGATTGTGGTTCAAAAAAACACATAACTTAAAATATACTATCTTAATCATTTTTAAGAATAATGTTGATAGTCTTAACTGTATTCACATGTTGCACAGCAGGTCTCTAGAATGTTTTCATCTCAAACACCTGAAACTCTATACCCACTAAATAATAACTCCTCATCTTCCCACCAGCCCTTGGCAACCGCCATTCTCCTTTCTGTTTCTATGAATTTAATTCCTGTAAATACCTCATATAAGTAGAATCATGAAGTGTTTGTCTTGTTGTGATTGGCTTATTTCACTTGGCATAATGTCCTCATGGTTCATTCATGTTGTAGCATGTGATAAGATTTTCTTCCTTTTTAAAGCCAAATAACATTCCATAGTATGTATATACCACATTTTGTTTATCAATTTGTTCGTCAATAGATCCTTAGGTTGCTCCTGTCTCTTGCTGCTGTGGAAAGAGCAGGAGTTTTGGGGCTGAATGAGCCTGGGTTGGATTCCTGGTTTCCAGCACCAGTTGAGCGGTAAGTCTGCTATTGCTATTGGGTCACTTGATATTGTACCAGATTAAATTGCTGCAAGGATTAGAAACGGTGCACGAGAAAATGCCCCAGCATGTGGAGAGCCACCAGGGAGTGGTAGGGGGATTCATTCTTGTTATCTGCTTTCCTCCTAGGCACAGATCCCTTTGGGGGTTTGTAGGACCCACATACTGAAGTTCACCTCAACCCCCATCCACCAGACCAACTCAGCATCTGGTGAGTCTTAGAACAATGTCACTGGAGGTGGCCTGGATGGGAGGGGAATTTGGGGGAGAATGGATCCATGTATACGTATGGCTGAGTCCCTTTGCTCTTCACCTGAAACTATCATAACGTTGTCAATTGGCTATACCCCAGTACAAAATAACAAGTTAAAAAACAACAACAACAGTGTCATTGGAGAGCACCTGGGACCAGAGAAGGTCAGGGACTTGTCCAAGTTCACACAGCTAGGCCTTAGCCATGCCAGGGTAAAAATAAGCTCTCCCGCCTCCCAGCCTGGCACCTTCCCATTGCAGGCTCCAGGATCCACAGCTCTTGTTCTTAGGAGGCACTGGCTCTCCAGGATTGATCCTGCAGCGTGCAGGGCTGAGGGAGGTGGGGAGCAGGGAGGCAGGCATCTCAGGCTCATCCATGAAGGGCAGAGGTGGGTGGCATCTGCCAGGCTTCCCTCATCACCACCTTCTCCAGGTGACGAGGGGGTCATGTCCAACTCATTTGCATGGCTTGGGCTCATCTAAGGCCCTTGCCTTCCACCTGGGAGCTTACTCTGCTTTCATTCACACTCACTCAGCTATTCTTTGCTCATCCCTTCTCTCGGTCATTTATTCCGCAACCACTCCCTGAGACCTGCAGGCCAGGTTGGACCTTGCAGGCCTCTAGTATGGCATGGCAGTGAATAGTGTGGACTCAGGCTAAACTCCCTGGGTTCAAATCCTGGTCTGCTGGTTGCTAGCTTTGTGACCTTGGGCAAGTTGCTTAACCTCTCGGTGCCTCAGATTCTTCTGCTTTAAAGAGGAGATAATGATGTTCTAGTTACTACTGTTATATAACAAATCACACCCAAACATAGTGACTTTCTGTAAGAACAGTCACTTGATTACCGCACAGTTTCTATAGCTCAGGATTTACGATGGGCCCCGCTGAGCAGCTCTGGCTCAAGGCTCCCCACGTGGTCTCTGGCCTTTGTTTCTCTCTGAGCTCATCTGTGCTTCCCCGCAGGACGCATCCCATGTAATGACCTGGCCTGGGAAATCTTGTAGTGTCACTTTAGCCGTCAGTCCTGGCCCTCCCAGATTCAAGTTGGGGGTAATAACATAGACCCCACCTCTCCCTGGCAAGAGTGTCAGAGTTCTAAGGAGCGTGTGTGGGCTGGGAGTTATTAGTGCCAATGTCTTTGGAAATACAGTCTGCCGGAAGTGTAAGAGTAAGATGAATCAAAACACAGGAAATATCTAGAGCAAAGCCTAGGCATTGTAAACAAATGGCAGCTATACATAGTCAAGGGTGATTTTGACCAGATGCAATTACTCGTGATATGCTGACTTTAGGACCTGACTCCTTCTGCTAACTGGCAGTATTTCCCATTTAGGTACTGAGGGATCTATAGGAGTTTAACAAGCCGAGGCTAGTGGGAAGGCATTCCATGCAGAGGGAACTGGCTGTGTAAAGGTGTGGAGCTGGAGAATGGAGTCCCTGGGGCAGGGACTTAGCCCCACTTGGCTGGGGCTCCCATGTGTGGGAGGCCAGGATGGTGAATTGAGGCCGAGTTGAGAAGAGCTCACTATTGGGTTGGCCAAAAAGTTTGTTCGAGTTTTGCCATTTGGCCAACCCAACATAAAGGGTTTGTTTGATGCTGTGGGTCCCAGGAAGCCCTTGGGTGAAGTATGAGGGGCTGGAGTGCCCCCTTGGAGGAGCTGCTTCTGAGTCGGCATCAGCAGGACTGGGGCGGGGGTGTAGGGAGAGAGGACAGGAATGAGGGGACTCATACCAAGGTGTTTGCCTGGGGTGTTTGCATCAGCTTTGCATGTGCTGTGCACACCCACCCGGCTTGCTTTCCCACCCTTCCAGTATACTGGATGCGTGTGTGCACGCGTGCTCAGTCATGTCCAGCTCTGCAACCCCGTGGACTGCAGCCCGCCAGGCTCCTCTGTCCATGGGATTCTCTAGGCAAGAATACTGGAGTGGGTTGCCATTTTCTTCTCCAGGAGATCTTTCCAACCCAGGGATTGAACCCATGTTTCCTGTGTCTCTTGTATTGGCAGGTGGATTTTTACCCCTGAGCCACCTGGGAAGCCCAGTATATTGGATACTTTGCCGTTTAGTCTCTGCTTAGATTGGCTCTCCTGCAGAGGAAGGTAGAAGGTTGCCACCCTCTGAGAAGATGATTACTTTGGAGGAGGGTTCTGAAGGAGCCTGGCAGCTGACAGGGCCAGAGAATATCCAGTGGCCACCTCCTCTGTCCCCACGCCCTCATGGAAAACAGCCCCTGCACCCCTCATTGTCTCTCCTTCCTCCTCTGCCACACTGCCGGGTCCAAATGGAACTGACCCTGAGGGTCGTGGTCCCCAGCCCCGCTTACATCACAGGTGGGGAAGCTGAACCCTGCTGATTTGCTCCACATCCCATAGCAAGTAAATGGAGGAACCCACGCTGGCCCTCCAAGTGGCTGTGGCCACATTCGGTGGTCCTGGGGGCTCCTCCCTGCCAGGCCCTCCACTTGCCACTCCCCATCTGCCTCTGAGGCCAGTGCATCCCTCCTGAGGGCAGTCATGGCTGGGAATATGATTTCAAGGAAAAAAAGTCTTAGCAGCCATGTGGCCCTGCGTCACTTCGTCTCTCTGAGCTGTGATTTTCTCATCTGTAAAAAAAAAAAAAGCATGCGAACACTGGCCCCAGCTGGGTTGTCTTAAGGATTAGATGAGCCCCCATGCTGGCCCCTTATCTTTCTGATGCTGGGGCTGCACTTGGAAAGGAAGCTGTCAGGGTTACTCAGATGGGACGTTTGAGCTAAGATTTGGAGGCGTGGCAGGGCTAAGGCTGCAAAAGGAGGGGACCTTGATCCTGAAAGCTCTGAGCTGCGATTGAGCTGCGCAGCCCTCCCCTGTATATAAGAAAGTGTCCAAGGGGAAGATTGGGGTGCTGTCCCCTCTGGGGGGGCAGCCTCCTCCCCCTAGCACTGAGAGGAAGGATGTGATGAGGGAGGGCTTCCTGGAGGAAGAGTTTGTGGAAACTGAGAGGGAAGGAAGAACTGAGGCAGATAGTGGTTCTCTGGGGTCTGGCCTTTCCCAAGTCCCTGCGCTGCAGCCGTGAGATCCAGCCCTGAGCCCTCGCCAAGCCAACCTTGACTCCTGGAGCTCATGATGCCCAGCGAGGCTGGTACTCCAAAGGAGATAGTGGTCCTAGTCCATGCTGCTTCCAGGAAGCTGCGTCTATGGGGCCTGTCTATGCATCTGCACATACCTCCGCAAGCCCGTGTGCTGGTGCTGAGTACCCATAAGTATTTGCCTGGGAATGCACTCTTGGTGTATTTTTGTATGTCGACGTGTATGCATTTGCAGGCCCCATCTGACACCTCCTTGTAAAAGCAGTCAGGCTAGAATACATCTAAAAGGGGACAAGGAGATCAAACCAGTCAATCCTAAAGGAAATCAACCCTGAATATTCATTGGAAGAACTGATGCTGAAGCTCTAATACTTTGGCCATCTGATGTGAAGAACTGACTCATTGGAAAAGACTCTGATGCTGGGAAAGATTGAGGGCAGTACTGGGAGGCTCCCGGAGGAGGTGTCTCTACCCGGAGGGCTGGCTGCAGACAGCAGGGGCAGAGGAGGTGGCCAGGTGGCAGCCGGGTGCCATCCTAGGTTCTGCCAGCCCCAGGGCCTCCAGCCACACTGGGTGTGGGGAGGATTGGGGGTCCTTACCTGCAGATACTTTTTTTCTTTTGCCTGATTGTGCAGTGCATGGAATCTTAGCTCCCCAACTAGGGGTCGAAGCTGGGCCCCCCACCAGCACAATCCTAACCACTGGACCACCAAGGATGTCCCCTTTGAATACTTTTGACCTCCTAGGAGGCAGAAACCCTACAAACTCAGAACATCCTGGTAAACCAGGTCCCAGGTCAATGGTTGAAGCTTAGGACTGTGCGGGGTTGGCCTCGCATTGTTTCGTCTCCATTGCTCACCAAAGTGACTTCACAGATGCTTCAAACCAGCAAGGCCTGGGAAGGTCAGGACATTGATTCGCTTGCTTCCAAGGGTCCATGACCAACCCCATCTCTGGACCAGTTCCCAGTTGCTGGGAAGTCCTTCCTCTGGATCTAACCTAAGTCTTTCCTGCTGTGTGCTCCCTTCTCGTGAACTTGTTCAACCTTGCTCTGTGGAGCCAAGCTCATCAGCAGGCCGCTTTGAGTGGCGGCCAGTATTTTTACAACTTGTTTTCATGAAGTTGGTTTGAAGTCTTCCTGCATTCCCAGAATGTCAGACCCGCCCTGATTCACAAGGATTGACCAAAACAGGATCTTTGCCAACGAGAAGAATCTAAGGACTTAGTCATCCCCCTTGGATCATCTTCATATTCTCCTGCTTTCCTTCCAGTAAAAAAAATAAAAAGAAAGATTAGCTCAGATGGCCAGGAGGGATGTAAATAGACTCAGATGATACTGATGGTGGGCAGGAGAGGTCAGTGAACAGGAGAGGTCAGTGTTCAGGCTTTGCAGGGGCCTGTAACCTCAGATATGTAGATGACACCACCCTTATGGCAGAAAGTGAAGAGGAACTAAAAAGCCTCTTGATGAAAGTGAAAGAGGAGAGTGAAAAAGTTGGCTTAAAGCTCAACATTCAGAAAACAGATCATGGCATCTGGTCCCATCACTTCATGGGAAATAGATGGGGAAACAGTGGAAACAATGTTAGACTTTATTTTTTGGGGCTCCAAAATCACTGCAGATGGTGATTGCAGCCATGAAATTAAAAAACATTTACTCCTTGGAAGGAAAGTTATGACCAACCCAGATAGCATATTCAAAAGCAGAGACATTACTTTGCCAGCAAAGGTCCGTCTAGTTAAGGCTATGGTTTTTCCAGTAGTCATGTATGGATGTGAGGGTTGGACTGTGAAGAAAGCCGAGCACCGAAGAATTGATGCTTTTGAACTGTGGTGTTGGAGAAGACTCTTGAGAGTCCCTTGGACTGCAAGGAGATCCAACCAGTCCATTCTAAAGGGGATCAGTCCTAGGTGTTCTTTGGAAGGAATGATGCTAAAGCTGAAACTCCAGTACTTTGGCCACCTCATCATGTGAAGAGTTGACTCATCGGAAAAGACCCTGATACTGGGAGGGATTGGGGGCCGGAGGAGAAGGGGACAACAGAGGATGAGATGGCTGGATGGCATCACCGACTTGATGGACGTGAGTTTGAGTGAACTCCGGGAGTTGGTGATGGACAGGGAGGCCTGTCGTGCTGCGGTTCATGGGGTCCCAAAGAGTCGGACACAACTGAGCGACTGAACTGAACTGAAACTATCACGACATGGTTGATTAACTATATCCAATATAAAAGTAAAAGTTAAAAAAAAAAGACCTATATCACTCAGATACAAATGTAAAATGTTTTTGAAAAGATAAACTCACATTTGTTTTCTGACAAATATCAGAAGGGCTGCTATTGCTGTGACCTGGAATCTTATGCCAGTCACTCTGGGGCGGGCTAGTAGCAAACCCAGGATCAGGGCTGGGTTTCTGTCTTTTCAAACTTGCTTTCTTGCCTGTGGGGTGTTTAGTGGGCTCAAAGAAATGCCTGGTGGGTTGGGAGTCATACAGTGCTTGGGTCCTAATCCAGGCCCTGACTGTATGATTTTTGGATAAGTGAGTCAACATCATACTTATTACTGGAGACTCTTTTCTCCTCTGGTTCTCTAAGATGACCTAGAGGGGTGGGATGGGGAGAAGGGAAGGAGGCTCAAGAGGGAGGAGATATATACATAATTATAACTGATCTGCATTGTTGTAGGGCAGAAACCAACACAACATTATAAAGCAATTTCCCTGCAATTGAAAAAGAAATTTTTTTTTTGAGGCTTGGCGCGCTGTGATTCATGGGGTCGCAAAGAGTCAGACACGACTGAGCAACTGAACTGACTGACTGAGCTCAAATCAAGCCTGTGTTCTGCTGCTGGCCACCTGGGGGTCTTTGACAGTCTCTGAGCTACATAGCCTCAACTCTGAAATGGGAAAATGAATGGCACCTACCTCATAACTGTCTGGGGTTGGGGAATCCAGAAGCAGACTGTGAGACACGAATTCATGTGAAACTGAGTTATTAGGAAGTTTTCTGGGGGAAGAGGAAAGGGTTGGGAATTACTAAGAGAATGAGAAAAGTGGAACCAGAAACAGAAGGAGCAGCAAGAGCGTGACTTCAAGCCAAGCCCCTGGGAGGGGAACTTGGCTGAGCCCCCAGAGCTGGCTGCCAGGGGCGAGGTCGCTGCAGAACCTAGACCTCGCCCGGTGCGGGGGATCCCTGGTAAAGGACCCCTGAGGGGCGGCTGTGCCCACAGGAGAGGGGATTTCGGCAGTTCTGATGGCAGTTCACCCACACGTCTGCACAGGTGCTGGCTCTCGGGAGGAACAGAGACCCAGGATGGTGAAGGGCTCTCAGGGATGTGCGTGGGGACAACAGAGGCAGAGATCTCCAGGCACAACCTGGCTCTGAGGAAGCACTGCTAAGTGTCAGCTCTTCCCGCCTGTTAGAAAGGGCTGCAGAGTGGGTGCTCCGGGATCATGTGGTCAGCAGCCCGCAGGATCTTCTGAGAGTCGCCCTGTGCCTCTCTTCTGCCCCCAGCCCCAGACGTAGTCCCTGTCCCTCAGCACCCAGAGGTAGATCCCTCAGAGTGCCCCAGGACTCTCCCTGACTGCTTGACTTCGGGCAGTGGCTCCAGCCCTGCCAGGGCTGGTCTGATGCCCTGATGTCTGCCTCTATGCCACCCCCACCTCCAGCCCCACCTGCACTGCAGCAGGGACTGGGGACGGCCGGGAGGTTGCACAGAGCTGTGGAGCCCTGAGCACCAGGGAGGAAGTTGAGGCCAGGGGGCCCATCCCCCACCTGAATTGAATTTGGCTTTTCTTCCCAGCCCAGCCCACCCACTCGGCTGTGTCTACTGGACTTTTTCCATAGAAAGTGCTCAGGGATGGCTCATGGAACTTGTGTGGGTCAGCGTATCCCAGGAACAAATAAACAGAAGTGGTGCGTCCAGGACTCTGACTTTGATGGCTTTAACTGGTGATGTCAGCCTGGGTCGGCCCTGATGGAACTTGTCCCAGTCGTTCTCCTGCACCTGTGATAGCCCAAGGGATGTCACCCTAAGCTGGCCTCTCCACGCTGGCCTTTGGGGGTCTAACTCCAAAGCATGACAGGCCTGGATTCCAGTCTGACTCTTTCACCTGCTGTGTGACCTTGGACAAGTCACCTGCCCTCTCTGAGCTGCAGTGCCCCTTGTTTCTCACCAAAGTTTTATACATGCCCACCTAAAAGCAGATGGTTTCAGCATGGTTAATCCCTGCTTGATTCATACCCCAAGAGGTGGAGTGATTTGCTTCTGCTCGTATAACAAAAGGTGAAGGTGAGAGGGCCAGGATCCACTCCCCCCAGCCTCCCAGGCCTGTTTATCTGAGCACCTTGACCAGCTCTGCTGTGGTCCCTACCAGCTCCAGTCTGATTCGGAACCTGAGCTTACCTCCCAGTGGCCAGGATGAACTGAGCCAGACACCAGAGTGGTCAGTGACTGCTGTTTAGTCAGTTAGCCCCTCGTACCACATATGATGTAAGAGGTTCCATGCTCAGATGGGCAGGATCCTGATTCACCGGGCTTAATGTCCAGTCTGCTGCAAAGCTGCCCCCCCCACCATCCTGAAGCTCGGGGGACCTGCAGACCCTAGGGGTGAAGGTGGACATAGGGTGGAGGCCCCAGAGGAGGAGGTGGCCTGAAGCGCCTGGTCCCAGGAGCAGGCAGGAGGGGCTGACGACTGGGGGGTGCAGGGGAAACAAGTCTGCTTATTCTGCCTAGGCTCGGCTGGGGGTGGCTTTGATCCACTGCCAAGGCCCCCCTAGCCCTCTGGCCCAGGCCTCCCGGGGCACACTGGAGAGCTCAGGAAATATGTGTTGGTGACTGGATTTGTGTTGTCTAGACACTTGGGAGTCAGATAAAGTATGAATCCTGGCTCTGCCGCTTGCTTAACTGTGCCCTTGAGCAGAGACCTAAACCCTCTTGAGCCTCTGCTTTGGCATCTGTAGAATGTGCTGTAATGTGAGGTTAAGAGGGCTAAGTGAGAGGACAGACAGGGAATGTCGGCCTCATGCAAAGCCGTGGCAGCCCTCCATAAATGGTGGATGGTGTCTTCACAGAGGGACTCCGCATGCACCAGGCCAAGGAGGAAACACGCAAGATGAATGAGACCCCACTGCATGGTTTGGAAGTTTGCAGTTTACAAAGCCCAGTCAGGTCATGCTCACTGGGTCTNCGTGGCAGCCCTCCATAAATGGTGGATGGTGTCTTCACAGAGGGACTCCGCATGCACCAGGCCAAGGAGGAAACACGCAAGATGAATGAGACCCCACTGCATGGTTTGGAAGTTTGCAGTTTACAAAGCCCAGTCAGGTCATGCTCACTGGGTCTTCCCTAAATCCCACGAGGCCATCTGGGCTGAGTTGTGGCATCTCCATCTGACAAATAAAGACCCTGAGCTTAGAGATGAGACCGACCTGCCTTTCAGTGGCCCAGCCACACCCAGAACCCAGGTCTCCCAACTTTCTCTCTCCTGCATGTTCCTCAACCTTCCCCCCTTTATAACCCAGGTCCTGCCTTCTGGAAGCTCTTCATGAAAGATGCTGGGAAGGTGGAGGGCAGGGAACAGGGAGAGTTGTCAGCTCAGATGTTGGAGAGTTGTCAGCTCAGATATTAGGGAGCTGAGGGTGCATACTGGCGGCTGTAGCCCAGAGTGGGTCGCTGTGACCAGTAGGCCCAGAGTGAGGGGACAGGAGGGGGTCATGGGTAAAAGTAAGCTGAGGTGAGTGCAGAGAAGGAGAAAACCAGTGGTGGGGTCCACGGGCTATTCTCTCAGTCTGAGCCAGTGGGCACTCCCAGCCTGGTGAACCAGCAGCAGCTGGGCCCTCCTGTCTGGGTCCCTTTGCAGATGGGGCTGGAATGTAAGGGACTTTAAAGAGTACCGGGTCTGTGGGAGATGGCCCTCAAGTCGTGGCCTCGGCCCTTGAGGGTGTATGAGTCAGCTCCGGAAATAAGGCCAACGTCTAAGCATGGGGACCTTTCATGTGAGGAGCACTTTCTAAAAGGCAGACTTAGGAGGACAAGGCTGACTTCACCACCCAGCTGATCCTCAGCGAGGAGGAGCCACCAGCTCAGGTGGCCTGAGCCCCACAAAAGTGAGCTGGTGGGCAGGGAGTCAACAGACAGGTCTGGTCTAGACTTTTCTGGGCCCAGGACAGAAGTACAAACGGAGGCCACACAGTGTTATATATCGGGAGGTTACAGAACAAACCAAGAAGCTATTGAGTAAGATAGTTTCATTGTCCCGCTTTATAAAGTTATGGTTTTATATGCCTGAAAGGAACCAAATTTCAAGGAGGACAATTGTTCTTACACATCCAGGTGTTGTGTTGGTGGGCTGGTGGAAATTTGGATGAGTAATAAGACATATTTCATATGTTATTTATTTCATAAAATATATTTTGTTGTCTTCATGTTAGCAAGATCACTATAATTGTTATAATCAAGATTTTCACGTCATTTGAAAGTTGTATATTGATGATAGTAATCTAAAGGATCAAAAATAAAATGCAGTTATATTTAAAGTATATAGAATTTTAATAATTTCCATAAAAAATGTAAATTAAATGTAAAGAAAGGAAATTTTATATTTTTAAAAATTATTTATTCCTTGAAATTATTTAGGAAATTAAAACTATATGCATCATAATTAATATCTAATTAAAAATAATTATTTAAATATATGTGATACAGTAATTAATTCAAAGTTTTGAAAAAGATGTGTATAAGAGACAGGGCGCTAATATATGTGATACAGTAATTAATTCAAAGTTTTGAAAATTTTATAAAAATGAAACTATTCATTTGTAATGAAACTATTCATTTTTGTGTTTAATGTCCATCGAGTTGTAAAGAATTAGTATCACATTTCATGTTACATTAATCTGAGTAATATGAATTGTTAAATACTGTAAGATGTTTCTCAGCTGCCATGTGCATTTATTGTGAATACCGCACTAATTCATGAGTACTTTTAGAACCACAAATTGCAACAGGGAGACAAGCCAAAAAAAAAAAAGGATGCTCAGCATTACTGGGAAATGGATATTTTGTTATATAAGAAGTTGCCGCTCTCTGAAAGGATCAGACAAGTTTGATTTGTCTGCCCCCCCCTCAACACCACAAACATTCTTGCCACTTAGTCCCCTTCCTCCTGCCAGTAGCGTCCTCTTTCCATCCCCTTCCTCCCTCTACCCTCCTCTCAACCCTGTCAGCAACTGTGCCTCCCTCAGACCTTCGTCTGGACACAGTCATTTTTGTTTCTCAAACCCAAGGAATGAAGAGTTTCTCTGGGGCCTGAGCAGTGTTAGGAGGGCAGATTAGGCTTGCGGTCCCATGGATGTTGTGTGACAGAAGCTCCTGTACGTTCTGTAATATGTTTGTAAGCATGTGTTTGTGATGTGTGGGGCTCAAGGCAACGACCCTTCTTCCTTGAGCCTAAGGGTGATACAGGAGACATCTTCTTGCCCATGAGATCCCGGCCCTGTGCTAACGACAGATAAATGACAGTGTTAACACCACACCTGGAGCTTGAATCTAGGTATTGGCAGCCACTATTTCATCTCTTTCATATAAGCTTTTCTTCATTTATTTAAAACCTATATTCACATCTTCCGATCCTTCATTTCATTGTAGCATATTAGGCCATAGCGGTCTTGCAGTACAACCCTGTGATCCTCCAGGTGAGGGAACTGAGCCTCAGAGAGGCACACTGGTGTACATAATATCACACAGCAGAGAAGCTCTCTGACCGGGTTTCCCAGTGCAGACAATGGGTGTTGCATTTGAGTTTCAGGTAAGATCTGAATAGGTGTCGCTTTGTCCCAGTCAACTTCCCTTCCTTCATCAGACTCTGCCTGGGGAGAGCCTTCCTTCATCAGCACCTGCCCCGGGAGCTCCTGCTGGGGGCATGAGGGTTCCGTTAGAAGAGCCACTTCCTGTTTGGGGCCAGGCACTTCCTTCAAGTGACTCACAGGCCCCCGCTGGCCCCGCGCTGGGAAGCCAAGGTGGGGGTGGAGATGGGCCTGGCCTGCCTCCTCCCTTGCCTGCTACCCGGGCTGGGTGACCCTGAAATGAAGCAGTGCCACAGAATGGATGTAGAAGATGGGTGATGGAAGGGGGATGCTAGACCGTTCTCGTCCAGCCTGGCAGGCAGGGCTCTGAGAGTGAAGGACAACTCAGGCTACAGTGGGCACGAGGGCAGCCTCCACGTGCAGCCTCTCCCACACACATCAGGTTTGCATGTGCCTACTGCCAGTGGACCTGGGACCCCCACAGGGGGAACTTGGGATACTTTCTCTGTCTTGCAGGCCAGTGAGGTGTGATGGAAAGAGCAGTAGGTCGGGGGTCGTGGACTTGAATTTCTGAATCAACTTTCTAGTGACCTTGTCAATTCCTGGCTGCTCTCCCGGCTTCAATATCCATGTCTGTCTGATGGTGGAGGGCTTGATGGCTGTGACATGTTGTGGCAAATTGTTATTGCAGGATTTATATTTAACAGATACGGGTTTGAATCCTGCCTCCGCCCCCTTGCGGAGTGTGTCCATCTCTCAGAGCCTCCATTTTAAAATTTGAAATGATAATCATCACTTTAAGCAATTTACATAATTTACCTTCACATCAACCCTATGGGGTAGGTTTTACTATGATGATTGTTTTATACATAAGAAGATTGAGGCCCAGAGAGGTTAAGTAACTTGCCCAAGGTCACACAGGAAGAGCCAAGATTTTAACTTAAGCAGTCTGACTCTAGCGTGTGTGCCGTTAACAACTATGTTCTTGCTACTTAAATTGTGGTCCTTGGACCTGCAGCATCAGCATCACCTAAGAGCTTATTTAAAAAAAAAAAAAAAGGAGTAGACTCTCAGTCCCCAGCCTAGACCTACTGAGTTGGACTGCCTTTCAACAAGATCCCTAGGTGCTTTGTTTGAGAAGCCCTGATCTATTTATATCCCTCTGTCGCTTAGGCCTTAGGATCATTGTGAGAGATGAAGAAAATAAGTGTTTTATAAACTGTAAATTGCAGTGCATTCAGGGCTCTTTGAGAAACCTGGGGGCTGGAAGTGGAGGCAGGACTCGGGGCACACCAGGAGTCCATCTCCCAGTAGCTGGATGTCATTTCAAAGCTGTCCGTGAGCCCAGTTCTGTCCCCCCACCCGTCCAAGGCTGAGTCTTGGCAGTGCTTCTAGCTGGTATGTGGCTCCAGGCCCCGATTGGGTTGGAGAAGCTCGTGTCGGCTTGGTGTGGGGCTGGACACCAGCTTGAGCTCCCCTGCCCTAGGTCCCACCCTGGCTGTGGCTCTGGCTCTCTGGGTGACATAGGCTGACCTCTGGCCCCACCAGCCTCGGTGTCCCCTACTGGGCAGTGCAGCAGCATCCTCCAAAGCCTGCGGTGCTGACCCAGCACCCCCTCTCCTCGCTCCATGGCCTGTCACTACCAAGTCATCTCCCCTCCCAGTTCCTGGGCAGGAGGGCTGAAGGAGCTGGCGATGGGGGAAGAGGTGCATGAGTCAGAAGTCAGCCACGTAATTGCGGTGCTCCAGATCCTGCCTCCAGCCCACCCAGCCCTCCCTCAGCGGCTGCCTTAGAACCGCTGGTTTGGCGTCTACCTCCAAAGAAGCAGGTCTCAGGGCAGCACGAACGGGCCTCTGCCTCCCAGGAGCCAGACGCAACCCCAGGTTTCACCCCGGGGTGGCTGGCCCTTAGATCATGTTTCTGTGGGTCCTGGTGGGGGCAAGAGTGGTTCCGGGAGCAGGCTGTTACTGGGTTAGGGCCGGTTTGTGGGCAGCACGTGTGGAGGTGCTTGTGTGGGATCTCACAGTCCACCACCAGATCACGCGGGCTCCCCCACCCACGTGGCGGCTTCCCTAGAGGGAACTGGATGCAGCCCATCCCTGGTCCCCATACCCAGCACAGGGTGGGCGCAGGGTGGGGGCTCACTAAAGGCCCGGGGGAGGGGAGAGGCAGCATGGACGTATGTGTGATCTGACTGGGTTTGTCGCCTCAGCTCTCCCACTAAAGTGACATCACCACCTCCGTGGACAAGACCCCCCTCCCCCAGGAGCCCAGCTCATAGCCGCTGGTACCTTCTTCCAGGTAAAGGAAAAAGCAGAGAAGGAGGCAGGCAGAAAGGAGTTGGAGGCAAGCTTCAGAGAACAGCCCACTGGGTTCCAGAATGATGTTCACTCTCACGGGAGTGGTGAGCTACAGTTCATGGAAAAAGAGGAAATAAGAATTATTATTCCATTTTATAGGCAAGAAAGAAAATAATAATAATATTCTGAGTAGAGTTATCTGTTGCTCTCTGCAGTGGACTAGATACTTACCTAAAGCACCATATAGGTATTAGCTCCTTTAATTCTCACAAGAGCCCATGAGGCTGGTGCTATTATCTCCATTTCACAGATAAGGAGGCTGAGGTGTGAGGCATTAAGGAACCTGCTGAGTTAGTAAGTGGTCGAACTGGGTTCTAAACTCAGCAGGCTGGCTCTGGGTGTACATTGCTAACCCTTATGATTTACTGCCTCTCTAGAGCCAGGCATTAAACTGAGTTTCCTTGACTTTCAGTTTAGAGGTTTGATGGATTCCCATTTCCAGGGGAGATTTGTATTTTTAAGAACGAATCCTGGAGAAAGTGATGCGTCAGCCAAAGGAATGAATGGTAAATGGTGGAATTAGAGGCCTGAATCATGGAAGGAGCATGAACCCTCAGGGTTTCCTGGGCCAGCCAACCCCTAGGGCTTTCCTCCTCAGCGTTTGAGCAAGGTCAGAAAGGAAACCTGGCTGTCTGAAAGAGGAGAAGAGAAGCTTAGGCCCCAGGTCCTCAGACTTGCCTGGAAGTAGCCCAGCTTGTGCTCCTCTTGGAGCGCTGTGACGGGGAGAGATGCAGGTGGCAGTGAGGAAATCAGTATTCTGTGCTAATTCTGAGGTCGTCTTGTACTAGACCTGGAACACATAGCAGAGGGTTCAGAAAAAACTGGGAGAAAATACTTGAGACTTTTTTTAGTAACTTAATTTTTTCTGTAAATAGGGAAAAGGCAAATTATTATTCAGAGGCAGAATTGGGAGCAGGCTCAGAAGTAGCTCTGCTGTTGGGTGGTTTAAGAGGCTCCGATATGGTCCTTCGTTCCTTCGTTTGCACATTTAACCAGTGCAAACGGGAGCTTCCTTGGTGCTGACCTCGTGCAAGAACACAGGTCCGCTGTGCAGTGATTCCTCTAGCAGGGACGGGGACCTGGGGGAGCTCGTGTCCCTGTCTCCTGCAGGGTCACAGACATTATCTGCAGACTCTTCAGGAAAGCTGGGCCAGATGGATGAGAAATCTCCACCTGGGGAGGCTCTCGGCCTGGCAGGCCAGGCAGCCACGGAAACAGATAATTACCATGCAGAGGCCTGTGATCATGTCTCAAGAGCTCTGCCTGGTGATAGGAGGACAAAGAAGGAAGCAGTGGGCTTCTGCAGGGGGGATCAGACCAGGCTTTGTCCAGGGTGCATTTGTTAAGATGGACGGAATTTGGGGTGGGGGCTGGAGGGCACTCCTGGCAGAGGGCCCAGCACCGGCAAAGGCTTGGGGGAGCAGGGAAGACTGCAAGGTGCTGTGTTGCTTGGAGCACAGTCGTATGAGGATGCGCAGGGGCAGGTGAGGTGAGACAGGTAGGTGTGAGGGGAAAGAAGCAAGAGAGATTCCTAAAATGGCAGGACTTGCTTCTCCTCCCATCCCCAGGGCCTGCTTCAGAAGCCTGTTTGTATAATAACTCTGCTATTTTGCATAAATAAATAAAATAAAGCATTGCTCACCATTCCCTCAGGGAGCAAAAACCGGGCAGAGACAAGTTTGCTCAGGGCCTGTCTCTGCCAGACTCCGCTTCCGCCTGCCCTCCTGTTCAGGGCTCCCTCCTTCCAGAGACTCAGGGAGAGGCATCGGAAAAAGCCAGCCTGGTTCCTGTGACTGAATCACTGGGCGCCTGGGAGGGACTGGGGCGTCCACTGGGGAGGGAGGAGAGACTGGGGAAGTCTCTCGCCTCACCAGGCCCCAGGCTGGCCCGTGCTCACTCTGCCTGCTCCTGGGGAACCTGTCACTGCTGCTGGGGGAGGGGGTGGCTGGGGGCAGGCTGCCCCTCTTAAGAGCGCCTACCTTCTGTTCTGGTTTAAAGAGGAACCTGTCGGCCCTCCAGGAAGGGAGGGGCTGTCTAGAGGCGTATACAAGCCTATGCAGGCCAGTCTGCTGGGGAACCACCACCAGCTGTACAGGGTATTTCTGCAGGGATGGAAGGCTGGAGGGAGTAGCTCCTGGGCTTCCCTGGTGCTGACATTTGATGACTGTCATAGTCTGAAATCCAGGGCTAGTTTTGAGATCCCTGTTGGATTGCACCAGGATTCTGATTGTACGAGCCTTGGGGGAGGTGATTCTAAGACTCTGGTTAGACAGTAGGTAGGCTGTTCCTGGTGACTGCTCAGCCCAGCCCACAGCCCCGATTTGGGGAAAGAGAGACCCAAGGAGAGGTCCTTTCTGTGCCAAGGGAACCCAAGGTTCCTGGGCAAGGTCCTGAGCTTGGCCCCCATTCAGCTACCCTAAGCTTTTCTCCCAAAGAATGGACTCCCATGACAGGGGGCTGCTGGCCCACCAGGCCCCAAGCATGCAAGTCAGTCCCCCAAGGGCCTCAACCAAGGATGCAGCTCAGCAAACGGTTCTACCCTCTAGCAGCCTCAACTTCCTCGTCCATAAAATGGGGATCTGGTACTTGCCGGTGGAGTTGGGGCCATGCTTCAGTGAGACGATGTGTGTGGAGACTTTGTACGCTGTAAAATGCTATGTGTGTGGTTATAATCGTAGCTGCTGTTGCTCTGATGAGGTTGTCTCCTTGAAAGGAGGAGCCACCTGATTCTCTGTCCATCTCTCTTGGGTCCCAGCATTGCAGAGGCTTCTGAAACATTTACCGCATGAACTAGAGAGCATTGGGTATGGAACAGATAATTCCAGAGGCTGTGGTTCCGAGGAAGGAAGAGAAGCAGGGAGCACTCCCCACAGGAGGGGCAGAAGCACCCACATTTGGGGTGAAGCCAGCCTGCTGGGAATTCCCCTGGAGGAAGAGCCATCAGAAATCTTCTGGGACAAAGTGTTGGGTAAACAGGAGGCCCTGGCACCCCGGTGAAAAGAGATTAATAGTGACCCTAATTAGGGCGTGGTTGATTCTTTGATGGCTCCTGTTGAGCCCCAGCCTAAGCCACCAGTAGCTTTTCCCCCAAAGAATGAGTGGCTATGATGGGGGTGGAGTGGGGGAAGTATGCTGGCCCACCAGGCCTCCTTCCCAGGCTCTCCTGCCCCCGCCCCTCCCCACTGGCAGCTGCTTCAGGGACAGACTTCCTTCCTGCCCTCTGTCTGCCTCTTTGCTGATTTCATTAGAATCTAGGGCTTTCTCTGAGGCCCAGAGAAATAGAGTGACTTGCCCAGGGCCACACAATGAGATGTGGCAGCCCACATCTCTCAGTTTAAGCCACCTGACGAGGCCTGGGCAATGCAGAAGATAGTGGCTTTGAGCATTAAAAGCTAAGCACAGGAGAGCAGTGGGGAGGAGCCTGGAATCTGCTCGGCACCCCCATCTCCAGCCGCAGCTCTGTGGCCGGGGACTTGTTCTGTGGGTTTGGTGGGTTGTTTGGAGAAACAGCCCAGCTGTTGAGCTGCCTGGGGATGCCTCGCTGCTGCCCCCCTAGGGCCCCAGAGGCCTGGGAGGCTACTGTTGGCGGCAGACCCCACGGTCACCACCAGATGGAACCGACGTGGGGCTTAACTTCCTGCTGGAGCCCTCAGTCCTGGGAGAGGCCCTGCTCACCCTCCCTGCCACCACGCTTTCCCTATGCTGTCCGCCTAGCAAGACCCCTCTGGTGCTAGAAGTCATCCCGTATTTCTGATTCTAGGGCATCCACCCTCTGCAGGAAGCTGCCCTGCAGTGCTACTGGAGGAAGCACGAGAGTCGCGGGTCCAGGAGAGACCCTGAGCTGGCAGGGCTGGGTTCCTGGAGGGGCTGTTGCACCGAGATGAGTAGATGGGCGCAGTGGCCCTGACCTAAGCTGGCTTCCCAGGTACGGCTGCACTGGGAACAGGGGAGGGCATGCAGCGAGGAAGGACCACAGGGAGGCCCTGGTCTTGCTCCGGGGCCATGTTCCCCAAGCACTATAGGGAGGAGTCCCCACTGCCTTGTGCCGTTTACCCCTTGGCTTTCACTGTAAGTCAGGTGTGGAGTCGTCACTGTGAGTTATCCAGGCCATGACCATCTATACCTGGGTTCCTGTTGAAGATGGTGGCGGCCCCTGGGCAGAGATGGGGCCCAGGATGACCAGGCTTCTCCCCTTGTCACAGGCCTGCCTGCAGCTTTCCTCCTGATCTTGACTGCTCCAGTCAGGGGTGGGCTCCTGACTTCCAACCGTGGTTCCTGGGGTTGGAGGAGGCTCTTCCCCGTCAGACCAGACAAGGAAGGACTGGGGAATTTGTCCTTCCATCCTCCTGGAGCAGCCCCATCTCTGCTTATCTCCTGAGAATGAGGAGAGAACAGGTGGTTAAAAGGTTTTAGAAGCTGAGTGTTAAAAAGTCCCTTAGAGATCATCGGATGTGGTTTAGACCCTCCCCTGATACAGACAGGAAAGCTGAGGCCAGAGGCTTGTGGAGGTCACCCAGCCTGCTGGTGACTGAGTTCAGTCTCCGCCCACCAGCCCTGGGGCTGGGCTGGGGTTGACACTCAGCGAGGGCGGCCATAGCCACGGAGAAGGGTTGATGGTTCCTCCTCCATGTGTATGCCCTGCCTCCTTCCCTGGGGGCTGGAAGGCTGCTGGAGGGGGACGTCAGGTCTCTGCCTCCCCCAGCCCTGAGCCCATGGCGGGGGTGGGGTGGGGGAGTCCTCTCTCCTCCCCAGAGTTCTTGGTCCCGCTCTGTGCCCCTGCTGCCCTGGTGCCAACCAAAACATTGAACTTGGCCCTTTGAGTTGCAGTTTTCAGTGGCACATGCTGTGGCTGTCATAGACATAGAGGGCGGTGGAAATAAGGACAGATGGACCCTCTAAGGCTGGTGCCTTGGAAAGACTGGGCTTTAGACTTGGCAGCCCTGGCTGCAAATGCTGTCTTCTCCACCGTTACCTGTTTGGTCTTGGCTGAATCATGTAATCTCTTAGGACTAGATTTATTGATCTAGCTATCTATCGATCAATCGATATAGATATTTAAATTAAATGCATATATGTTTAATTATTGGACTTCCCCTGTGGCTCAGCGGTAAAGAATCTCTCTGCAATGCAGGAGGCACAGGAGACGTGGGTTCAATCCCTAGGTTGGGAAGATCCCCTGGAGAAGGGCAGGGCAACCCACACCAGTATTCTTGCCTGGTGGACTACAGTCTATAGGGTTGCTAAGAGTCAGACAAGACTGAAGCAACTTAGCGTGTATACATATTTAATTATTAGATGATTTTTTTGGTGAGAGTTTTAAATTTCTTATTTATTTTTTTAAACTTATTTCATATCTATTAGGATTTTCTAGGCATGAATGCTAGAGTGGATTGCCATTTCCTTCTCCAGGGGATCTTACTGACCCAGGGATTGAACCCAGGTCTCCCACATTGCAGCCAGACTCTACCATCTGAGCCACCAGGGAATCCCTGGTGAGAGTTTTTAAAAATTGATTAGAAAATGCAGAGTTCCTACATACCCTCTTTCCCCTGCCCCACAGTTTTCCCTGTATTAATATCTTAGGGGGGTTCATTTGTTATAACTGATGAGCCAGTGTTGATACCATATTATTAACTGAAGTCCACAGTCTACCTTAGGGTTCACTCTTTGTGTTATATATTCTTTGTGGTTTGACAATTGTGTAATGACATGTATCCATCTTTATAGTATCAGACAAAGTAGTTTCACTGCTCTAAAAATCTACCTGCGTACTCCACTTCCAACCCCTGGCAACCACTAATCCATTTACCACTTCCATGGTTTTACCTTTTCCTGAATGTCATATGGTTGAAATCATACAGTATGTAGCCTTCTCTCATTGACTTTTGTCACCAAGCAATATGCTTTTAAGGTCCCTTCATGTATTTTTATGGCTTGATAGCTCATTTCTTTTTGTGAAAAGTGAAAGTGCTCAGTCATGTCTGACTCCTTTGGACCCTATGGACTATAGCCTGCCAGGCTCCTCTGTCCATGGAATTCTCCAGGCAAGAGTACTGGAGATCTTCCCAACCCAGAGATCAAACCCGGGTCTCCCGCATTTATTTTTACTGCTGGGCTCCAAAATCACTGCAGATGGTGATTGCAGCCATGAAATTAAAAGACGCTTACTCCTTGGAAGGAAAGTTATGACCAATCTAGATAGCATATTCAAAAGCAGAGACATTACTTTGCCAACAAAGGTCCATCTAGTCAAGGCTATGGTTTTTCCAGTGGTCATATATGGATGTGAGAGTTGGACTGTGAAGAAAGCTGAGCGCCGAAGAATTGATGCTTTTGAACTGTGGTGTTGGAGAAGACTCTTGAGAGTCCCTTGGACTGCAAGGAGATCCAACCAGTCCATNATTACTTTGCCAACAAAGGTCCATCTAGTCAAGGCTATGGTTTTTCCAGTGGTCATATATGGATGTGAGAGTTGGACTGTGAAGAAAGCTGAGCGCCGAAGAATTGATGCTTTTGAACTGTGGTGTTGGAGAAGACTCTTGAGAGTCCCTTGGACTGCAAGGAGATCCAACCAGTCCATCCTAAAGGAGATCAGCCCTGGGTGTTCTTTGGAAGGAGTGATGCTAAAGCTGAAACTCCAGTACTTTGGCCACCTCATGCGAAGAGCTGACTCATTGGAAAAGACCCTGATGCTGGGAGGGATTAGGGGCAGGAGGAGAAGAGGATGACAGAGGATGAGATGGCTGGATAGCATCACCCACTCGATGGACGTGAATTTGAGTGAACTCCGGGAGTTGGTGATGGATAGGGAGGCCTGGCGTGCTGCGATTCATAGGGTCGCAAAAAGCGGACACGACTGAGCGACTGAACTGAACTGAACTGAATATTTCATTATCGGGATGAACCCTATTCCTATATTCACCTGGAACCCATATTTCTAACCTGTAAAAGAAGATTGTCAAGCTCTACTTTGGACAATTGTCATCAGAAGATGACACGGGTACAGTGCTCAGCATGATGCCCTGCAAGCCACCCCCTCTACCTTCCGTCATTGGCTCCTTTCATTTTAGCATGATGTTGTCAAGATTCAGTCACACTGTATTAATGGCATGTATCAGTGTCTTATTCCTTTTTATTGTAACCTTGGGTCCTTTTCGTGCTGTTCTATCTAGTGCCCATTCCTCAGATAGGTAAAATAAGTCTCCAAGGTCACACAGCAAGTCAGTAGAAGGAGACCGGGCTGATAGCCAGGCACTGACACCGGGCTTGAGACTCTTTCCACTGTCAGGAGAGCGCACAGACCTGGGACTGGAGGCAGCAGGGTCTGGGGGCAGTGAGGGCCTGGCAGCTGGCCAATCGGGGGGAGGGATGAAGAACCAAGGAGTGGGTGAGGTGCATTCCCAGTGTATAAGGGTGGGCGAGGCCCCTGGAGGTATGCCTACACCCAACATCCTTCACCCACTCCATAGCAGACACTCACTCCATCTCCCTCCTGACTCCCTTCCCTGTGCAAACAGGATGCTGTGGCAGTTCAGGTTAAGAGGTAAGGGCTTTCTCTTGTCCCAGAGCCAGCAGGGCTCCAGGCTGGAGATTTCTTTGGAACTTGGCTGATAGCAGCAGCTCTGGGAGGTGACTTGGAGAACCAAAAGATGGGAAGTGATGCCATTAGTCTGGGAAGGAGCGGGACGGGTGCGGAGAATCTGGTCTCTAGGGACTTGTCCCAACCACTCAGGGTCTGGGCAGCATGCCTCTGTTAGCAGAACTTTCAGGCCTTTTCAGAAGTACAGTCCAGGAAGCTCCCAGGAGGTATGCCTGGGAGCTCACAGGTAGCCCTGTGCTAGCCACTGGGGAAATGGGAGTAACTCAGGTTGTTCCCTGGGGGAGGCAGGCGTGTCATCTGTGCTCCCACAGGCAGCCCAGGAGGGAGGAGGGACTCCTGGAGCCCTCTCACCCAACCTGGGTCTCAGGGAAGGCTCTCCAGAGGAGGTAACATCTAAGCGGAGACTCGAAGCGTCAGGAGGCATTAGCCAGATGAAGGGACAGCAAGTTCTGGAGTGGTGAGGCTGGAGGAGCCAGATCCTGGTCATTTGTCTTTTAGGAAGCTCTCTGGCTGCAGGTGACAGCTTAGATTGGCCAGTACAGGCCTACCAGGGATTCCCCACCCAGGGGAGAGGTGAGACCTGGGCAGCGGCCAAAGGGCTGGTGAGAAAAAGGCCTTGAGGGATGTTACAGACACGTTAGGGGTGGTGAGGTGGTCACTATGCCAGTGTGGGTCTGCGTGGCCCCCATGGAGAGAGCAAGGAGCCACTGGCGATCATGATGGCCCCAGGAAAATGTGTAAAGGAAAAAGAAAAAGTTTACCTCTCAGAGATACCCCTGCAGTTATGAATAGAATGAAAATTAATGGCAGGTGGGGCGTGAGAGGGGAACAGTTCCAAGAGCCCCGGTCAGCCAAGTCCTGGGCTGAGACCTTGGTGCAGGCAGTTCTATTCCCTCTTTTCCAGACTTGAAATGGAAATTCCATTCCTGGGTGGGTTGTAATGCTCAGTTGTCGGGGGTGGGGGAGCAGAGGACACATGGGAATCGGTCCTGGGGTTGGGGGGTCCTGGGAAAGGAATGTGAGGGCAGGGCTCTTGCGTGTAGAGCGCCCACCTGCTGTACCTCTGTCATTGCAGCCGTGTGCCCTGCTGCCACCGGCCCTCCCGCCCCCCAGGCATCTGACCTTTTTTCGGAAGTCAGTGTATGACAAAACCAATACGGTATTGTAAAGTAAAATAAAGTAAAAATAAAATTAAAAAAGAAAAAAAAAGACAAAAGCTGCCACCAAGGCTCAGGGAAGAGCCCTGAGTGGCTCTGGCTACAGGGCAAGTCATTGGCCGAGGCAGGGTGAATCCAGTCCTCTTTCCACATATTCCAGCTGCCTCCCCCATTCCTGGGGAAGTGTGATGGCCAAGCTGACAGTAGAGGTGCTCATTTGGGGATGCACAGGGTAAGATGTGGTTCCCTGGCTATGGATTTTGCTCTTTTACCTCCTCTGGAAGGCTGTGGATGTGGGAGTCTGTATATGAGTACACACTCCTTTTTTTTTTTTAATTATTTTTTTTGTTTGCGCTGCATGGCTTGTGGGATCTCAGATCCTCCATCAGGGATTGGACCCAGGCCCTTGTCAGTGAAAGCATCAAGTCCTAACCAGTGGACCACCAGGGAATTCCTACCCTGACACACTCCTTCTGGAGAGGAATAAAGGAAAAATGAGAGGGTCTCCTACCTGCTGACCCACCCCCGGCCTCCCAAACCCCATGGGAGCTAAGCTGACTGCAGCAGCATCCCCATCCAATACTGTGCCCTGAGCCCTGGACTCGGCTCAGCTCGGAGAGCCCCCAGCATCTGTTCTGTGTTCACATGCCTCCCCAAGGAGACATGGGCACAGGCTGCACCAGACAATTCCCAGCACTTAGGCGGCTGCAGGTCAGTCAGTATTCCTAGCAAGCTCCTGATACATCCCTGCACTCGCAGTGGAGGCTGTAATCCCTGTGCTGAGGTTAGCACTTGGGGAGTGGGGGTGGTGGGGTGTTGGGTAGAGGCCCTGAGTAAGGCCCAGAGGTGGAAGAAGTCTTTGGTGGGCCTGAAGCCCAGTGCCCCTGGGGAAGGGAGGGAGCTTCAGAGGGAGAGAGGGAGCTCATCCCGCAGGCCCCCACTCAGCGCCGTCTCTGGGAAGCGTGCCCTGACCATCCTGTCCCTATTAAGTGCCCACGGCACCCTTTCCTCTCTCCACCACATGTTGCACTTATGATCCCACGTCATGAGCCACTGTGCTGTCTCCAATAAAACATTTTATGTATGGAGTCTGAAATTTGACTCTTGTATAATTTTCGCAGATCAAAATATATTTTTGTTTTGGCTTTTTTCCTCCAACTATTAAAAAATGTGAAAACCACTCTTAACTTGTGGGCTGTGTAAAAATGTGTGGCTGGTTGGATTTGGTCATGAATTGGAGAAGGAAATGGCAGCCCACTCCAGTATTCTTGCCTGGAGAATTCCACGGACAGAGGAGGCTGGTGGGCTATACAGTCCATGGGGTCACGAAGAGTTGGACATGACTAAGTGACTCACACTTTCACTTATAGTTTTCTAGCCCTCGAGTTAAAGCCAGACTGCCAGACTCTGCTGTGTGACCTTTGGCAAATGGCTAGACCTTTCTGTGCTTGAGAATTCTCACCTGTAAAATGGGGATGATAATGACCGTACTTTGAGAATGTAAAATCGTACGGCAGCTTTGAAAAACAGCTGTTGACAGTTCTTCAAAAAGTTAAACATAGAGTTATCATATGACCTAGCTACCCCATCCCAAGTAGGTACTCAAGAGAAATAAAAATATACATTCACACAAAAATGTGTTCATAGCAGAGTTTTCATGACAACCAAAAAGTGGTAACAACCCAAATGCCTATCAACTGATGAATGGATAAAGCGGTCTATCGATACAACTCAATAGCTCCCAGTCATAAGAAATGCAGTACTGATTCATGCTATAACGTGGATGAACCTTGAAAACATTAAGTGAAAAAAGCAAAACATACAAGGCCATATATCATATGATTCAGTTTATGTGAAATGTCCAGAATGGGCAAATCCATGGAGACAGAAAGTAGGTTAGGTTGCCAGGGCGTGGGAGTAGGTGAGTAGCAGCTAATGGGTTAGGGGATTTCTGTTGGTTGGTTAGGTCATGGGTGGGTGGCAGGGGACTGCATAGGATGGGCCTCTGACTCCAGGTGAGACAAGGGCCCACCAGGGCTCTGAGCGGAGGCTGACCCTCCCTGACCTGGGCTACAGAGACACTCGCTGTGTGCGGCCTGAGTCCCCAGCCCTGCCCAGCCTCACAGCCCTGTGCTTCCTCCCACAGGACCAGCTGGGGGCCTCCATGGGCGCCTGAAGGCAGGGCGCCAGGGCCGCGGGCACGAGCATGGTGAGGCACCAGCCCCTGCAGTACTATGAGCCGCAGCTCTGTCTCTCCTGCCTCACGGGCATCTACGGCTGCCGCTGGAAGCGCTACCAGCGTTCTCATGACGACACCACTCCGGTGAGTGCGCTGGGGCAGGCGCCAAAGGGCAGGGGCGGGCAGGGGCGGGCCGGGGCGGCGGGCCTCCGCTCCGTCACTCTGCTGTGTGGCCTTCTGGTTTTAGTTTCTCCTTCTGTAAAGCGGGCCTGTGGAAATTCCCCAATCTACCCGAGTAGGTGGGCAAGGCAGTAGGCCATCCTGTCATGGGTGTAGCTAGTTGTTGACGCCCCCTGACAGTGTGGGCGCTGGGTTGCTCGGGGAGCCCTGGGCAGGGTGGGCTGCTCCAAGAGGGAGGGGTCCCCCCTGGGTGAGCAGAAGTTCTCAGCTTCCTGGTGGATCCCGACGGGCAGGCAAGCAGGCAGGGGAGGGTGGGGAGCTGGGCCAGGCCATCAGGAGCCTGGGAGCTGGCAGGGCGATGGGCTGGCACCAGGGCCCAGTCACCTGAGCCACACACGCCTGCCAAGGCTGGCAGCAGGTGCTTAGCCGGATACAGAAAGCCGCCTTCAGTGTCCGGCTCCCCAGGCCAGACCCCACACTGCACTTCCGTCCCTGGGGCGCCGTCAGCTAGTGGATCTAGTTTCTTCTCTGAAGGAACCCAATTCCTTCAGGAGGGAACAGAGAGAGAGATAAACGGTGTTTATCTAAGAGCTTTGCTGCCTGAAAAACAACTTTCTCCTCCCTCCTGCTTGTCTGAGCAAAGAGGCCAGCCTCCAAAATCAACCAGTCCCAAAACAGGCTGGAGTGACCGGTGCGGAGGTCAGAGGCCAAGCATCGCTGGGCTACTTGCATGTGGAGGTTGGAGAAGCTTGTCCGCCTGTGTGCCTTCCTTCCTGCCTGTGATGGTAGGGACGAGGGGACAGAGTGAACCCGGGAACCTGGGCTCATCACCCTCAAATGGTGAGAAGCAGGTACCACCTGGTGGGCACCTGGCCTGATTCACTGCCATGTCCCCACTCAAGCACACAGGAGACAGTACACCCAACTGAGGCGAGGGAGAGGACGGCCCTGCCCAGGGCAGCCTGGCCGTCTTCTCTGCTTTGCTCCGAGCTCTGTTCTTCCTGAGACAGTGGACAGAAGACAGCAGGGCCTCCACGTGTCAGGAAGGCAGGAGCTCGCAGTTCGCTGGCACCCAGGTGTGTCTGTCTGTGTGCCGGGTGCTAAGCTGAGCTTGGACACGCAGCCACCCCTGTTGCTCTCAAGCCCATGAGCTAGATGTCATCGCTACCACTTCCCACCTGGGGCAACAGCCTGGGACGTTGTGACCAGGCCAAGGTCGCAGAGCTAGTGAGGGGCAGAGCTCAGCTCTGGTCTGCATGGTGTGGGTCGAGCACTCTCGGTGGGGCTGGGGTGGGGTGGGAAGACAGCTGAGGCTGAGGAAGGGAGGAGAAGGATGTCTGGCCTCCTAAGAAGGAAGCGCTTGGCCATCAGACAATGGAGGAAGCCGCTCTCCTGGGGGACCTCACACCTCTTGGTGGGCCCAGGGCCAGCCAGTCACAGGCTGTGTGGAGTCAGGAAGTGATGGGTCTTGGCTGGGGCTAGAACAGGGCCCAGACTGGGGGAAGTGGTGGGGGAGGCCAGTTTTGAGCTGACTGGGGGCCCAAGCGGTGTGGGTTCCATAGATGCCAAGGCCTGGGCGCCAGGTAGGGGGCAATGGCAGGAGGCTGCAGGCCAGGAGCCAGCTTGGCGGCGAGAGGGAAGAGGGTTTGCAGCAGCTCCAGGGAGCAGGGCCTCTGCAAAAAGGGCTGAGCTCACCTCAGGCAACCCGAGCCTCCCCACCCACCCCAGCCCTCCCCAGTCAGCTGCTTCCCCACTCACTTCCTGGGTTCCCACCTCAGCCCACTCTCTTCTCTCAGCCCCTCCCCAGGACTGTGATGGGCTCCTGGCCTGATGCAGTGAAGGACCGGTGTCTCAGACTCAGGCTGGTGCAGAGAAGCTGTAACCTAAGTTTTGTTGAACAGCTGGAGGCCCAGAGTGAGCCCAGAGTGAGCAGGCTCAGGGGTGAAGGAGAACCCCTGGGGTCTAGCGGGTGGAGGAGAGGCCTCGGCCAGCGGAAGGCGGTCCAGCTTTGGGCCTTATCCCCACCTTCCCCTCCTCCTTTGGGCACCCCTTACCACCCCCCCACCCCTGTTTCCCCCTCAGGACCTCTTGGGGGAGCCTCTTGTGTCTCCAAGTCAGGGAAACCTAGGGTCAGGTTCCTTGGTGGAGCCGGACCTCTCTGGCCGCATCTGTGAGATGAGGTGACAGACAGGGGGTGAGTCACGGACGCCCTCGTCCTCAGGCTGGGAATGAAGTGTGAGAGTAACAGTTAATGTTTGTCGAGCACGTGTTGTGTGCAGGGAGCGGATGACTTCTTACAGGCACGGCCCTGTTGATTGTGGGGCATGGCAAACACCCCATGGGGCATGCCCTGATTATGGATGGAGAAATCAAGGCTGGAAGCCCTGTCCCACCTGGAGTCCATGATAGATTTGCAGCAAGAGTCTCAAGAAGTTGGAGGCTGCCAGGAAGACAGGCATGTTTTGAGTCTGGGTGTGTTTAAAGGAGAGCTTGCAAGGATGTTATAGCCAAAAGCTTCGGGAAACAAACTCACTCAGAAGGACGACGTGGATAGTGGAGTGCAGTTTATTACACCAGCGGGTCCGAGGCAGTTTCCTCTTTAGCCAGGGACCCCAACCGACTTTTGTTGAAAACCTTATATGCCTTTAAGTGTACTGCTCAAGCCCACATCCCCAAATTCCTTAAACCTAGCTTGGAAGGTGTTAAAGGGAGATACAATCAGGTTACAGCCATGATTCATAATCAGAAGGGTCAGCTGATTATACATTGTAGCCTACACCAATGGGCGCCATAAAGATTACAAAGGTGATTGACTACATAGGGGATTATTACATTCTTTTTGGCGACGGGAAATCTTGGTGTGGAATCTGGTGTTGATCAGTCCGGGAGGCCAGTTCGGCCGTAGGTATGTTATCCCCATGGCTCCCAGGCACATGGTCCAAAGCTCACTGAAAGTGCAAGACGGAGTTTCCTTCTTTTTCAAGATGGAGTCAGCTCGGCCTGTTCCTTCCCTCCCTCAAGGAGAAAAAGGGGAATGGAGAGGACTTGGGAGGCTGCCTGATAGAAAGAGCACAGGACCAGGAGCATCTGGGACAAGTTGACGAGTGGCTGGAATGCCAGACTAGGCACCTTCCGTGCTTCCCTGGTTAAGAGCTGACCCTGCGGTCTTGGGGTAGATCCTGGAGATGGAGGAGGGGGGCTGGGAGCCTGGGAAGGCTGCCCCTCCTCTCCATCCAGGCTGTTCTTCCTTCCTGCCCCTCTTCCACATTCCCACCTCCTCCAACCCTCCCCCCAGGGCACACACTTGACAAATAAGGAAACAGGAAACTGAGGACCAGAGAGGTGAAATGACATCTTCTCCCTCCTGCCAACACCGAGGGAGTGGAGGAGCCTGGCAGCAGGAGGCCAGCTCACTCGACAGCTAGGAAGGGGAAGCAGACGCTTTTTATAACTGGGGTAATTAATTGGTTGCTGTCTGTGACTCATTACTCTAATATTGCCAATTAAGGACAGGATAGGACAGAAGACGGTTCTCAGGCCATCCCCACAGGGCCCCCTGAAGACTCTGCATCCGCGGGAGGCAGCACAGTGTCAAGACCAGATTCACTCTCACAAGCGGGATATAGGTCAGAGGCCTGGAGGAACTTCCGTCTGAGACATTGAAGGAGACAGACAGTGACAGTCGACGCTCTTGCACTTCTACGTTTGCCTTTTCAAGGGTGTTTGAAGCTTTTCTGCCGTCCTCCATTGTATGGATGGGGCTCCAGGAAGAGGAAGTGATTTATTCAAGCCCAGGAGCTGAAGGCACGGCTTGCACTGCCCCTGCTTGCTGCCCCAGCCCTGTGCCTTCTCCCCTGTTCACTCCAGTCTTGTCTGGGATGCATTGGTCAATCAATGAACCTGTCCTGACACCTGCCCTGAGTATATCAAACCTGGTGCCTCCCCTCCCCCAAAGGGCTCCCGGGTGGGTGGGGAGCCGATCAGAACTGACGTCCAGACCACCCAGGGTGATCACTGTCAAGGCCCGCTTGTCTGAGCTGGTGTCAGAGAGAATCAGCTGTCATGTCGTGCCAGCGTGGGGAAGGCAGGGCAGCTGCGTGTTACTGCGGCTGAGTGTCTTGTGTTTGGGAACTGAAAGCAACTGGGCCTAGTGCAGCTCTCGATGTGAGGAGGGGAGGCGCGTGGCCAAGGGGACCTGCGCCTGCACTCCATCCTGGGAGGTGGGGGCCCAGTCGGACTCAGACTGTGCAAGGACCACTCTGGTGCCATCATGGAGAAAGTGCTGAGGGCCCTTGAGTGGAGGTGGGGAGGGCAGGGAGCCAGAGAGAAGGCTGAGGCCTCAGCTGGGGGGCGGGGTCCACAAAGCAGCAGCTAAGGGAGGGCTTCTAGAGACGCCCAGACAGTGTCATCAGCTGACTGGCTGCAAAAGAGTTTTGATGAAGCCTCCCGTCATCCCATGGTTTCTACCTGGCTGGATGAGGCCGTTCCTGGGGTCAGGAGTCCATGCTATGCCCAGGGGTGCCTGAGAGGGGCCGCGGTCTCAGTAGAGTCCAGGAATAGTATAGTGGAGGAAGAACACAGACAAAATAAATCCCCTTCCCTGGGCCTGCCTCTGTCTGCCTCTTCCAGGCGGAGCCCCTCCCACCCTGGCAGGAAGATCCCCCCACCCGCTGTGGGGGAACCCATCGGCCCCTCTCACCTGCACACCCAGGGCAGCCTACCTCACCCCCTCCAGCACTGCCCTCTGCTCCACTGTCCCCCTTGCCTGGAATGCCTTCTCTCTGGTCTCTGTCCCTCAAAGCTCATCACAAATGTCTCTTCCTCTAAGAAGTCTCCACTTCAAACAAAGGAGTCAGGCCTCGTTCCCCCCGCCCCCCCATCCCCTGCACCCGGGGCCCTGGGCCGCCCAGGTGGATGGTGACTGTTTCTCAGAGGAGGGTCTTGGGCACGGAGGGGGAGGATGACTGAGCAGGTGAGTTGAAGAGCAACTGAGGAAAGCAGTTAGGGTGGGCAAGTTAGATCCCTGATGAGTCCCGAGTGAGCACCCCAAGGAGCACTGGGTGGTCTGGAGAGTGCGGGCACACACTGCGTTCCAGTGCCCCTCGCTGTGGCCAGCAGGGAGCAGTGCTAACCCAGCCAAGGGAGCTCCCAGGCCACGCTTGGGGCGGGGGTCAGGCTCTGCCAGTAGGTAGGAGGAGGGGGTGAGTCTCCCAGCTCCATGCCTTCCTGTCCTGTTACACCCTGTGGGCCTCTGACAGGCGTACAGGGCAAGGAAGAATGGCTCTCACTCAGGAATCAAGGTGGGCTCCCTGGAGGAAGCAGCCTTGGGAATGGGCTCAGGGGTGTGATTAGAGTCAGCCAGAAGCACCTGGCTAAGGGGCTGTAGCCTGAACTCTACCCTGCGTTCTCCAGAGACACAGTGAGTGACCTGAGGCAAAGGCAGACCCCTTCTGGGCCTCAGCTTGCTTGTCAATTAGGTGGAGGTACAAACCCATGCCCCACGGGTCCGGTTAGATAACAGATCCCTGAACAGGACAGACCGCTGTTCCAGTAGGGGAAAACGTGTCCTCCCTACCAACCTTTAAAGGGATGGCTGTTCCCTTCTCCAGTGCTTTGGGGGAAAGGGACTCAGCAGGTCAGAAAGGAGCCCTCTGAGCTTCAGCTCTCCCAGGTCTAAACTGGAGATGATAAGACTCATTTAATCCTGTGAACCCTCCAGGGTTGCCATGAGGATAAGAAAATGGGCGATGATATTATTGCATCCATGAGAGAGAGAGGAAAGGCTGGCCGAGGCTGTTGCAGTGCAGGGAGCTGAGGATTTATCGCTGTAATTAAAGCCAGGCTGTCTCTGGCCTTCAGGAACCACCCCACCCCCCACCTCACACACCGCCCCCCCTCCCTAAACCACACTGAAGGGGTGCCTGGCGTAGTCATGCCGCACTCCAGGGCAGACAATTAAGCTCTTGCTCATGACCTCCATGACCACCTTGAGCGCCTAGGGAGCATGGATGGGTGGGAGGTGATGGGCATCCGCAAGAGGCTGTGGCCACGCACCACCCTGTGGCCTCGGCAGCGCCCTCTGCCGGGCGTAGGGATAATCCCTCCGAAGGGGCCCCCAGCTCTCCTGTCTCCGCACTGACGGATGCAACCCCCAGGATGGTCTGGAGGGAGCGGGTGCTCCAGGCTCAGCCGGGTTTCATTCTCCTGCCTAACGAGCCATTCTGAGTGCTCCCCGGCAGAAGTGAGGGCAGAGGCCTAATTGCCCAGCTCTCTGTAGCCAGAAAGATAAATCCAGCCTCTTACACTCTCAAGGAGCTGGCTGGGGGTGGGGATTTTAATCCCTTTCCCTTCTTCGCCCTAATGCTGCCATCCAGCTCAACCCTCCCCAGGCTGCCCCCTCCCCCAAATCTCCTGGGTCAGAGCCAGAGTAATCCTGCTAGGGCTGCCCAGCTCTCTCTTCTGGGAGCTCCCCACACCCTTCTCAGCTGACATTCACCCATCTCCCCATTAGGAACTTGATGAGGATGAAATGGGCTGATGATGGGAGGAGCTGGTGTGCCTCAGGTGTAGCCTGCAGGTGGACGGACTCGGCGGAGAGGCACCCCTCGGTCGCTGTCCAGCCTCTGCACAGGGCTGCGTAGTGCTAAATTCACAGCTGGACTCTGTCTGGAAGCCGAAGCGGGACCACGGGAGTGGCATCCGGAGCAGAGCTCAGCCACGCGGAAGGAGCCGTGCCAGGCGGAACCAGCACACGGGGAACACAGACTAGAAAACCTAGAAACAGCCCACACACATCTGAGTGTGTGCTGTGTGGTAGACGATCGTGGAAATTATTGCAGAGATGACAAACCGAACAGGGACAGCTGAAGTATCCATTTGGTGAAAGTAAAATTAGATCCCTGCCTCTTACCTCAAATCAAAAGAAATTCCAGATGGATTAAAGCGTGTTTTTTTCTTTTTTTAAGCTCTTTTTTTTTTTTTTTTATTTAGGAAGAACATATTGAGAAAATTCAAACAACTCAGGAAGATAGAAAGTAAAAGAAATTCTCATATTCATGCTTTAGAGGAAAGGCTTTCACACCTCTCTCCATACACATATACACACATACGGAGCTATAGATGGATAGGTGAACTACAGATATAAGTGTCAACAATGAGAAATTATCAGTGTAAAATATGAGCTAAATATATAATCATGAGCCACCTTCCCTAAACACGATACCAAAGGCAAAAGCCTATAAAGGAAAAGAGGGATAGATTTGACTACATAAAAATTTAATTTTATATATAAAAAGCATGAAAACCAAAATTAAAGTCAACTGATAAAATAAGAAAAAATAGATAATCTATACGAAAGTTAATACTCTTACATAGAGGAAACTTTTTGAAATTTCATTTTGATATTTAGTGATTTTTTTCAATATTTATTTGTCTGCACCAATATTTGTTTATTTAGCTGCAGCACATGGTATCTTTAGTTGCAGCATGTGACCTCTTAGCTGTGGCATCTGGGATCTAGTTCCCCAACCTGGGATCTAACCTGGGCACCCTGCAATAGGAACTCGGAGTCTTAGCCACCATCAGGGAAGTCCGACAAAGCGTTTATAAAACTGCCAGAAGCCAGTTATCCCAAACAAAAGCCACCAGGTTCTGTGCCTTTGCACCTTCCACACCCTCCCTTACCTTGTCATTCCAAAAAGCCTGTTCCTTTCAGCTTTGCTATAAGCATGTCTTCCTCCAGGAAGCCCTCCAGACCATCCCTGCCCCCATAACTGGCAGTGTGCCCTGTAGCAGCCCATGCTTGCCCCATTCACCACACGGGTTTCCAGGACTCGAGTTGCCTCCTGGCTGGTCAGTCTTCTGTGCAGGTTGCTCAGGGTGGAGTCCAGGCTTTATCTCCCAGTGTCCCGAGCTCAGTATGTGTGTAGAATGATTGGAAGAGAGTAGTGGCTCAGATGTGAGGGAGATGCTGGAATTTAGTTTGGTGTGAGGTGTAAGGTAGTCTAATTTTATACACACACACACACAAAAGGATGTCCAGATGTCCCAATATCATCTGTTGAATTCTCCGACCTTTCTGTGTACTGATTTACTTGGCATTCATCCTGTGTCCATCCTTCCAGGCCATTCCCTGTCTTTGGGTCTCAGTTTTCTCCTGTTCTTAATTGGACCTTTAGTGGATGAGGCAGGATGATCCCTGAAATCTTTTCTAATGCTGAAATCCCAAGGCTCCTCCTCTGGCACTGCCTGTGACTTTCCTCCTTGGTCAGACAAGGATAATTACAGGTCCTGCTTCTTGTTGCTTTGGGATAGTTGTAGAAGCTGGAGGCACCCAGACCTGGGTGTGAATTCTGGCTCACGCTTGCCCCTTGTGCCCTTGGGCAGCCCACTTCCCCTCCCCAAGCCCTGGTTTCCTCTGACTATTCCTGCTGCTTTGCAGAGCTGTGGAGAGGATGAGATGCGATGGAGCAGGTAGAGGGCTGCTAGGAGCACCCCACCCCCAGCTTTAGGAAGTGCTCTTGCAAGGCTCTGTCTTCCGGGGCGGCCACATGGCTCTGTGAGCCCAGATGGGGCAGCTGCTGTGCCAGATCAGGGTCTTCTTCCTTCATCTGTGCCGGCTTCTAGGACTGCCACCTGCAGAACCGAGCCTGACCTCTAGGTCCCCCTGACCATGGCACCTGCCCTGGGCTGGGAAGAGGTGATCTGCTTGGCTGTAAGCAGCTGGGGAAATTTGATGTAGAGCAGGGGGCGGGGAAGACTTGATCACTGTCTTCACATAATTAAAGGGCTGTCAGACATGAAATGATAATTATAGGAACGATCGTGGATTTGGCGACTTACAGCTTACATCTGTAGTCACATTCAGGCCTGGCAGCCCTCCCGTGAGGTAGAGGTGATGTCATCTTCAGGAATAGACGAGGAAGCTGGGGATTGAGTGAGGTTCTGAGCAATTGGCCCACAGCCACACAGCGAGCAGTAAGAGGGCGGGGAATGAAAACCCAGCTCTTGATTATATTGCCCCGTGCCCTGGTCATTTGACCCCAGTGTTCCTGCCCTTTGGCTGGACTTGTTCTGGGTGGTATCAGAGAACCGGCGGCAGGGCAGCAGCCGAGGAGCAGACTTCGGGAGGGATGGAGGCAAGAAAAGCAACTCCTGACACCCTGCCATTGCCAGGCACTTCTGTCCAACACTGCCGTCCCCATCTTACAGAACAGGAAGTCGGTGCTCGGGGAGGATAAAGCAGTGTCTTCTCCAAGGCCACCATTTAGTATCAGTCTGTCTGGGACTCTCACCCAGTGTTACAGGACTCTGCCCTGCCACTGTCTCAGAAGGGAGAACTCTCAGCCCAGAGGAGGCCCCCCAGGAGGCTGCCGTGGGAGCCAAAGCAGGGGCGCTCCCGTCCTGGGGGCCGCAGAGGCGGTCTCTGTCCCGAGGGGCACACAGGGAATAGGAGTCCTGCCAGACAGCTCTGCCTCCGAGTGTGAGTCTGAAGTCCATGGTGGTACCAAGGGCAGGGAGGCGGCTCCCACTCAGGTGCCATCCTGATGCAGATTTCAGGCTCCAGGCTCTATTTGGAGGCCCCCCAGATGCTAGGGGACCCCAGGGGTGCACCCGCAGCAGTGTCTGTGTGTGAGTTCTGGCCCAGGGCGCAGTCGGGCGGGCGGCACCCGGCAGCAGCGTGGCCTGCGCTCACACGTCCTGCGCGGGCTGGGGTCTGCGGCTGCAGCGCTGTGTGACCCTGTGAGCCCAGCTGCTGATAAGCTGTTTCCGCACGCACGATCTCCTCTGAATGCAGAAGGCTGCAGGCGGGACAGAGATAAGCGGGATGAGGAGAAGACGTGACGACCAGCAGGAAGAATTGGTGCGCTGCTGCCAGGTGTGGGACGGAGGAGGGTGGGGGCGAGAGTGGAGGAGACAGGATGGGGCCGGGGCCTCTGGGACGCTCCCCACAGCCACCCTGTGCAGGGAGGGAGCCGCCTGCCCGTCAGCAGCCAGAGCTCACCCATCCCCTTCCCCGGCTGCGCTCAGCCGCTTCCCTGTGCCTCTAGCCGGTCAGGATCACCTGACCTTTGTCCTGTTCTTGGATCCCAGGGGACCCCGGGCTTTGCCTGAGGATAAACCCAGGGTTGGATGACATCCTTCTCCACTGGTGGCCCTGAGGCCTCCCTGCATCCCCACCACATCCACACCGTCTTCTGCTCCTCACAGCGTGTCTGAGCACCACGGTCCTCCGAGGGCTGTGGGCCAGGGTGCACAGATACCTCAGCCATCCCTGCACGGAAGGAGTCAGCAGCCCAGTGAACTAACTGCCCCTTATTATGCACCTACTGTGTACCGCTTGATGTACATCACATCATTTAACATCAACCCTCCAGAGTACGGATGCTATTCCCTTTTTACAGGGAGGAAACCAAGGCTCAGCGGTAACTTTTACCCAAGTGGCAGAGCCAGGTCTGTCTCCCTCTTGAGCCTGGCTTCTTTCCAGGTCAAGTTGCTGGGTACCAAGAGTCTGTGCAGAAACAGTGAAGAAAGGGAGGTCCTGGGACTTCCCCGGTGGTCCAGTGGTTAAGACTGCACTGCTAATACAGGGGTCATGGGTTTGATCCCTGGTCAGGGAACTAAGATCCCACGTGCCATCCAGTGGGGCCAAAAAGAAAAAGGAAAAAGAAAGGGAGGTCTTGGGGGCTGCAGGGATGGGACGAGTTCCTGAAGAAGAACTTGGCCCAGGGGATGGGCCCCAGCGAGAGAAGAGAAAGGAATCTCAGGGAGCTGAGCTGGGTTTGGGATCATCACACTTGTGTCCCAGAGGGCAGAGGTGGGTTTCGAGGAGAGCTATGCAGGGCTAGTTCCCAAGGGAGCTGCAGAGGGTTGCCTCCTTCCTCCACTCCTCCTCTACTTGGTCACCTTGTATACGTTGCTCAACCTCTGACTCACTACCCCTTACCCACTTTGAGCCTCTGTGCAAATAAGCAAAGGGTGCCCCTTCCGCAGGGCTTTTGACCATTACCTGCTGGAAAATTTGTCATGACAAGCATGCACGTCAGTGGTGTGACGATGATGTGAGTGGCACCTCTTAGTGCTGGGGCCCTACAACTTGCTCAGCCTGTATATATGGCTGCCCTTCTCCGAGACTTGGGATCTTTGTTTGCTCTGAGATGGGGATACATACCCGGGCATTGTGCAGACAGTGGGAGGTGATGGAGGGCCAGTGGCTGAACCGCCCTGGAGCAGAGCCAGGCTGGCTTGTCAGGGGCGGGGCTGGCTCAGGCCCCTCCCCTATAACCTGCCCAGACAAGGACCAGTTGTGCCACTGGAGCCTCTTTGTCAGTGGAACGTCTCCCTAGGCCGCTTCCTCCCCAAGCTCCTGGCCTTCCCTCCCCTTTCTTCCAGCCCCTGCCATTCGGTTTTTCCCTCTGATTGTCCTGGGTGACCTGCTGTGGACAGAGCCTCTTCACCCCCATCTACAGGCTCCCTGTGGCCATAGGACCTCTGGCTTTCAGCTCCCAGCACAACCTACTGTGTACCGCTTGATGTACATCACATCATTTAACATCAACCCTCCAGAGTACGGATGCTATTCCCTTTTTACAGGGAGGAAACCAAGGCTCAGCGGTAACTTTTACCCAAGTGGCAGAGCCAGGTCTGTCTCCCTCTTGAGCCTGGCTTCTTTCCAGGTCAAGTTGCTGGGTACCAAGAGTCTGTGCAGAAACAGTGAAGAAAGGGAGGTCCTGGGACTTCCCCGGTGGTCCAGTGGTTAAGACTGCACTGCTAATACAGGGGTCATGGGTTTGATCCCTGGTCAGGGAACTAAGATCCCACGTGCCATCCAGTGGGGCCAAAAAGAAAAAGGAAAAAGAAAGGGAGGTCTTGGGGGCTGCAGGGATGGGACGAGTTCCTGAAGAAGAACTTGGCCCAGGGGATGGGCCCCAGCGAGAGAAGAGAAAGGAATCTCAGGGAGCTGAGCTGGGTTTGGGATCATCACACTTGTGTCCCAGAGGGCAGAGGTGGGTTTCGAGGAGAGCTATGCAGGGCTAGTTCCCAAGGGAGCTGCAGAGGGTTGCCTCCTTCCTCCACTCCTCCTCTACTTGGTCACCTTGTATACGTTGCTCAACCTCTGACTCACTACCCCTTACCCACTTTGAGCCTCTGTGCAAATAAGCAAAGGGTGCCCCTTCCGCAGGGCTTTTGACCATTACCTGCTGGAAAATTTGTCATGACAAGCATGCACGTCAGTGGTGTGACGATGATGTGAGTGGCACCTCTTAGTGCTGGGGCCCTACAACTTGCTCAGCCTGTATATGTGGCTGCCCTTCTCCGAGACTTGGGATCTTTGTTTGCTCTGAGATGGGGATACATACCCGGGCATTGTGCAGACAGTGGGAGGTGATGGAGGGCCAGTGGCTGAACCGCCCTGGAGCAGAGCCAGGCTGGCTTGTCAGGGGCGGGGCTGGCTCAGGCCCCTCCCCTATAACCTGCCCAGACAAGGACCAGTTGTGCCACTGGAGCCTCTTTGTCAGTGGAACGTCTCCCTAGGCCGCTTCCTCCCCGAGCTCCTGGCCTTCCCTCCCTTCTTCCAGCCCCTGCCATTCGGTTTTTCCCTCTGATTGTCCTGGGTGACCTGCTGTGGACAGAGCCTCTTCACCCCCATCTACAGGCTCCCTGTGGCCATAGGACCTCTGGCTTTCAGCTCCCAGCACTGTCAGCCTTGGGTGGCCCAACCCCAGCTCATGCCTTGCTCCCATAATGGGGTTCCTAGCCCTTCGTCGTGGGTTTCCAGGGGTAGGGAGGGGGTGCCGCTCATTCTTGCCCCATCCTTCCTGCCCCATTGTCAGGATTCAGTCCAGGGAGAACAGCGACCCTTAGTCCTCAGGACCCCTGTCCACTGTGGGCCCTCCTGACACCTGCAGTCTTCCTGATCTCCTGTCAGAATTGTCACTGGGTCCTGCGTCACATGTCACCAAGGACAAGCCCTCCCAGCACCTGTGGCTGGTTCCCTCCCTGTCACTGTCCCTGATACTACTACCCTGATTCCCACCACCTACTGGCCTCCATGCTGCTGGCCTGGGACGGGACTCATCATCGGCCGAGGCTCCCCCCTCACCCGGGCCCTTCTCAGAACCTTGTCCTCTGGCCAGAGGCCTCATACCTACTGAGGGAGAGTGATCTCTGTGGACAGAGGGCCGCTCACTACTGCTGGCTCGGCGTTCACAGAATACCAAGGGCTCCTCTTTGGAGGGGGTAGTAAGTTGGTAAACCCAGAGTGAAATCTCTCCTGGGTGGACATACTCATGCCAGCGTCGGAGAAGGAGTCTTTTCTCGTCTGCCATCTCACTATCAAATCTATCTTAAGTTGCCACTCACCCCAGGAATATGAAGACCACCCAGACTTCAGGGTGGTTACAGCAGAGCGGGGGCGGGGGGAGTTCCTGACATACAGTGGGACCGTTCTAGAACGGCAGGGGTTGTGTCATAACCGACAGGGGGGCCACAGTTATGGAAGCTCTGAGGAGATGGAATCCCTGACGGGATGGGGAAGGCCTTGAGGAGGAGGAAGAGGGTTGTCCGGTGGACCTGAGAGGGCTTGCTTTCTAGACAGAGACATCGAGAGGTTAAACCGGGCTTAGAAATGTAGCTCCAACCTGGCTGTGCGGTGCAGGAAGAATCAGAGATGCCAGCAAAGCTGCCGGGGGCCCGGGCAGTGGCTGGATGAGAGACGCTGAGCTCCTCCAAGCCCTCCAGCCTCTCAAGGTGGGGGGTGGTCTTGGGTCTCTCCTGCACTGACTTCCCCTCCGAGCTGTTGTTTGTGCTCATGATCTCAGCAGTTTCCCAGAGAGCAGGATGTTCCAAGCTTGTTGTGCCTCTGAGATAAGGGGACGGATGGAAGCAAGGGTACACCCGAGGGCCCAGCCGGAAGTGCCTGCAGACCTCTGGGGGAAGCAGCAGAGGCGGCGTCAGCAGGACCCCCTCCATCCACCCCACACGCACACTGCCCCCACCCCCACCCCCGGGCCCCATGAGAGAGAGGGGCTGACCCCTGGTGGGGGTGGTAGAACGCCACATCCCTTCAAGCCTAGAGGCTGGGGCACTGCTCTTTAATCCTTCTCTAACTTGCTGTGTGACTCGAGCAAGCTGCTTCAGCTCTCTGGGCCTTGGTGTAGCAGGGGCGGAGGTGAGGAATGTGACCCCTCGGACCCAAGATCACCCTCCCGGTGTGAAGGCTCAGGCCTTTGGTCCTGGAGACGGGCGCACACAGGAAGGGCCTCAGGCTGCAGCGCTAAGGGCCCAGCTCTGGGGTGGACCCCCGACCCTGCCCTGGTTCCCCATCATTTTGTGACACCGGGCTTGGGGATGTTGGTCAGGTCACTCCCCTCTCTGAGCCTCAAGTCCCCACCCGTGTGAAGAGGGGTGGAGAGCACTGGCTAACACGCCCCAACTCTGCCCCCAACTGGTAGTCTGAACTTGGGCCTCAGTTTCCACACCTGTCAGTGGGTGCGTTCCTGCTGGAGCCGGGGGAGCTTCCCCTCCTCCATGCCTTCCACTATTTGACAAAGGCAGGCCATGGGGGAGCGAGGGCAGGGGGTGAAGAAGGATAGACAGGTGCCCTTGTACACCCAGCCTGGTGGCGGGGCCGCCTCGGGGTAGGGGTGGGAACGTTCTGGGCGATGGTGGCCCGAGGGCCAGCCTTGCCCCCACTGACCCCCGCCCTCGCTCCGCCCCTCCAGTGGGAGCGCCTCTGGTTCCTGCTCCTGACCTTCACCTTCGGCCTCACGCTCACCTGGCTCTACTTCTGGTGGGAAGTCCACAATGACTACGATGAATTCAACTGGTGAGTGGGGACCAGGGGCGGGGCTGGGGCCTGGGCGTCAGGTGGCTGAGACTGGGGTCGGGGGTGAGGGATGGGTTTGAACCTCTCCCCCAGGCTGGTCCTCAGGGCCTGGCCACCAATGGCCACCAGTTCTCTGTGTAATCTTTGAGGGCGTAATCCTCTAGAGAGAACAGATGCTTAGGGGAGCTGAGACCAGCTGGGGAGAACAGGGAACTCCTTCCTGCTGCTGCTATCATGGAAATAGGGATGTAAGACAGGGCAGGGGCTCGGCTGGGAGCTGGGACCTCTGGACCCCTTGTGGGCAAGGACTCCAAGGCCCAAAGAAACCAAGGCCTCAGCTGGGGAGGTGGTCCCCGACCCCAGGCCTCCTGCCTCCCTGAGCAGGGCCATGGGCCGGGTTGGCAGATGTTGTGGTTCTGGGAAAGCTCAGGGTCCCTTGTAGGCAGCAGCCTCAGGTCCAAGGACATGTCTGGGGCTGGGTACACAAGGGCACCTATCCTTCAGCCCCTGCCCTCGCTCCCCCACGGCCTGCCTTTGTCAAACAGTGGATGGCACGGAGGAGGGGAAGGTCACCTGGCTCCAGCAGGAACTTGCCCACTGACAGGTGTGGAAACTGAGGGCCAAGTTCAGACTACCCGTTGAAGGCAGAGTTGGGGCTTGGCAGCTGGTGCTCCCTGCCCCTCCGGTGCTGCCTTTTCCTATTGGTTAGAAGTTCAGCTCAGTGTGACCATGGCACAGGAGTGTGAGTCCTCTCTCAGGCTTGGTGTCCTCCTCTGTAAAATGGGGTAGCACAGTGCTAGCAGATAGCAGGTCTTTCTGAGGACAAAATGAGATGATGGATGTGAGAGGGCTCCAGGCTCCCCTAAACCTGAGGTCGCTTCCTGGGAGGCTGAATCTCCAGCTGGAAGATGGTCATGATGTTAGAATTTACGATTTCTGGACTCTGGGTTTCTGATGGGCTATGGTTCGAGGATTTTGTAGTGATCCTAAGACTCAGTTCATGGAGTCTGGCATTCGCTCCCCTCTGCATGGCACCAGGCTGTGCTTCTGTGATTAATGATCTCAATAAAGGACAGGCCACTGCCCTGCCACAGCCCGGCGAGATGAGCCGGGGCCCCAGCCGAGTCCCAGAGGTGGCCTCTGGCCTTTATTAAATGCCATAAATAAATTATTCATCCTCGCAGGTATCCAAAGCACAGGCACTGCTGTGGGCAAGTGGGAGCCTTCCCTGATGGCCCTTCCCTGAGGTCCTTGGATGGCTCTGCTGAGCTGCAGGGCTGCTGCCCCAGTGGTGGTCCACCCTGTCATGTACAGAAGGAGCAGCTAAGGCCCGGAGAGGGAGAGGACTCCCCTCTGGCCATACAACCAGTTAGTGCCAAGTGCACATATTAGAACAGTCCGGGAGACTGGGGCTCAGCGAGGTTAAGTAGCCTCTCTGTAGTCACACAGCAGGATGCAGTCGGATCTGGGACAGGGACTTAAACCACCTGACTGTATCACGTGACCCACGGGGCCACCCCGCTCTGCCCAGAGACTGAGCTCCCCATCGCTGGGCAGCTCACGCAGGGGACGGAGGCTGCCATGTTGGGGAGGCCGCAGAGGGAAGGCCTGCCTGTGCTTGGGGAGGGTCTGGGGACCTGCAGCTCCCTCAGCCAGTCTCCCTGGTTTCCTGGAGTTGTGCTGGGATTCAGGAGCCCCTGGCCTGGTCCTCAGAGTACAGAGAGCCTCCAGGGTTAGCTCATGCGGTAAGAAGAGGCGAGCAAGACCTGGGTGGTCAGGGCTGAATGGGGAAAGCCAGGGAGGGACCGGCTGGGCTGTTACTGTCAACCAGGAATTGGGGCGGGAGGGTCCCTCCCAAAAGGGAGAGGCACGTGGAGCCAGATGCTTTGCAGGAGTAGTTACCAGGGCAGGGGGCTGCCTTTTCTTGGGCCTCAGTTTCGCCTTGAGTAAACTTGCCCTCGAGTTGCGAGGGTGAGGGCCAGGGGAGAGCAGGTACCCACCCCATGGTGTCTTCCTGCAGTCCTCCCAGCCCCAGGAGGGTAGCAGGCCTGAAGCTGCCTGGTGCCGGCTCATTTTCTCTGATGACCCTGTGCACGTTGCTTGCTGCCTTCTCTGAGCCTCAGTTGTACAGGGAGGATGTGGGTGGTTCAGTCTTTCTGGAGAGCAACTTATCAGGCTCTAACAGGAGCCCTAAAAACAGCTCATTCCCTTTGGCCCTGTGATTCCATCTGTAGGAGTCTCTCCTAAGGAAATAATTAGTAATGCAGAAAGGTATGTGCCAAAGAGTTTTTGTGTTAATTTATAATAGTGAATAATTGGAAACTATTAATTGTCATTAGTAGGAAGTTGGCTTCATGCGGTACATTAGTGCAGCAGAAAACCGCATGACTCTGAGAAAAATCCCATTTCCTCAGGCTTTTACTGACATTAGTGAATGCTTATGTTAATAAGAAGCAGAAAGTTGAGTACTTACCTTGTTCCTCACATAAACTGCATCCTCAGGAAACCCTAGGAAGGGCACTTTGTTATTCTGCCCTGTAGATGAAGAAACTAAGATGTGGGGAAGTCAGGTGTCACATGTCATCAATCCTAAGACCTCATCTTTTCAAACGCTGATGTTGAAATTGAGATGAATGTCACAATCAATAGCATCTTAGCATCAGGGAAGTCTGTCACCTCCCCAGCGTCCTGCAAGCCAGGGGATTTGAATCTGCGAGTGCCTCCTTCCAAAGCCTGAACTCTGACCCCTGTGCTATACACAGTGGGGTCTCGGCTTTGCTGTTTACAAAAATATATAAGCAGAGCGGGGCACCCACGGGAAGAAGGCAGCAGAGTTTTGGTGACGGTTACTTCTGGGCAGTAGAGTTAAGGGAAATTGTTTTCTTGTTTATGCTTCTTGCCATGCCCAGGTGTCCCCCGAGAGCCCTCCACCCGCTGACCGATGACTGGGGAAGGGCCAGAGTCTAGCCCCTGAGCAGGCCGCCTGAGAGCTGAGAGCTGGCAGGCCCCAGGGAGCATCCAGGCTCCCTGGTGGAGGTCTGACCCCTGCCCCTTCTCCTCCTGGCAGGTACCTCTACAACCGCATGGGCTACTGGAGTGACTGGTCCGTGCCCATCCTCATGACCACAGCAGCTGCCTTCACTTACATCGCTGGCCTCCAGGTACATGGGGCTGTCTCAGAGGGAGGCAGCCCTGTTCCCAGGGGAAGGGAGAGCTGGCCTGTGCCGGCTGATGGAGGGCCCCACCCTGGTTTGAGGAGGATGGCTAGCTTTTCTCCAGACCTCTGGGGCTTGGTTCCTTCAAGGTGGGAGGTCCTCTTGCTTTGTCCCATTCTGGCATGTTTTCCCCTGACCCCGTGAGGACATCCCACTGTTAGGCCTCACTGCAGACTTCCTTTTCCAAGAACTTCTGCTTTGGTCCTTGCTTCCAACACGGTGCTCCTTCAGACTCAACTCAGTCCCCAGGCTGGCCTGGGACTCCTGGGTGTGTGTGACCTGCTCAGTCATGTCCAACTCTTTGTGACCCCGTGGACTGTAGCCCACTAGTCTCCTCTGTTCGTGGAATTTTCCAGGCAAGAATACTGGAGTGGATTGCCATTCCTTTCTCCAGGGCATCTTCCTGACCCAGGAATCAAACCCAGGTCTCCTGCATTGCAAGCAGATTCTTTACCCTAGTGAGTGAGCATCAAAACAACTCTCCAGGCTCCTGGGGGACAGGCTCAAGTCTTCTTCAGAATCCTGGGTTCTGGAACTCCCAAAACATGAATTAGGCAGCCCAAGTGCAGCAGGGCCCAATGAGCTCTTGAGGGAAAAAACCCTAGAGGAGAAGGAACCTGGAGGAACCTGAAATAATCTTGAAGGAGGCCAGGCTTGGGCAGGGCTGAGCAGGGCTGGGCATGAAAATAGTTTTCTGGTTAGCTGACTGCTTGAGCCAGGCCTGGAGAGCCGTGGGGAGCAGGGTGTCTGGGGACCTGGCAGGAACCTGGGTCACACGTGATGCCTGAATCTTGCCCTCTGGGCCCTCCCTCAGGTCCTGGCACTATGCCACATCGCCGTGGGGCAACAGATGAACCTGCACTGGCTTCACAAGGTAAGGGCTGCCTCCACAGGGAGGAGGGGAGCAGGGGAGAGGCTGGAGGCCACAGCCGCAGAGGAAGGGCCCGGACACATCTTCCCTCCCCTGGATCATGGTTATAATTGTTCTAAGAGTTAACACTGGACTATATTTACTCATTTACCCCCTCAGCAGCCCTGCAGCATAGGTGCTGTTATCATCCCATTTTGCAGTTGGGAAAACTGAGGTACAAAGAGGTTAAGTAACTTGCTGAAGGTTTCCAACTTAATAAGTAGAGAGTCCAGGCTCCTAGATCTACAGCCGTGTGGCTAACCAGTGTAGGTCACAGCTCCAGCTCTCTGGCTGGCTCTGACTTCAGTCTCATCCTCTCTTTCTCTTCAGTGAGCTCATCTTAAAACTCTGATTCAGTGATATGACTCCCAGTTTAAAGCCCTTCCCACAGCTTCGACTGCTCCCGGGATGATCCAAGCCCTCCCTCCAGACATTAAGGCCCTGAGCAGGTTGGCCCCTTGCTGACCTCTCCCAACTGCTGTCACGGGACCGTCACCCTTGGCTTCTGCCACCCGAGACATCTCAGGCCCTCCCAGCACGCCTGGCTCTTCTCTGCTTTATGTTTTCGCTCCTGCCTCCCTTTCTCTCTCTTTTGGACCCTTCCTTGGTTTTTCTCCCACCTACACAAAGCTTCTCAGGCTCCCCCGGTCCCCTAAGGCTCCCTGGCCACGGTCCTGACATCTCATTGTCCATTTCCATCTGGCTCCCTGGCCCCAACCCTCCCTAGTCTAGAAGCTCCATGCAGAGACCAGAACTGACTTTCCATCTCTGTGTCCCCAGTGCCCCATGCAGGACTGGACCCAAAGCAAAGAGGCATCATGCATTCCAGAGCCTTGACTCTCTGGCTCACTGTTCATGGCACACATGGTGTGGAATGCACATGGCTGATGCCTCCTGCTCTTTCTGAGACCCCAGTGGGCTCAGGAGTGGCACAGAACTGACCCAGAGAGAGGCCCTCCCTCCCAGGAGCACCAGGGCCCCAGAGAGAGGGCCGGGCCACCTCTCTTTCCCCAGAGCCTGACTCCATGGGCTGGCCATTCAGGAAGAGGCAGAAATGACCAGGAATAATCATGAGCCCGTGAGATGGGTCCAGAGTGACTCTGAGGGGAGGGGCTCACTTCCAGCTAAAAGGATATAGAATGGGAACTGGAAGAAGGATGTGGTGAGCTCCACTTGGGCTGCATGCAGTGGGAGGTGCCTGTGGGCATCCAGGCATGCCTCCAAGGTCTGGAGCTGGGGAGTCAGACCCAGGTGACTAAAGTCCTGGAGGGATAAAGAGCAGTGAGCCGCCTCTGGTCCCCTCCCACCTTCCTCTTGCTCATCACTCTTTCCTAAGATCTCCTCTGCACTTCTGAAGTCTTCTCTGTGAGGAACTTTCTTTTCCCAGCTGCAAAACTGACACTTGAAAGGACAACAACTGCGGGCACCCAGGTGGGGCTGGTGCACACCGAAGCCCCCTCCTCTGGGGCCTGCCTGGCTCTCAGCAGGCCAGGGCACACCTGCTTGATCCCAGCGGAGAGGCATCTGGAGGCTCAAGCCAGCCAGGCAGCAGTGCAGCGCAGGGAGCCTCCTCCTGGGGGCAGGGGGCTCGGAGCCCTTCATCTGCACCGGTGCCGGCTCCCAGGGTGCCAGCCCTGCCTTCCTCTCCCCTCTCATCCCTCCCAGGAGATCTCAGCATGAGCAACATCCTTCCAGCTGACGCTTAGCTGGATCCACTGCACCAGGAGGGAAGGAGCTCCCCGGGGCTCAGTAGTCAAGTAGGGCTGGAAATTCTACCTCTCTGTTTGCAAGACTCTATAGTTTTATTCTAAGATTTTAAGGAATTCTTATTTGCGGGGTGGAGGTTGTTTTAACTAACTTTTGCCCATTAGTACATTGACACAGTTCAACATTACAAAAGAGGTACAAAATGTAAATCTCCCCATTATCTTTCCGGAGATATTTTAAGCACATGCAGATGTGTGTATGTACACACACATACACACACATTCCTTTTTCTCTAAACACAAGTGGTAGCCTATTATACCCTCATTTTGCATCTTAACATTTTTTTTGGCAGGTGTTTTGTTTTTTTTTGTTTTTTTTTTTTTTTTTGCAGTATAGTTTATGTATGGGCTTCCCTGGTGATTCAGCAGTAAAAGAATCCACCTGCAACGCAGGAGATGTGGGTTTGATCCCTGGGTCAGGAAGATCCCCTGGAGGTGGTAATGGCAATCCCCTCCAGTATTCTTGCCTGAGAAATCTCATGGACAGAGGAGCCTGGCGGGCTACAGTCCATGGGGTCACAAAGAGTCCAACGCGACTGAGCCCACACAAGCAAGAATACATGATTGTGCCTATAAAGCCACCCTTGCCCATAAAGTGTTCGGGCATTTCCGGGCTTTGCCATTCCCGGTGGGTGACAGTGGTACCTCGGTGTAGTTTTTTTTAGTTGATTTGCAATGCTGTGTTAGTTTCAGGTGCACAGCCACGTGATTCAGTTAGACATATGTCTACTCCTTTCAGATTGTTTCCCACATAGGTCATTACAGAATACAGAGTATAGTTCCCTGTATAAGAACCGACCTATACAGTAGGGTCTTAGTTACCTATTTTATATATAGTAGCATATATATATATCAATCCCAATCTCCCAATTTATTCCTCGCACCCCTTTCCCCCTTGGAAACCATAAGTTTGTTTTATATATCTGTGACTCTATTTTGTAAATAAGTTCATTTGTACCATTTTGTTTTTTAGATCCCACATATAAGTGATATCATGTGAAATCTGTCTCTGACTTACTCTACTCAGTTTGACTGTCTCTAGGTCCATCTGTGTTTCTGCAAATGGCATTATTTCATTCTTTCTGATGCTGCCATTGTTGTTTAGGTGCTAAGTTGTGTCCGGCTCTTTGCAACCCCATGGACTATAGCCCTCTAGGCTCCTCTGTCCATGAGATTTCCCAGGCAAGAATAATGGAGTAGGTTGCCATTTCCTTCTCCAGGGGAGCTTCCCAACCCAGGGATCAAACTCACGACTCCTGTATCTCCTACATGAACAGGCAGATTCCTTACCACTGAGCCACCAGGGAAACCCACGCCCACTTTTAAAAAATTATGTTACTAACATTTGTCTGCAAAGAGTAGGACACGTCTGAGCAACTAACACAACATTTAGTAAGCACTGATTATTTTGCTGCCAGCCATGGTGCTAAGCATTTCACTTGCATGTTTTCATTTATCTTTCGAAACCCCTTTCAGTCAGGTGCTCACTCTCCCCATGTCTGCAGCTCAGGAAACATGCTCTGAGAGGGTGACCACACCATTAGGCACAGTCACCAAGGAATGTGACATGAGTGGGTCCCTGAACCCTGGGCCAACCATCTGTGACTTAAACCACCCAGAACCCAGATTCTAATCACCTTCCCAAGAGGCCAACGTGTTGGCAAGGCTGGTTTCCAACTCCTCCCAGGTCCCAGCACCCAGGCAGGGCTTGGCGAATGAGCGGACATACCTCCTGTATCCTCCATCCCTCCAACTCTCATCACGAACCGCAGTGCCTCCAGCACGGAAAACCAAAGACCACCTTCTCCGAGGCTTCCCCTGGGCTTTCCCCACTTTCTGGGTGGGATGTATCCTTTGCAGTCAGACTTGAGGAACAGTAGTCTAGTTATTAGAAATCAGCGCTGTTTCTGTGGCTTCAGGACACAGTGTGTGTGGCGAAATCCCACAGGCGCTCACCACTGCAGTAATGCTGCGGAACATAATGGTTGCCACTATGACAACTGCCGAGTTCAGAGAGGATAAAAATTTTCACTGCATTAGGATCCTGGGAAATCAGTTTTATGACAAATATTTCCACCAGCAGTTATAAAACATGCTCAGGGAGTGACTCTCCAGAGATGCTTGCTGTGCCCTGGAGCTGGGGGCAGGGAGCCTGCGTGTTGGGGTAGGGGGTCGAGAGGATGCTCCCTGGGCCTCCCTCCACTTCACTGTGAAGGCAGATCCCCAGAAAGAGCCTGACCTCCAAGACAGGCAAAATGGGGGTTGCTTCTGACTCTACCCCGTAAAAGCTACATGACCCAGCAAACCCTTATACTCTCTGAGCCCCGTTTTCCTATGTGTATAATGAAGACGATAACGTCCTGACTGGGCTTTCACAAGGATAAACATGAGGGAAAAGCGAAGGGGCCTACCACAGACCCAGGGCACACTTGGGCCCTCCACGCACCTTCATATCTCTTATTCCCGTGTCTTCTGGGCCGGCCTGTCACAGTCCATAAGGGTTCCTACCCATTTCAGCCTTATTACTGCTTCTTATTAGAACATTTGTTTCCAGGCTGATAGGCCAGAACGACAAACCTCCAAAGGAAACCTTAATCCCAAACAAGAATGAATCTTCCTGCTTGGCAGGGAACGAAGATGGATCAGCTGCCGTTTTTGCTCTCACGAGCCAGAAACTCAATTTAGAGCCTGTTTGGTTGTTGGAGGGCTCTTGGAATGCTGCTGCCACTGCCAGAAAAGGCACTGTAGGGAGAGAAAGAGGGCGAGAGCCCTGTTGGCACAGAGTGCCACTGGGAGCAGGCAGTAGGCAGTCAGGAGGGCCAGAGGTGGTGGTCCTGGCTGGCACTTTGTGGAGCTGGGGGCTGTGGAAGGCTTCAGGGTGAAGGCATGACCTGAGTTTTACGAGACCAGCCTGGTGGTGCAGAGATATAGATCCAGGGCCCAAGGCAGGGACCCTGGGGGCTAAATAACCAGAAGCTAGGCATCCCTTAGTGTGGGGAAGCATCTTGTGTTACGGGACACATGTCAGATCGCATCTGTCCCCACAGCTTTCTGTCCCACAAAGGTTCCGTCAGAGCTCCGCTCCTTACTTTCTCTGGGAAGGCAGCTCCCATAACTCGTCAGAGGCTGGAAGCCGGGAGGCTGGGACTGAGAGTGCGCCGTGGTGGCAGGGTGCACGGGGCCGCCCCCTGCCTCCCCTCTGCTTGCTCCCGCCTGAAGGCCGAGGGGAGGCTGGACTGGCTGTCAGCCTCCCCGCACAGGACCCGGCTCCTCAGCCTCCTGCCCTGTGACCTGGGCAAGTCACCCTTCGCCCCAGCTCCAGGGGAGCCTTGATATCTTCACCCGTCACGCAGGATGAAAGGTGGCTGGGAGGGCGGGCAAGGCCTGGAATGGGACCTGCTGGGCACCAGGAGGCCCCGTTTGCTGAGTGTCTTCCCTCCCCACACCCTGAGCCCTGGGGCCATGTCCCAGCCCAGCCCACCTGCCTTCTCTCCACCCTCCTGTTTCTCTGTGGTCCCTTCCTCGCCAGGCCCGCCCACCTGCCTCCTCCTGCCTCCGTCTCTCACTGCCCTGCCAGGTCTCTCACTGCCCTGCCAGGTTGGCCTCTCCCGCACGCCCCTCTCCCCATCTGTCTTGGCCCCTCCCTCTGTCTCTCCACCTCCGCTCTCCCTCCCCCACACACGGGGGACCCTTGGGCTGTCCAGGCTCTGGCGCCCCCCTGACCGTCTGGTGGCTCTTCCCCTGTAGATCGGGCTGGTGGCCATCCTGGTGGCCACCGTGGTGGCCATGTCAGCTGTGGCCCAGCTGTGGGAGGACGAGTGGGAGGTGCTCCTCATCTCCCTGCAGGTGAGTGGGGGTGGGGGCCCACTGGCTGGTTCCCCAGGACCCTCAGAACAAGACAGCGCCTTTAGGTCACTCCCATTCCTCCAGACTGAAGTCCAGAAGGCGGGGTAAGGGTCCATATCACAGAGCAACTCAGAGACAGGGAGGATTCTAGCACCCAGGGTCCCAGTGTCCTCTGCGGAAAAATAGAGACAGCTGCCTGCCCCACGGATAGAGATAGGCCGAGAGGATGCTGGGTCTGGGCACGGCTGGGAGCCGACAGTCTCCATTGTCCCTTCCTGTACCCAAGGGCACAGCGCCGTTCCTGCACGTGGGGGCCCTGGTGGCTGTCACAGCGCTCTCCTGGATCGTGGCAGGACAGTTTGCCCGTGCAGAGCGATCCTGTAAGTATGACTGGGCAGGACTTGTCCCCAACCCATGTGCTCCAAGCACCAAGGCCAGCTTGCCCTGCCCCCACCTGGACTGTACCTGGGCCGCCCGGGCATGCGGTGGGGCCCTTGCTCTTAGCATGGCGAGTCCTAGTTCAGAGTGGCCTGCAGGTTGCACAGAGGTGACAGCCTCAGCCTCGCATGTTCCCTCCCCTGTGTCTCTACATCTGTGCGTGAGTTAGAGGCCGGGTTCACTTTTGCAGCAAGAATGAGGAGTCCTCTTGGTGCAGGGTCCCCCTCAAAGTGTCCGCGTCCAGATCGGTGGAGGGAGGTGGGCTCCGGCATGTCCTGCCCTGCTGCCTGGGGCTCACGGTTGTGCCCGTGTCTGCAGCCTCCCAGATAGCCATTCTCGGAACCTTCTTCACCGTGGTGTTCGCCCTCTACCTGGCCCCTCTCACCATCTCCTCTCCCTGCATCATGGAGAAAAAGGACCTGGGCCCCAAACCTGCCCTCATCGGCCACCGCGGGGCCCCCATGGTGAGTGCCACTTGCGGCCCTAAAGACTGGCTGAGGGGTGGGCAGAGCTGCCATTCCAGAGGGAGACAGGCAAAAACCTATCTCCTTGCAGGGAGGAGCTGGCAGGGAAAGGGCTAAATGATTTTTAGCCCTTCTTGGTGATGATGTGTGTGTGGTGGGGGCGGGGGGTAGTATATGGAAAGGATTGGTGTAAAGACTAGAGAGTTTGGGTGGGATCAAGTCCTGAAGAGCCTGAAGGCATCTTGCTTAAAAGATTTCACTTTTATCCTGAGGGCCCTGGAAAGGCACTGTGAGGCTGTGGGTTAGGAAGACCCAAGAGAGAGAGATGCTGGTTGTGGGGAGGGGAGCAGGCTCCCAGGGCCAGGATGAAGCAACAGGAACACCCTCCTGTGGGCAGGAGAGCTGGGCACAGCCCCAAGCCCACTGCTAAAGGAAAACATTTGCACCAGGGCAAAACAGGGGAGGAAGGCGTCAAAGACAGCACCTGCTCCTTCTCTGCCACCCCTGTGACCCCACAGTAGGCCAGCCCCTTCAAAGGAGTGAGTGTGGTCCGGAGCCAGGCTTCCAGGCACCTTGGCAGCTGTGGAGTCAGGACCAACTCCATCTTCACTGCGCCTGTTTTCCCCGTCTAGTACCCTGGGATGATGGGAGTGCCTGCACCGTAGGGCCACGAAGAGCAGGAGTCTGTTAGCATGTGTGATGTGCCTAGATATGAGTCTGGCTTACAGAAAGTAAGAGTTACACTTTCCTGTTTCCTTGGGCAAGCCCTCCTGCTTCCTTAGGTTGGGTTTCCCGACCTACGGAAGCCTTGAAATGCAGTTCTCAACAGAGGCAGTACCTCTCTTCGCCACCAGAGGGCGTTTGAGGGCTCTTGAGAGCTTTTTCTTGGTTGTGAGGGTCTTTGGGAGGTCCACCGTGTCACCGAATTTCAGGGTAGTTAAGGGGGCCTCACAAAGGAAGCATTTAAGGGAGGTGTCGCATCTGACAGGGCTGCAAATCACCCTGAAGGTCCTACACCCCCTGCATATGGGGGGTATTATTGTGCCCACTTCCTAGATAAGGCTGAGACCTGTGCCCCTGAGTTGGAGCCTGGTGTCCTCGCGTCACACCCCGTGCTGTTTGCTCCCAGCACCTGGAGGCAGCCAGCTGGGAAGGCCTTCGTTTCCCATCAGAGGGATCTGGATTTGGGGGTCCAGTTTTGCCACATGCCGCCCATGTGTCTCAGGGGGTTGCTGATCTCCTCCAAGCCTCCCTGCTGCTGGCTTTTGTGAGGATAAATTAGAAGCACAGCCTTCCAGGAAGCAGGGCCCCAGCTTATAGCTGCTTTTCTTTCCATGGCCCCTATTACTCATCCCACCTGCTCTGGAGGCCACAGGACAAGAAGGCGTGCTGAGGCAGGAAGGAGGGGGCAAAGGGAAGGAGCGAGATGGCCCTGTGCGGGTTGGTTTTTTTAGCAGAAGTGGAATGACTAGTATAATGAATCCAATACCACCTTCACCACTTAGCAATATTTTGCCATTCTTGTTTCATCCATTTCCCTGATTTTTCTTTCCCCTCTCCCTTCCCCCCACTTTAATATTTGAAAACAAATCCCAAACACTGTATCATTTTACCCATACTTACTTCAGGGTGTATCTCTAATGCATAAAGTCTTTAAAAATGGAACCACGACCACAATGCCACTATTACACCTAACCAAATTCATGATTATTCCTTAATACTATCTAATACTGAATCGGTGCTCAGCTTTCCTTTACTGTCTCTAAAATGTCTTTTTGTAGTTGAAAGTCAAGTGAAAGTTGCTCAGTCGTGTCCAACTCTTTGTGACCCCATGGACTGTACAGTCCATGGAATTCTCCAGGTCAGAATACTGGAGTGGGTAACCTTTCCCTTCTCCAGGGGATCTTCCTAACCCAGGAATCGAACCAGGATTTTCTACATTGCAGGTGGATTCTTTACCAGCTGAGCTAAGTATCTTTTGTGCTAAGTTGTTTCAGTCGTGTGACTCTATGGACTATAGTCCATCAGGCTCCTCTGTCCATGGGATTCTCCAGGCAAGAATACTGGAGTGGGTTGCTGTGTCCTTCTCCATAAGTATCTTTAGTCTATAATAATCTTCTTCCCTTTTCCCCCATATGTTTATTTGTTGAGGAAACTGAGCCATTTGTCCTGTAGAATTTCCCCATTGTGCATCTGGCTGATGGCATCCTAGTGGCGCTCCTTAAGAGGCTGGTATAGGTGTCTTGACACAACTCTTTCTCGTGTCACTGTGAATGCATGAGTATCAGTGTCTACACCTGTATACATCGGCCTGGGGGAGGTTCACACATCTATGTGTGGTAAGCCCAAGTGCTCATCCCTGACTTGGAGATGGTATCTGGGTGTCATTCCTGTTGGGGGGACCTGTGTGCATGTGTGCATACTGTAATATTTGGCCAGACTGACTCCAGAGTTGAGCCTCTGAAGCACAGTGGTCCACCATGAGTCTGTGACGACCACCCACACTCGCACATTTCTGACAATATACCCCCTCTGCATTTCGGCCTGAGGCAGTGGGAACCCTCTTTCTCCAGGAAGTCAGCACCTAACCTAGAGAGACCTGAGTTTAAAAAGCCTCCAGAAAAGAGACTTGGCCCCACCCAAACACTTCCTCTGTCCCCCAAGAGTCTCCAGAGCCACTGTTAAGCTCTGTGTCCACCCACAGTCTACCTCCTGCCAGTACCCCTCCGGTGGTCATTTGTGGGAGGCCTGGTGCCAGGGCATTTGGAAGTGATTGAGTAGGAACTCCACCAAGTCCACACCTCCCCTTAGGGGCCTCTGTGGGGTCCTACACAGCCCCCTTAACTGGGAAACAGGTAGCACCTCCCCCAAGGCTCCTCTGCCCTGCAGAAAGGGGAAGAAAGAAGCACACCTTTCAGAGACTGCTGACATCTGTTACCTCATCTATGAGCTTGATAACATTAACCCATTTGACAGCTAAAGAAACTGAGGTCCAGAAGGGGAAGTGATGGCCCAGGTCGGTGACTGGGAAGGAGAATTGTTCCACCTCAGCTCCAAAGCCTTTGCCACGCCAGGCTGCTTTCCAGAAGAGGGGAGTGTGTTATGTGCTGGGAAATAGGAAAAGCATGGCCACAGGGAGAAAAGATGGGAATGAGCATGTCTTGGTGAGAAAGGGATGAGCCATGGGAGCACTTTCCATCCATCTTCACTGCCTGAAGTCTTCCCAGTCTTCCATCCTACACTGCGCTTGGTCCTAGCACAACCCTTGGTATGGTGCTGACCCCTAGTGGTAGAAAAGGGTATGACAAGATCATCAAACTAAACTAGGGAGGGAGACTCAGACCCCCAGCTCCCCCAACTGGAAGGACCCTCAGAAAACACTGTACTTATACCCTCAAGGAGCAAATGGGGGAAACCAAGTCCTATAGGATAAAGAGATGCACCGAAGGCCACAAAGCTAGTTTAGGACAGAGTCAGGATTAAGACTAGGATTTTCTGATGTATATGCTGTAGGGTAACAGCTGTCATTTATTAAGCATTTACTGGATATCAGGCAACATGCTTGGGGCTTTTAATAAACAGTCTAAGAGATGGTGTTTTCATGTCTGTATAGATGAGGAAACCGGTCACCCTACTGAAACTGTGCCATGCTATATACCCTCTCCTCTCCCTTGGGGATCTCTACCCAGACTCCAAGTATAAACAGGAGGGAACTTGGCACTCAGCTCAGCCCAAGACTATACAGATGCAGAAGACTGTAAAAATATCCTCTGACCTCCACATTTATATTCATCAACACTAACCACTCCTGTTTCCCTACCACCCCCCTTCCCCCCCGCAAAAAAAAAAAAATCTGTGAGACAGGCATGGTTTAACAGATAAGGAAACTGAGCTTCAGAGAAGCTGTGTGGATGCCCAGGGCCCCACAGCTACTGCTTGAAGGAGGGGGATTAGAACCAGGCCTACCCAGCCTCCCAGCGTGGAAGACTTTTGTTGGTGGGGGAGGGGCACACCAGCTAAAGCCTGGCTTTCCCCCCACCACCACCTTCCCCCTCAGCTGGCCCCAGAGCACACGCTGATGTCCTTCAGGAAGGCCCTAGAGCAGAAGCTGTACGGACTCCAGGCTGATGTCACCATCAGGTAGGTGTGCGCATTGGGAGGACAGCACCCCTTCCCCTCCTCAATGCATCCACTTCCAGGTCTCTGGAGAAACCTCCGGCCCCAGAGTCTTGGGGATGGGAGAGCGGAGACTTGTGTTACCCACTGCAGGGCAGGCACCATGTTCATGCAAGTAAACACGGGCTGTGCGTGTGTGCGCTAAGCTGCTTCAGTCGTGTCTGACTCTCTGCGACCCCATGGACTGTAGCCCGCCAGGCTCCTCTGTCTATGGGGATTCTCCAGGCAAGAATGCTGGAGCGGGTTGCCATGCCTTCCTCCAGGGGAGCTTCCCAGCCCATGCTTCTTATGTCTTCTGAATTGACAGGCAGGTGCTTTACCACTGGCACCACCTGGGAATCCCCTTGTGCCATACGCCAGGATATAAAATATGTAGAGAACAAAACAGACTCTCTTGGTTCAAGCAGAGTGGAGGTAGGGACCTGGAGTCCTGCCACTGATCCACTTAATGGAAATATTAGATCTGTATGGCTCAGCAAGATGGAGCACAAACACTCTGATGAGTGAAATCAGCAAGTTCCTGAGTGATCCATTCACTGTGATGTCAGTTATATTTTTAAAGACCAGATAAAACTGATTGATACATTTTCTACATGTAGATAAATAAGTATGTATTAATATTTATATAAAGGGCAAGAAGAATCCATACCAATCTGATGACATCATCTCTGAGAAGGGGAGGGGGCAGGGTATTGAATTAGGGTACCACAGTATGAAGACACCACTCCCATTGTAGACATCTTGGAATTGTGTGTTTATAAACTCTTCCTAGCAGATGGTAGAAAAATGTCTTGAAGATGGGGAGCATGGGGGCCTTTTACTGTTCCACACTCAGGCACCTTATGGGGCTTATGGCCAGCAGTGGGGGAGACCAAGATGATAGTGGGATGGAATTTGTCAAAGGAGCCTGCATTTTCCCTCTTCTCATATGGCATCACATGGACTGCGTTCTAAGCCAAGTTCCACCACTCACTGGCTGGTAGGCCTTGAGTTAAGATACTTCTGTCTCCAGCCTCAGTCTCTCCATTATCAAATGAGATAGCACCTGCCTTCCAAGGTTGCTAATAGGCCCAGCCCTCCCTCCTCAGCCGTCCCCACCCCTGTCTGACCCTCAGAGCCTGAGGGAGTTGCCTATCAGTCCACTGACTTTCCTGTGCAGTCAGGACACCTGAGGCCTAAGGGGCCAGAGCCTTTCTGAGCCTCTTGGTAGGCTGGTGTAAGTGGGTGGGCAGAAAAGAGTGGGACGAGCAGGTGAGGGACCCAGGTGGGCAGTGACTCCGTGGCCCCACCCTCCCGCAGCCTGGATGGGGTGCCCTTCCTCATGCATGACGCCACCCTGCGGCGCACCACCAACGTGGAGGAGGAGTTCCCGGAGCTCGCCCGCAGGCCCGCCTCCATGCTCAACTGGACCATCCTGCAGAAGCTCAACGCCGGCCAGTGGTTCCTGAAGGTCTGGCAGCACCTGTCCCAGTCCTAGGCATGGAAAGCACGGGCGGGACTCCACAGAGAGGAACCGGGGGCCGCCCGCCGCTCAGGCGACCCTCACACGTCCAGCTTCCTTGACTCAGATGGTAGAAAACTGCCACTGATCCACTTAATGGAAATATTAGATCTGTATGGCTCAGCAAGATGGAGCACAAACACTCTGATGAGTGTTTGGCTGGGTGGCGGCCTCCTTGGCTCATGCCACTGTGGCCCAGATATCGTGGCTGTCACTGCTTGTTCTGGTTCTGCCCCCTCTACCAGAAAAAGCTGATGGTGATAGTAATAGTTAAAACTGTTAACACTGTAAAACTCTAGACAAAGTCGGTTCTCTGATCTGAAATGGTACTAAGGAGAAACGTACTGGGGTCTGGGAAATGTTCCAAGCAAATAATTCTTTTGGTAAGCAGACTGGGATAGAGAGGTTAAGGTTGGGTTAATCTAGAGTTCCCATGGGGCCACAGCCTTCAGTTCGCCTGATCTGCACACACCAGCAGACGCTGGCAGCTCAGGGGTCGCCAAGTTCCATAGCCAGGAAGGCCTGTGGAGACCCCATAGCACTGGTGAGGCCACCATGTGTGTCCCTATCTCTGATAGACGGACCCGTTCTGGACAGCCAGCTCCCTGTCACCCTCCGACCACAGGGAGGCCCAAAACCAGACCATCTGCAGACTAGCGGAGCTCTTGGAGCTGGCCAAGGGCAATGCCACACTGCTGCTCAACCTGCGTGACCCGCCGCGGGAGCATCCCTACCGCAGTAGCTTCCTCAACATCACGCTGGAGGCCCTTCTGCACTCAGGCTTCCCCCAGCACCAGGTGAGGCCCTGAAGCGCACCCAGCCCCGCCCCTGGGGAGCCCCGCCCCTCCCTCCGCCCCCTGGGAGCCCCACAGAGCCCCGTTCTGGCCGCAGGGAAACCAGGCCTGTCTGGAGTTTAGTTCCAGCTATAAACTCCTCTCCATACCTCGTTTCTACATTAGTAAAATGAGGGTAGCATGCCCCACACCGTCCTGACAGGGTCACCGTGGGGACCAGAAGGAAACAAAGAGGTCCTTTAAAATATACAAAGGGCAGGAGCAGGGCCGGATTCTTGGGAACACAGTACTTCCGTGAACTGCTGCCCACATCCTCGGGGGGTAATACTTGGGAATCAAAAGAATCTGATACCAACTATGGCAGCACGGCAGACGCTGGTGTCCATGGGCGGAGTAGTGGGCGTTTGGGGGGTTATCGATCTTGTCCTGACTAGGGTCTGGAGGGAAAACTCCCTGAGCTGTCGCCAGAGCAGTTCCTAGCCTTGGCTGGGACCACATCCTCTGGAGATGGTCCAGAGGACCACCTTATTACCTGTAAGCTTTCACCGTATGCCAGGTCCCGCCTCTTTTAACCCCTCCAGGTGCTCCAGGAGGGATAGACACCCTTCCTCATTTACAGAAGAGAAATCAGAGGCTGCCTCTCTCCTGCCTGCAGGTCCTGTGGCTGCCCAACAGGCAGAGGCCCTTCGTGCAAAAGGTGGCTCCCGGCTTCCAGCAGATGTCAGGCTCCAAGGAGGCGGCCGCCAGCTTGAGGAGAGGCCACATCCAGCGGCTGAACCTGCGCTACACTCAGGTGTCCCGCCAGGAGCTCAGGTGCCTACCCTACCCAGCCAGGCTCACCCAGAGGACTGGACACGCGGGCTCCGGGCTCAGAGAGGAGAGGTGGAGAGCATCGGGCAGACCTGGGCTTGTGTGTGAGCTTGGCTCTCTGGGAGCAGAGGTTGCTTCCAGCAGTTGTGAGCATGGTATGGGGGTGTGAAGGACCAGGCACAGGCGCGAGGGCTGACCGGCCTCTGTCGCTGCCCCACAGGGACTATGCGTCCTGGAACCTGAGTGTGAACCTGTACACGGTCAACGCCCCGTGGCTCTTCTCCCTGCTGTGGTGCGCAGGCGTCCCGTCCGTCACCTCCGACAACTCCCACACCTTGTCCCAGGTGCCTTCCCCACTCTGGATCATGGTGAGTTGGAGGATTACTGCGGGTCCGAGAGCGGCCTGTGACTCCTAGGAGTGGGGAGCAGGCTCCACCCCTGGGGCTCTCTCTGGTGAGGTGTTAGGGGTGGAGGGAACACTTAGGGGGACATGAGGAAGACTCTTCTGACCTCAGGTCAGGAGATACTGGGAGGTGGGAGGAAGCTGGGCCTGAGCCAAATGGGAAAAACACCAAGAGCCCTGGAGAAATAAACAACTACTTGAGTTTTCTTTTGGTTTTGAGGATTATTACATTTTGTTTTAAAGGAAGGAAAGTAATTGAGAAAAGAGGGCAACATGAGGGCAAGAATAGGAAACACTGAAATCTGCTCAGAGAGTATAGCCAGTGAAACCAGATTTCAATTGGTCGAGCAGCTGAAGACTGGCCCGAGTGCTAGGCTCAGCTCCGCCATCCAGGGGTCTTGGGGAGCCCTTGACCTCCATCCACTGCTCCCACTGCCACTTCCCTGAAGTCATGAAAGGCAGATGGAGGGTCTCATTATGGCTAAGACGTTGCCAGTGTCAGTGAATCATCTAGGTTTTGGGTGGTTATCTTTATCCACCTTCCCATTGTCCTTGAAAATCTCCAAAGGCTCAGCTCGGAATGAGATGAAATAACTGATGTGGCAGCAGCAGCTATGAGTACACTAATTTCCAGGCCATATGAGCTGACCAACAGCAGAAAGTGCCTCTGGCCCGGCCCTGCCCCTCTTCCACAGTTCCCCAGAGATCACGGGGGTGTGGGGCCTGGCTCTGCAGGCTGTGCCTTCCTAGGCACCTCTCTGACCCCCTGGAGGGGAAGCTCCCACACTCCACAGCCTACAATGACACGTACACTCCCATCCACATGATGCCCCATCCATCCACACTCATCTGTGCACCCGCTCGTCACGTCACACCCTCTCGCTCATCTCTTTGTCTTTCATATTTTGACTTTCGCGTTAAGCTGCCTTAAGCACATAAATCCTCTAGGGTTAGCACACACCACCACCTCTACTCTGACTACTGCTCTCTTTTATCCTACACACCCACCCACACACCCCAAACCCCAGGGCTATAAAATATAATCTCAAGACCCCAAGCCCCTCCAAGTCCTCCTCTGCCCCTCTCTGAGGGTGACATGTGGTCCTCCTGCCCATGGGCCCTTGGTCTGGAGCCCTGGTCTGGACCAAGCATGACTGGAAGCTGGCCATGCGCCATCTGTCCACAGCCCCCGGACGAGTACTGTCTCATGTGGGTCACCGCCGACCTGATCTCCTTCACCCTCATCGTTGGCATCTTCGTACTCCAGAAGTGAGTAGGCCCTGACCGCCTTCCGTGGTCTTCCCTGCTCAAGACAGGCCAGTCCCCATCCCAGCCACAGGGTGGGGTCCCATCCTCCTGAGCCCTTGGCCGGGAGACATCCCGACCAGACCGCCCTGTTCAGGGGAGAAGGAGGCCTCCCAGTGGCCCCCAGCCCGTCCCCCTCAGCCAGAGCCCAGTGGCTTCTGGAATGAGCACTCAGCAGGGAGCCCAGAGCCAGGCTGGGTGGAGATTTGCTGTGTAAACTCTGGTGAGTTTCAGCTCCTCTCTGGGCTGGTCTCCCCACTCCCCTGTGTCACCCAGGGCCTGGGTTCCCACAGTTCCCGTGCCAGCTCCCCCCATCCTTCAGGACAACAGCTGGGGTGGTGGTCGCAGTGGGAGTGGGCTGGCCCCAGGGAGGGGGGGTTTTACTCTTGACTGACGTTCTCTCTCTGCCCCATTCCGCTCTGATCCGGCGCATGTCCCTCCTCTCTCCCCTCTCCCCTCTCTCTGCTGCACTCTTGGCATCTCACAGCTATCACTTGATCAGGTAATTCTGGTGTGGTCCTCCTCCTCCTGTTCCTCTTTCTCCCTCTTCCTCACCACCCCCTNCCCAGGGAGGGGGGGTTTTACTCTTGACTGACGTTCTCTCTCTGCCCCATTCCGCTCTGATCCGGCGCATGTCCCTCCTCTCTCCCCTCTCCCCTCTCTCTGCTGCACTCTTGGCATCTCACAGCTATCACTTGATCAGGTAATTCTGGTGTGGTCCTCCTCCTCCTGTTCCTCTTTCTCCCTCTTCCTCACCACCCCCTTCTCCACTTCCGTCTGAAAGCCTGCCTCTCGTGGAGCCCTAGGCCCAGGTCCCCCTCCCAGGCCCTGGCCCTGCCTGAAGCCTCCTCCCTTTCCTCACTCCCCTCCTCTCCCCTGCAGCCCTCCCTCGCTCTCTCTCCGTCTTCGTGTGTGTCCCCCTGCTCTCTCTTCCTCCCGCAGACATTTCCTTGCAGGTTGCTGACCTGGCATCTCTCAGCACCGAAGTGTCTCCCTCTGTGGAGGGGCTTCTGCCTGGGCAAAACCCCCCCGCACCTCCCGCCACAGCCTGGCACTTGGGGCGAGGCCTTCCCAACGCCCGGAGCACAGCCTACCGAGTTCTGTCTCTCCCTGCCCACCTGCTGCTCGCCCGTCTCCCAGTTTGCCTTTTCCACTGCTCACTCTGTTTACCTTTCTCTCTTATCTCTTTCACTTTCTGTCTCTTGACTCTGACCCTCCCCCTCTCCCCTATGTGCACCATCTTCCCAGCTTTGCCCTGGGAGGAGACCCCAGTGGTTGACCTTCCTGTCCTAGATGTACCTCGCTGCAGAGACCCGGGCCTGACACTTCCCTCCTGGGTTTAATGTTGATTTTCAAGATGAGAAGTCCCCCTTGGGCAGGTGCCTCCTAGGTCAGGCACCTTCACTGACCAGCTTCTAGGAGGAGGAGCCCTGGGCTCCCTGACTGTGGGGCTGAGCCCAGAGAAGGGCCGTTTACCTGGGATTTCCACCATCCTCTCCGTTGGCAGATGTCCACCCGTGCTGGCTGGTACTGTGCTGGGCCCGTGGCAAAGAGTCGGGTCTTCTGCCCGGAGCCCCAGGGTGCTCCGTGGGCATGCTGGGCCACTCAAGATACCGTCAGGGTGACATGATTGTCTTCCTGGGGGTCAGGCAAGGCCTGATGGAGGAGAGGACCCTGGGGGAGAAGATCACTTCCCCGTGGGCCTCATTTTTCCCTTCATTCACGCAGCAGTCCTTATAGCGCCCACCACACAGCAGGCCTGGGGGTTGGTGCCAGGCACGCAGTGATAAATGAGACCCTGCTGCTGCTCTCACGCGAGTGTAGGGCGGCCAGCCCAGCCAGAGCGCAGGCTGCCTTCCCCTCTGCCTCCTGCTTTCCCCATGTCTGTCTGCTCTCTTCACCCACCTGTCTGCTTGTCCATCTGTCTGTCCATTTCGGCTGCGCTGATCCCATCTGGAAACAATTGACTTCTCGTGGAGTCTGGGCTTCGTCCACCCACTCCAGCAGGGCTTAGGGCCCCGGGGGAGTTGGGTTTTGTTTCCAAGCTGAACCCTGCTTCACTGAGTGGGGGTGGGGGTCCAGTAAGTCCGTCTCTCTTAATTTGCAGGAAAAATCTCTGTTCGGAGGCCAGGGATTTGGGGCTAATTCAGAGGAACTGTAACAACCAAAACTGTGCTCTGGGCTGGACCAAAGAAACTGAGTTCTCCTGGCTCCACCTGGTCCCTGCACACCCTGTGCAGCCCCACCGCAACCCTTTTAATTAATTTTGCTCCCACCTTGCCCCAGCCGTTAAAGGGATAACACTCCAGCCTGCCCCTTCCTGTTAGGGGATATGCACCCCCACTCTTCCAGGGCCGTAAGAATGGAGCAGCAGCAGGCCCCACCCCGAGTCACTCCAGCACCCTTGCCTTGATCCCCCCGTGAAGACAAGATCCCCGCTGTCTCCCCTCTCCTCCTTCCTTTCCTTCACGTCCTCTCTGGGGTTCCTCACTGGCTTCACTCAGCCTGGTCCTGACGGTGGAGCTATAGGTGACATTAGCTGGGACTCCCCAGGATTGGCTTGTACCCCAGGACAGGTCATCAGTCATGCCTGTTAAGCCTGCACCCCCAAATTTGTCCTATCCAAAGAGAGCCAGTTGTATAACTGGGGGCACCTGGGACATAACTAACCAACCCCTAAGCATCCTCCTGGGCAAGGGGAGCGGATGTAGAGTTCTGGAGGCAAGAGGGCTGGAGAGCCGTGGCTGAGAGTCAGTGGACTCTGATCAGGCCCCAGCTCTGCCCTTCTCTGGGCTTCAGATTCCCCATCTGTACAGTCAAACAAGATTCCTGCTGGTCTCGGGCCAGTTCCAGAGAGTTTGTGGAAGTAGGCATGATCCCTGCTCCAAGGAAGGGTGGGGTAGGGCCTGATGCCCACGGGGCCATCTCTGCAGGTGGCGCCTGGGTGGCATCCGGAGCTACAACCCCGAGCAGATCATGCTGAGTGCTGCAGTGCGCCGGACCAGCCGGGACGTCAGCATCATGAAGGAGAAGCTCATCTTCTCAGGTGTGCAACTCCACAGACAGGCTGAAACAGGCTCTGGGCTCTGTTCTCTGCACCCTGCAGGTGCACACGGGTGTGTGTACACATATTTCACATGCAGCGTGTACAGACAGGCACATGGCACAGACATGTGTACCTACCTGGCTTCATGTCACAGTGACATCAACTCCACAGACAGGCTGAAACAGGCTCTGGGCTCTGTTCTCTGCACCCTGCAGGTGCACACGGGTGTGTGTACACATATTTCACATGCAGCGTGTACAGACAGGCACATGGCACAGACATGTGTACCTACCTGGCTTCATGTCACAGTGACATGGAAGCACACACACGCACGCACGCACACACACACACCCCTCCACCTGCAGCCATCGGCTCCAGGTCCTGTGGCTCAGTGTCAGCCCCAGGGGTGGTGGGCTAGGGTGACATGCTGGGGTTGGGGGAGGAGTCTGCTTTGAAGGTCCATCCTGCCATATGCCTGGTTCATACAGGAACCCCACAAATGTTGATTTCCCCCCCTGCTTGCTGCCTGTTGACATTCCCAGACTGAAGNGGTGACATGCTGGGGTTGGAGGAGGAGTCTGCTTTGAAGGTCCATCCTGCCATATGCCTGGTTCATACAGGAACCCCACAAATGTTGATTTCCCCCCCTGCTTGCTGCCTGTTGACATTCCCAGACTGAAGGAGGAAGCAGCTGTACAAACAAATACATGGAGAATTAGATATAACAGATGGGGATGCAAGGAGGAGAGGGGTTCAGCACTCCCTGGGACAGTGAGGAAGGTTTCAGGCCCACTTTGTGAGGAGTGATGTTGAAATGGAAAGGAATAATAGGAGGGGCCTGGCTGATAGGTTTGAGGTGAGGGCTGCGCAAGCAGAGGAAGGAAGGGCACTCCCGGCAGGAACAGCATGTGTTCAGAGGCAACGAGGAAGGCCTATTTGCTGGGCACCAAGAACTCCAGGTCACTGAAGGGAGTGCCTCTGGCTGGTTCACCCCAAGGTGGCACTGGGGAGGCACTTGGGCCTGAGTGTGTGGTCAGGAGCTTGGGCTTTGTTCTGGAAGCAGAGGAGGGTCACAGATAGGTTTGCCTTTGTTACAGAAGGGCTGTAACAAAGATTCCCTGAGCACCAGAGCTGGGTTGGAGGGCCTACCCTAGTGTTCCACAGCTCTCTGGCACCACTGAGGAGCTCCTGGAAGGAGGAGCCAGAACAGGGCATCTGGGATCCTCAGGCTCCTGCGCTGTACCTGACTCAGAGAAGCCAGAAGGGGTGGGTAGAATGAATGGAAGCCAGGCCAGCACTTAGGCCTGTCAGATCCTGCACCCCACCCCTCACCTCTCCTGCAGTGCCAGAGGCCATTCACTTAGCACCTTCTGGGTGCTGGCCCTGAGGAATCAACCACAGGTCTTACCCTCTGCCCATTCCTGGTTGAGAAGTCCTCTCTAGGGACCGTCAGCCCCACCCAGGCACCTGGAGGCCCCTTGGGCAGGCTTCACTGCCCTCAGCAGACCTTTTCTGAGCCTCTGCTGTGCGTCCAGCACTGCACCAGGCACTGGGAACACTGATGCCCAGGCCTCATCCGTGTCCTTGAAGTGCTCCAGCTGAAGGGGGCCACAGATGGTGATGGAGCAGGGGGAGCAGCAGGGGGCAGGGTGAGGAGGCCCCCTCCCAGCCTGGGGGCAGTAACAGAAATGAGAAGAATTTAGCCAGATTTTAAGAAAAGGAGGTGATGTTGGGAGGTCGCGCCCAGGAGACAGGCCAATAAGCCCCAGGGAGAGTAAACACAGGGGTGTCACGCTCAGGAGGGGGCAGGTAGTTTTCTGTGGCTTGAGGGTGGAGTTCCAGGGGAGAGGAGAATGAGGCACAACCAGAGTTTGCAGAGACTGAGAAGGGCCTTGAATGCCAGACTCACACACCACTACCACACCTGAAACCTGAGGTTGCATCAGCCTCCAAGTGCCTGCTCGGGAGTTGCTACAGGCCACGCCTCCCCACCGCATCTGCCAGCCCTCCTTATTTGCCCCCTCTCCTCCCTGCACTCACATCTTGCCTCCCTGTGGCCCAACAGAGATCAGCGATGGCATGGAGGTCTCCGATGAGCTCTCTGTATGTTCGGACAACAGTTATGACACGTATGCCAACAGCGCCACCGCCCCGGTGGCCCCCCGAGGGAGCGGCAGCCGTGCCAAGACCCTCACAGACCGGAGTGGGCGTTAGCTGAAGACCCGTCTGTCCAGCTGTACCTCGTGTGGAGACAAGAGAAGCCCACAGAGCTGGCAGAAGCATGCTCGGGGCGCTAACTCCACAGCCTCCTCCTGGCTCCCGTCCCTTGTCAGCCAAGGCCTCTCTGGGAGGGGCTCCCCTCTAGCCTCTCAGATGCCCCTGCAGGCCTGGGGCTCCTTTTTCTGGGAAGTTTGGGGCCTGGGGCCCAGGGCTTGGTCCACTCCCTGAGGCCCTCCTTTGCATCCTTACCTGGAAGCTTTGGGGGGTCACTGGGCTGTGCCATGCCCGCTGCAGCAGCAGAGGACGTGGAGCCTGCGTGTGCCCACGTGTGTCTGTTCTCCTGTCCGTGCTGTGAGGAAACCGCCTTCTCGGTGATTCTCCTGCCTCAAGGGGCTGGGCTGGGCCTCTGTCCCAGCACCTCCGCTCTTCCGTCAGTCTCAAAGCACAAGGAAGCTCGGCCAGGAGGCACGCCTGCTCCAGTGGCGGGGATGCTTGTCCTCCCCAACCAGCCTCCCGCTGATGCTGGCCATGTCCCCCAGGAGCCGCTGGAGATGGCAAGAGCAGGCTCAGGGCTGCCGGATCCACACCCAGGAGATCCACAGACTGACATGACCTCAGGTTCCCACAGTGGCCAAGAGCAGGGGCCACCTGGGAAAAGTGTTCAGGCATGGTTGATGGTGGGTGTATGACCAAGGAGGCCTGCAGTGGAGGGAGCCTGAGGGGCCTTGGGCAGGATGATTAAAGCTGCCATCTTGACACGTCTCATCTCTGAATTATCGGTGGGAGGGTGGGGACAGAGCCTGCAGGGTTTGGGGTTCAGGTCCCATGCCTGAGGAAGAACCATTCTCGGAAGTGAATGGGAGAGTGGCAGAGTGGGGGGCCCCTTCCCCGCCTCACGTGCCACTAGGGCTTCCTTAAGAGTCCTGGGCTCGGGGGAGCCAGTGTCCCCATCCTGTGGTGGGGGAGACAGTCTTGGAGAGGTGAAGTGACCATCCCTGGCCACACAGCTTAGTACAGCAGAGCTAGAACCCCCCTGGCTGTGGACCTTCCGTAACCAGCTGGGAATGATAAGGCAGATGGGGCGGGCTCCTGGGCCCCTGTAGGAATGGGCAGTGGGACTAGCAGTCACATGAAGGGTTTCTGAGCTCCTGGCCTATGGAGGAACAGGCCCTGAGTCAGGAGATGCCTCTCCCCGATGGCAGAGGTTTGGCTTTGACTGAAGAGGCCCACTCCCATTCCTGGCGTGGGGGGGCACCTGGGCTGAAAGCCAAAATACAGCCCCTGGGATCACAGACGTCCTTGTCTTTCAGTCCTTGGACCCCTGCTCTCTGCCCTCCCTGGGAAGATGTCTGTAACTCCCATATTTGTCCTAAGAGTCTGCATGGTCTTGGGTGTGTCCTAAGAGGGAACGGGGAGGCTGAACCCCAGTTCCAGCCTGCATTAAATAAACATGGTGCTTCGTGGGAACCAAGGGGTATGTCTCTTCTCCAAATGGGGGCCTGCTGAATAAAATTCTTGGGGTCTGGAGGCTTCATTCAGAAAAAGAAAAGAAAAATCCCTCCCAATGCTGGAAACCAGACTAGGCCCCCACACTAACTTCTAGGACCGTCTCTCTGGGAACTCCTTTCCCCTTTTCAAACATCTGCCAAGTGCTCCCTTCCTGGGGCAGAGGTCAGCTCTAGCTTTCCCTGGGCATGAGGAAGTGTGAGTGAAACCTGGACTGTCTGGGTCAGCAGTGGGGCACACTGCCCTACCCAAACGCCCCAGTAACCTCCCCTCCAGTGTCTGGCAGGCCTGCCCAGGAAAGTGGAATCAGTCTTTCATCAGCCCCTCCCTGTCCAGTCAGTGCCCCTAGGTCCACTGGGCAGCATGTTCCAGGCTCCTGGCCACACTTGGGCAACTTGAGTTAACCTAGAGCCTTCAGGAGCAGGGAGAAGGGCCTGGGAGTGCTGAGTGGAATGGCCAGTCAGCGTCCCACTCTCACCAGGGCCCTACACTGGACCCCTGCACCCCCCACCACAGAGGCTGCCTCCCCTCACCCCAAACAACAGGAAGACGGAGGCCGTCTGCCCTCTAGGCAGATGGCTGGGCCCCTCTCCACCCTCAGCTGAGCCTGTGCTCAACCCTGGCTCCTGTCCCTTGACCTGGGGGGTTACTGAGAAGCCCACTCTGAATTATCGGTGGGAGGGTGGGGACAGAGCCTGCAGGGTTTGGGGTTCAGGTCCCATGCCTGAGGAAGAACCATTCTCGGAAGTGAATGGGAGAGTGGCAGAGTGAGGGGCCCCTTCCCCACCTCACGTGCCACTAGGGCTTTCTTAAGAGTCCTGGGCTCGGGGGGGCCAGTGTCCCCATCCTGTGGTGGGGGAGACAGTCTTGGAGAGGTGAAGTGACCATCCCTGGCCACACAGCTTAGTACAGCAGAGCTAGAAGCCCCCCTGGCTGTGGACCTTCCGTAACCAGCTGGGAATGATAAGGCAGATGGGGCGGGCTCCTGGGCCCCCTGTAGGAATGGGCAGTGGGACTAGCAGTCACATGAAGGGTTTCTGAGCTCCTGGCCTATGGAGGAACAGGCCCTGAGTCAGGAGATGCCTCTCCCCGATGGCAGAGGTTTGGCTTTGACTGAAGAGGCCCACTCCCATTCCTGGCGTGGGGGGGCACCTGGGCTGAAAGCCAAAATACAGCCCCTGGGATCACAGACGTCCTTGTCTTTCAGTCCTTGGACCCCTGCTCTCTGCCCTCCCTGGGAAGATGTCTGTAACTCCCATATTTGTCCTAAGAGTCTGCATGGTCTTGGGTGTGTCCTAAGAGGGAACGGGGAGGCTGAACCCCAGTTCCAGCCTGCATTAAATAAACATGGTGCTTCGTGGGAACCAAGGGGTATGTCTCTTCTCCAAATGGGGGCCTGCTGAATAAAATTCTTGGGGTCTGGAGGCTTCATTCAGAAAAAGAAAAGAAAAATCCCTCCCAATGCTGGAAACCAGACTAGGCCCCCACACTAACTTCTAGGACCGTCTCTCTGGGAACTCCTTTCCCCTTTTCAAACATCTGCCAAGTGCTCCCTTCCTGGGGCAGAGGTCAGCTCTAGCTTTCCCTGGGCATGAGGAAGTGTGAGTGAAACCTGGACTGTCTGGGTCAGCAGTGGGGCACACTGCCCTACCCAAACGCCCCAGTAACCTCCCCTCCAGTGTCTGGCAGGCCTGCCCAGGAAAGTGGAATCAGTCTTTCATCAGCCCCTCCCTGTCCAGTCAGTGCCCCTAGGTCCACTGGGCAGCATGTTCCAGGCTCCTGGCCACACTTGGGCAACTTGAGTTAACCTAGAGCCTTCAGGAGCAGGGAGAAGGGCCTGGGAGTGCTGAGTGGAATGGCCAGTCAGCGTCCCACTCTCACCAGGGCCCTACACTGGACCCCTGCACCCCCCACCACAGAGGCTGCCTCCCCTCACCCCAAACAACAGGAAGACGGAGGCCGTCTGCCCTCTAGGCAGATGGCTGGGCCCCTCTCCACCCTCAGCTGAGCCTGTGCTCAACCCTGGCTCCTGTCCCTTGACCTGGGGGGTTACTGAGAAGCCCACCTTCCCAGTGCCCTCCTCATAACCTCCCCCTGTCTGTGGAGGACAGCCTGACTGCCCTTCACAGGGAAACAGGAGACAGGGCCCCTCCCTCCAGCCATCTCCACAGACCCACTCCTCTCTTGCTACTGTGGACCCTCCTGGGTGAGGCCTGTCCAGGCTGAGCCTACCCGCCCCCTCTCCAGCGCCCTCTCTGGACCCTCTGTCCCCAGTATAATGGTGCCCAAATCTCCCACATCCTTTAACATAGAGCAACATGTACAATCCTTTCTTAGGGGGAAGCAGGATACACCATTCCCTGGAGCAGAGTCCCTGGAACAGACTCTCCCAGGCCTCAGGACACATGCTTAGCCATTGACCCCTCCCATTACAATTCCTTCCACTAACTCAGCCGGCCTGAGCCTTGCTGGGGCGGGTTCCCACTCCACTCCACATGGCACATGGCTTTCACAAACCCCTCTTGATTTCACAGCACCCCGGTAAGACGAAGCCGGAACCACAACTAGACTACCAATCCTGCTGAAATGAAGAACCGAGGCTAAGGGTTGGGCAGTAATCTGCCTGGAGCTGCACGCAGAATCCCAGCAGAGCCAGGGCCAGATCCCAGGTGTCCTGCCCCATCCAGGTTCTTGTCAAGGCAACCTCCCCGGAGTCTGCTGCCCTCTTCCATGAAGGCAAACCCCCCTTGCCTGTCCCAAAGACACCAGGCCCAAGGGCCCTGCATAGAGGCAGCAAATGATCAGACACCAACCCAGGGTGCCACCTCTCTCTGGCTCCAGGACTCCAGGCCGGCCCAGAGCTCCCTTGTTCTCTCCCCCACACCCACCACGCCTGCCTGACTGTACTCCAAGGGCAGGTACACTGTTGAGTGAAAGCCATCTCAGCTCATACCATACCACAGAGCCAGGGACCATACGCTGTCCACACACACAGTCCACGAGACACAACCCCCTGTTATATGCAGACAGACCCCTGTCACAGAGATGCAGACAAAGGCAGGGACATGCAATGCCTGTAACCAGATACACAAAGCCCACAATGACATGTCTGCTGTAAAGCAGGAACACAGACACTGCCCAGAGTCACAGAGGCAGGAGGAAAACCTAGACCTCTAAGCTGCGCAGTTACATTCTTAGTCACATCTGCCCCAGTGCCACACGGTCACCGCATCCCCATGCACTCCCACACGCACAAACAAGTACCCTGGAACACCTGCATGCACACACACGCCCTCACATCCACGTATCACTCAAGGGCACAACCAGCGCCAGATCACCCCCAATCTGGGCACAGGGATCCCAGAGTTGCACAGTCGATCCTACACCTACTCCCTCGACCAGCATCCATCCCCTTTGTCCTCCTGCAGCTGAGCCTGAGCGGGAGTCCAGGCAGAGTGGCAGGGACATTGCACCCAGGCTGCCAGGGGCACAGGCAGCAGGACAGACAGGAGTGCTCAGTGCAGGAGCAGCCGCAGAGTGCCCAGGAGAGGTCATGGCCGGGTAAGTGCCAGGCACAACTGGGGCCTTAGGCGGCAGCGCTGCCCTGGCTGTGTGGTGTCTACAAGTCTGAGTGTGTGTGTGTAGGTGTGGGTGTGAGTGTCAAAAAGAGGGTGACATGTCAACTTCTAGGGGCTGGGTACCTCAGTCTGTGTCGGGACCCTCAGTTTGAGGTGCTAGACTCTTAGCTGGGATGAGAGAAAACTGAATCAAGCCCTGCCCAGGGAACCCTACTTTTCATGTTCCAGTGGGGTGTTCTTCAGCCCCCAGACGGGAAATCCCTAGGGTGGAAACTCAGTCTGATGTGTCAGTGTGTTCTAAGTGCCAGTGCCGTAAACAGTAGGAGAATGAATGAAAAAAACACTGCTGCACTTCCCCCAAGGGGACTCCCTCCCTCTCCCCTTGTGCCAGGACGTCTCTGCAGAGAGAAGTCCCTCCTGACGCTGATGAGCTCTGCCTTCTTGGATCTCAGCTCAGAGATCAGTGGAGAAGAGAAGGAGGGCAGCGTGCTCCATGACCCCTCCCAGCTCCTGCCAGTGTCCCGGGCTGCTCCTGAGACATGCCCCCACTTTGGCAAGTGTGGCTGAGCCACGGGGCATGCAGAGTCTAGAGCCAGGCGCATTCAGGGCTCAGCCCCTCAAGTTGGGCAAAGTAGTTAACTTGCTGGGACCCTGCCCACCATGGAGCTCATTTCCTTTGATGCTAAGACAGGGGATCCACTAGCAAGGATGGCCCAGGATAAAGAGTGAAAGCCAGATTGACTGCTCAGCAAGATCTGACTCCCAGGGCAAAGCAGGCTCAGAGGAGGCACAGCAGCTGGGATCAGGAGAATGGAGAGAGGGGCAAGGAGCAGAGAGCAGATGTCTGCTCCCCTAGAGTAAGTGGTCACATAAAGGAGTGAGCCCCCTGTCCCCGGAGGTATGCAAGAAGAGGCTGCATGTTCATAATGGCCAAATCATAAGCAATTCGTTACAGCCCTTCAGGCTATAGAACGCTTTCACAGACACCCCTCCTTTGACCCTCACAGCAATCTATGAAGGGGAGGTTCCATCTATGTGACTGCTTCCTCATTACAAACTTAAGAAAAGGAAGAGTCTAAAGAAACTTCAGGTTTTTGAAGATCAAATGAAATTATGTTCATAAAAGCAACTAACATATGTGATGTGCTCCCTTCCTCTCGGGTAAAAGTATGTAAGGAAACATTCGTTCAGTTGGTACTATAAACCGAGCACTTCTCATACATTCCATTTAACAGTCACCAGGTCACAACCACTGCACAAGGGAGGCATTTATGACCCTGTTTCAGATGAGGAAACTAAAGGGAAGGTGTTGCACAGGTCGCACAGCGAGCGAGTCAGTGGCAGAGGCAGGATCGGCACCTGGATTAGTCCTTAGAGCCAGTGTTCCCACCACCCGCCACGGGGCTTCCTAGAGAATGGAGAACTTACTAGAAAGAGGGTCAACTTCCCTCTCAGGCTGGGCTCTTAGCTCATGCCTTCTTTCCCTCTGGGTCCTTGCACAGGCTGTTCTCTCAGCTGGAGACTTCCTCCCTCCCACTCCTTTTCCTTCACCTGGCTAATTCTATCTATTCTTCTGTCTCTTCTCAAGGATGCCTTCCCTGACTCCCCTCCAACTGGGTGCAGTGCCCCTTCTTAGCTCCCCTAATGCTCTGTATTTCCTCAGGTGATCCCACCTCAATGGAAGCTCCAGGAGGGCAGGGACAATCTTGTTCACTGCCTTTCACAGAAAAGAGCTCTCAATAAACACCAGCTCAATATATTCACTCGACCTTGAGCAGGCACTAACTGAGCACCTACTATGGGCCAGATCCTGTACTCTTGGGGGAGGGGCAGATATTAACTAGAATAATCAGCGTGTGGTTAATGGGGAGCACCTACAGAGATCCCTAGGCGAGCAGATGGGATGAGGAGAGGGGGTTAGCGCCTACTTCCCCCAAACATACTGGATCTTTGTGGGGTCATCAGAATTCCTTGACCAAAGGCTGCAGCTCCTGTCAGAGGTCTCTCGTATTTTGTATAGTTTCCAATAACCTCCCAGCCCTCTGCCTTTAGGCCTTGGAGAGGTAAATTCTCCTGGCTGTTGGTAGCCACGTGGCATTGCTTTAGCCTTTGTAGGAGTCCCAAAGCACTGCCTATGCTTTTGTAAATCCTTCCTTTATTCGAGTCTTCTTAAATTACCCCAGTTAAAAGCATGCCATCTGTCTCCTGCTGAGACTGACAGGGAAAAGCTTAGCGAGCCTGAAGCACAGAAAGAGCAATATGGCTGAAGTGGGCAAGTGGGGGGGGAGATGGTACAGCTACGGGTCTAGCCCGTTGGGTAGGCAGGGACTAGTTCTTTGAGGCCATTTGGAATCTCCATGGGTAGATGGAAGGGAGTGCGGTTGCATGAATGGGGGAGCGGGGGGAACACATGTTAATTAAGATCATCTGCGCCTGCCTGAGTAAACTAGTGAACTAAAGAAGGAATGATGGAAGAGGGGCCTCTTGTCCTCTAGCAGGGCCCAGCCAGGTGGATTTGCCGACGCTATCTGTGTTTTTTGCCCGGCAGGATGCTGAAGGGCCCGGTGTTGGAGGAGTCGGAGTGGGGCTCCGAGGCGCCATGCGCGGGGTCCTGCCACGCGCAGCGTGTGCTGCAGACCCTGAACGCGTACCGGCGGAGCGGCATCCTCACCGACGTGGTGCTGCGAGCCGGTGGCCGCGACTTCCCGTGCCACCGCGCGGCGCTTAGCGCGGGCAGTGCCTACTTCCGCAGCTTGTTCGCGGCCGGGCGGCCAGAGCGTGGTCTGGCCGTGGTGCCCGTGGTGCCCGAGGCGCCAGGCCCCGCCGGGACAGCGGTGGCGACGGCCCTGGCCGTAGTGCTCGACTACGTGTACTGTGCGGGCGTGCGGTTGCGCGCCGAGGACGAGGCGGCCGCGGTGCTGGCGCTGGCTGAGCGGCTGGGCGTGGCGGGCCTGCGCGAGGCCTGCGCGCGCTTCCTCGAGGGTCGCCTGCGCGCCGCTAACAGCCTGGCGCTGCGCCGCGTGGCCGCCGCCTTCTCCCTCGCCTCTCTGGCTGAGCGCTGCGGCCGCGTGCTGCGCCAGGCGTTCGCCGAAGTGGCGCGCCACGCTGACTTCTTGGAGCTGACGCCCGACGAGGTGGCCGCGCTGCTGGCAGACCCGGCGCTGGGCGTGGCGCACGAGGAGGCCGTGTTCGAGGCGGCCATGCGCTGGGTGCGCCACGACGCGCCGGCCCGCCGCGGCCAGCTGCGGCGCCTGCTGGAGCACGTGCGACTGCCCCTGTTGGCGCCCGCCTACTTCCTGGAGAAGGTGGAGGCCGATGAGTTGCTGCAGGCCTGCAGCGAGTGCCGCCCGCTGCTGCTAGAGGCCCGCGCCTGTTTCATCCTGGGCCGCGAGTCTGGCGCACTTCGAGCCCGGCCGCGGAGGTATGCCTCCCGCCCCTTGCCCCCCGCCCTGCCTTACTCAGGCATTCTTCAGCCGCTCGCACAATCCTCCACCATCCTTTAATCCTATCACTTGATCATGCCTTTTGAATGAGATTCAGTCATACACTCAACAGACATTTCATAGGCTTGATTCTGGGTCCTTGAAAAATTCTCATGTACAGACTGTCCCGTGTAGTCTCCGGAGTGATTTGAAGACACCCTTTAACCTCAGGGAGCGCTGTCTAGTAAGGGGTTAAAATAGGCTGGGGAAAAATGAAAGAGGTATACTCCCACCCCTGGAACATCAGACTTTGGGTGGAGTACTCAGGATGGTCTGTCGCTCTCACAGGAATAAGGGACAGTCTGTCTTACTCATCAATGTATCTCCAACAGTAAGCTCAGGGCCTGGAACAAGAGTACAAGATGTTCAGTATTTGTCAAAGGAATTAGGTAGGAATTGGCTAAAGGGTTTGATAATTCTGGTGGAGTCAGAAGTCTGAGGGGTCAGTGGGAGGGGAGAATGCTTTGCTAAAAGGGTGTGTACCTTGGTTCAATGGATTTCATGATTAGGGGATGGGTTTAGGAGATGGTATGGTTATAGGAGAAGGGACACGGCAAAATTACTCCCCGATGGAGGTCAAGAGAATGGGCTTGAATTCTAGCTGTGTTACTTTCAGCTATATAACCTTTGGAAAGCCAAAGTCGATTAAACAAGATAACTTTTCTAAGTAAGGGTGAGGGCTTTGTAAGCATTCTTTTCCTGTAACTTAGATATCAGCAAAATGGGGTCAGGAGTAATGATCCTCTTCCCCTCAATAGCCAGGGGGGAGGTTGAAAGTGGCAGAGTCCAACATGGGGAGGATGGGGAGTAGGACCACATAGTGCAGTCGATGAGAGGGTGGAAAGGCTGAAACTTGGGTGAGCTTAACCAGCACTGGATTTGTCCCCCTGCCAGATTCATGGACCTAGCTGAAATGATCGTGGTCATCGGTGGTTGTGACCGAAAGGGGCTCCTGAAGCTGCCCTTCACCGACGCCTACCATCCAGACAGCCGGCGCTGGACCCCGCTGCCCAGCTTGCCCGGCTATGCTCGCTCAGAGTTCGCAACGTGTACTCTCCGCAATGACATCTATGTTTCTGGTGAGGGCGGAGGCCATAAATGGAGTCCCACAGGATTGGCTCATCATTTCACACCCTGTTTTTCCTCCAACCAGATCCTACAGTTGTTGATACCGCAGAGGTATACTGTAGAGGTGGGCTTCCCTCATAGCTCAGTCGGTAAAGAATCTGCCTGCAATGCAGGAGACCTGGGTTTGATCCCTGGGTCGGGAAGATCCTCTGGAGAAGGAAATGGCAATCCACTCCAGTATTCTTGCCTGGAAAATCCCATGGACAGAGGAGCCTGGGGGGCTACAGTCCATGGTGCCGCAAGAGTCTGACACGACTTAGTGACTAAACCACCACCACCATGCTGTAGAGGTACTGCAGAGCCAGTCACTAGTGTGACTCCACCCTTTACTCAGCAGTGTTTACTTCAATTCAGATTAGTATTAACCACTTCTCTTTATCTAGGCTACCATGTGCTGTGCATTATGCTAAGCAGCTTATATTAGTTAATTCCCATGACAACACAATTTTATAGGGAGTCAGCAATTTCCCTGTTGTCATGGAACAATGGCAAAGATCATTTTGATACCAATGGACTGTGCCCTCCCTGAGATTTGGGCCCTAGAGATTCAGAGAATAAAACACAGCCCCTGCTCTCCTGGAGTGCCCTGGGGATAGGGGATAGCAAGAGGGCCTGGGGACAACAGCTGCCTCTCTCCCCCTAGGAGGCCACATCAACAGCCGTGATGTGTGGATGTTCAGCTCCCATCTGCACACCTGGATCAAGGTGGCCTCGCTGCACAGGGGCAGGTGGAGGCACAAGATGGCGGTGGTGCAGGGGCAGGTAGGGGCGCCTCGCCGCTGCTGCCCTGGGCCCAAGGCAGACATCTGTGGCCTTCTAGGGGAGGGCCCTTTAGGATCCTCTTTTCAAGAAGGGATCTAGGGCACCTAAGAGAAAAAGAACTTGCTCCAAGTTGCTTAATATTGGTAATGCTAGTAAAACTAGCAATGACAGTACAGTCTGGTAGTCGGGAGGTCAAGGGTGTGGGCTCTGGGGTCAAAGAACCTAGGTTTGAATCTTGACTCTGCCACTTAAGACCAACAACAAAAAACAAACTGCCAATTATCTTTGTAAGTTACACCCCAAATTCAGAAATGCAAATAAAATGGGTCAGTTAAGTTAGGTGGTAAACGTTTAAGAAATTACTAGCTATTTTTATAATATTTCTATAGTAATCTTTATAGCTGTCCAAGCATTAACTTGGTGCCAGTTATTTTGCAGATCTTATCCACATTCGGTACCCATCCTAGAAACCAGTCCCCATTAATAGAGGAAAATCTAAGGGAGAATCCGTAATGGCCTGGGCAGAGGCGAAGCCAGGAGCTGGGATGCTCCCTGGGTGGGACGGTTTCTCCACACCCGGCCTGCGGCTGTGGGGCGGAGATGCAGACAGCCCTGACTCAAGGTGACCTCCTCATCCACAGCTGTTCGTAGTGGGCGGCTTTGATGGCCTGCGTCGACTGCGCAGCGTGGAACGCTACGATCCCTTCTCCAACACCTGGGCGTCCGCGGCCCCGCTCCCCGAGGCAGTAAGCTCAGCCGCTGTGGCCCCCTGCGCTGGCCGGCTCTACGTGATCGGGGGCGCTGGGCAGGATGGTGTCAGCACCAACAAGGTGGGCCAGCAGAGGGCGGGGGAGGCCTGCTGTGTGCCAGGAGCAGAGTTACCTCTTTCATGTCCTTGTCCATTTTCTTGATTTAATCAACAGCACCAAGTCATCCTCCCCATATTTCAGGCAAGGAAATGAATTCAGAAAAAGGACTCCAAGGTCACACAGTAGGTCTGGACCTGAATGTTTGGCCTGGTGCCATATGGGTTTTAAAGATTTAAAAAATTAAGTGAGGGCAATGGTAGTTAAAATGCTCTTCCTCCATTCGAAAATATAATACACTTATTATTGCAAATTTAGAAAACAGGAATAGAAACCATAATCTCATCAGGTAAGGATAACTACTGCTATTAATATTTGGTACGTTGCCTTCCAGGCTTCCTCTGAATTAACTTTTGCTTTTCTGTTTCAATTTTACGTTCCACTAGTAAAATTTTCTATCCTGCTTTTTCTTCTTCAAAGTGTAAGTACTTCCTACATGCTTAGAAACTCTTCACAGCCATCATTTCGATGTCTGTGTAATTGTCTACTGGGTGGCTGAATCATAGTCTATCAAATTCTCCATCTATCAAAAAATGTGCAAATTTTGTACATTTAGGCTTTTTGTGAACAAAACATTGTGGCAGCTTCCTCCCTGCCCTGATGGCCTCACAGGAATGTGGCCCTAAGATCTAACTTTCCAAAACTAGGACTCTCATCTTATTTCAGTTCCACTCCCACACACCCTCCTGGTGTGCTTCCTGCGCTGGCTAGGGGAATGCCCTTTAGCACCTTCTTGTGCAGCAGTTCGAACATGCAGAAATTGTGGAGGGCATAAATACCTGTGGGCCTAGGAGCCTTATAGACAGCTATAGGAATGGGGGCGGCAAGACACCCCAGCTAGAACCTTGTCACGACCTCAGCGCACCGGAAAGGAGAAAGGGTTGACAGTTTGTGCAGCCAGGAATGCATCTCCACGGGGGACCTGCTCTGAGAACCCTCTACAGCGCTAATGCAGACAGTACTTCTACCTCCTGGGACACAGACCTCTTCCTGGACCTTGAAAGATGAGAAAACTTTTGACAACAGGAGTCCAGGGAGAGGGGCTAGAATGTGGAACCAGGCAGAGCACACTCGAGGGGAGGGACCCAAGCTCAGAACTGGTGGACGTAGGCAAATGTGCTGAATGCGCGCCCCCAGCAGAGAGGAGTGAGGTGTGGGCAGCGGGGCAGTTAGGGGCTGAGCCCTCACCACTGCCACTCCTGCCCTCAGGTGCAGTGCTTTGATTCCAAGGAGGACCGGTGGAGCCTGCGGTCACCGGCTCCCTTCTCACAGCGGTGCCTTGACGCCGTCTCCCTGGAGAACACCATCTATGTGGTTGGCGGCCTTATGAGCAAAATCTTCACCTACGACCCTGGCACAGATGTCTGGGGGGAGGCAGCTGTCCTCCCCAGCCCTGTGGTGAGTGGAGGCTCCTAGGTACAGCCCTGGCACTGGTTCCATTGAGGAGGGTAAAGACTCACTTCTAAGGATCTGGATCTCAGAGGCAGTGAGTCTGACTCCATGTTAGGTGGTTTTACATGTTCTCTAGTTTAGTCCTTATAATGATAATCAGCCTTGGGCTTCAAAGGTAAGGAGACTGGCCTTAGAGAGGTTGAGGCCACCAGGAAGGCCACGTGAAGCAGAACCTGGAATCCTAGCCCCAAGATGCTGTAGCTTTGGATGGGGAGCTTGGTCTCAGTGGCCCTGCAGTCTCTCCTGCTCTGCAGGCCACTACCTGGTAGCTTCTTGTAGGAGGAGGAAGGAGGCGGAGAGGCCTAAGTTCCCTTGCCTCATTGGTATTAGAGAAGGGAGGTGCTAGGCCCTGGATGCTCCACCTCTGCATTCCTTGCCCCTCCTCACTGTTCTGTTCCCTCTCCAAAGCTCCTGAGAGTATCTAGGGATGTGGATGGATTGGTGGTCCTTGCCAGTTCTGATCTCCAGTAATTCTAGGAACTAAGATTTCTGGCTTCTCTGAGATCCGAAGGTGGTGGTGGTGGTAATTACTGTTACTGGAGTGCTTACTATATTCCAGGCACTACGTAAAATGCTTCATGTGCTTTCTCATTAAGTTAAAGGAACGTTATGAAGAAGGTACTGTTATTCTTATTTGGCAGGTGAGGAAACTGAGGCCCAGAGAGGTGAAATGACTTGTCTAAGGTCATTCATTTAGTAAAGGTCAGGCCAGAGCTTGAAGTCAGGTCCATCCAATTCCTACTTCTCTACCATCCAGACTGTCTGCTCATACTCTGTGGGTCAAGGTTTTGTTGTCTGGCCTAGCCAGCTAGGGACAGAGGGAGCCCCTGGCTGGACCACATAGCTAATTGTCTTTTTGTCTGTCCACCCAGGAGAGCTGCGGCGTGACTGTGTGTGATGGGAAAGTCCACATCCTCGGCGGGCGGGATGATCACGGGGAAAGCACCGACAGGGTCTTCACCTTTGACCCCGGCAGTGGGCAGGTGGAGGCCCAGCCGTCCCTGCAGCGCTGCACGAGCTCCCATGGCTGCGTCACCATCGTCCAGAGCCTGGGCAGGTGACTCATACTTGAGGCAGGAGGTGGGAGCGGAGGGAGAACTCAGGCTCACCACTGCTCCCCTTATGACACCTCCATGTAAACACCATCTTAACTTACTGCCCCTTTTCTTGTAGAAATAAAACCTTCTTCAAAGGTCGAGTCTGTGTTCCAGCTCAAGCCTCCTTTGCCTGGAGAAGTAATGCCCAATATCTGCTCCCTGCTATGACTCTTTACAAAGCACTTCAGCACTTTATGTTACTTCATTTACCTTCGTAATAACAGTATGGACATTTTAAAGAATCATGAAATATTTCATGCATAAAAAGAAATATATTTTGTACAGTTTAAGAATTATAATAAAATAAATATCTGTGTTCCCACAACCTAACTTAAGAAATAGATCATTACAAATGCCTTTGTAGGTCCCCCTATTTCCCAACCCATCCCTTCCCACGTTCCTCCCCGGAATAGTCACTATTCTTGTTTCAGATTGTGCTGTGCTAAGTCACTTCTGTCGTGTCCGACCCTTTGTGACCCTATGGACTGTAGTCCACCAGGCTCCTCTGTCAATGGAATTCTCCAGACAAGAATACTGGAGTAGGTCGCCATGCCCTCCTCCAGGGGATCTTCCAGGCCTAGGGATCGAACCTGCATCTCTTACGTCTCTCGCATCAGAAATGTGGGTTCTTTACTACTAGAGCCAACTGGGAAGCCCATATTTCAGATTATCAACAGTTAAAAAAACACACAACTCTTAGCTAGTTACTAATATCTGTAAGATAAGAAGACTCCCAAGGCCACATACTTAGTAGAAGGCAGAATATATAGCCCACAAATTTCATGAAGCTTCAGAATCTAAGAGGAACTTCTGGTCAGAATGCTTCTCCCTTTCTAAACCATCCTCTCCAGTTTAACCACCTAGCCCTGCTGGCTCAGATGGTAAATAATCTGCCTGCAATGCAGGAGACCCAGGGTTCGATCCCTGGGTTGGGATGATTCCCTGGAGAAGGAAATGGCAGCCCATCCCAGTATTCCTGTCTGGAGAATTCCATGGACAAAGGAGCCTGGCAGGCTACAATCCATGGGGTCGCAAAGGGTCAGACATGACTGAGCAACTAACACTTTCAGTGACAGATAAAATTAAAAATCAGACAACTAAAAAGAGGCATAAGCTCATAAGTAAGCAAACATGTCTGAGGACCAGAAACAGAACTGTAAAACATAAGGCAGAAGCTCAAGCTTTTAGATTCAGACTCTGGGATAAAGGTGTTAGAAACAGATTCCAAACCCAGCCTGGGCCAAGGTGTGGCTCCTCCATTCACGAAAGCAGCTGAAACAAAAGACAGTTGCAGAACCCTGAGCAGACTTGGGGTCAAGGCTCACAGCAAACTGGAAGCCCAGGGTAGTGGGCAGCAGTGCCACAGGCCTCTGAGACACCAGTGAGTCCAGCTCTGCATCTGGACATGCCGCAGCCCCAGCATAAACGGGGGTCCCAAGCTCTTGATGCCATTATCAACAGCTGGGTTGGCTGGGGCTCTGGGGCAGCAACATAAAACTGTCAGGTCGGGCGGGGTGAGCCCAGTGGAGGATAAAGAGGGAACAAAGGATGGACGCCACAGATTCTGAGGCAAGGCCCAGCAGAGCTGGCAGGCCCCATTTGGGGCTCCCCTTATTTGCACTCAGATTGCCTTTTGAAGAGCTATCATCTGCTCCTCTATCCCCTTCAGTACAGCGTAGCCCCATGCTGTTCTCTATCTTCCAAAGCCCCAGGGCCCTGTTTGCATGATCTCTCCAGCTGGGGCTGGCCCATCACACCCAGCACAAAGGCCTGGGTCCCAGCTGAGCTCCTACCCTCCGATTATCCCAGATTAGGGACCCTGTGACCGTCTGGACATACAGATAATGGCAAAAGGGGAGGGCAGTGGGATAGAGGCCTAGCTTCAGAGCCTGCCTGTTCCCACCCAGTGGAAAACACCAGGACAAGGCAAAGAAGGTGCTGTATTGCCTACCCAGGTAAAAGCCAGGGCAAGCTTTCCCCAGAGACGTGGGCATCTTCCCCAGGCTAAACTCTTCCGTGTAGCCAGGCAGACTGCCCAGTTTCCCCCATGATGGCCATTTGTCCCAGTGCTTGCTCATGCAAAAGTGCCAATGCCCTTTCCTGCTGTTTAGGAGGGTGTCAGGCCTGGGCAGACCTAACACCCTCCACCCCAGATAGGGTACTGTCCCTGATCTTTTGGACTTGGAACTTGACGAGGGGAGACATAACGCTTATCCCTGGAGAGGCTCACAGGAACACAAGCAAAAGGTGACAGCCACGGCCACGTGTCCTAATGTCCTAGGACGACTGGTTAGACCATTTACATAGGGTCCCCCGGCTCTCTGGGCCCCCAGATTGCCTGCCGAATGTGAACTGTTACCATTCAGTAAGCTACATAACTGGGATTCTTAGTGGGCTTCAAAGGAACTAGGAAAACTTCATACACAACAATGAAACTTGGTATTACACAATCGCTACATGGACGCACTGGATTCTTTCTTACTGATGGCCGCCCTGGGTCTCTGCTGCTGCACCGCCTTCTCTAGCGGCGGTGCGCTGCAGCGGTTTCTCTTGTGGAGCACAGGCTCCAGGCACGGGGGCTTCAGTGGTTGTGGTGCAGGGGTTTAGTTGATCTGCATGTAAAATTTCCTGGACAAGGGATCAAACCCATGTCCCCTAATTGGCAGGTGGATTCTTACCCACTATACTACCAAGGAAGTCTTGGATTCAAAAGTCTAAAATGTATCTATGCTGTGTATTTACCCACCCATTAGTATAGGAAAAAACGTAGTATACATAGTTTCCCATCTGCTGTATCAGGCACCCCTGGAAGGCCTGAAGTGTATCCACTGCAAATAAGGGATGTGCATGTGGAGGTACTACTGTAGCTGTTAAAGAAATAAAAATTTCATAAAATGTAAAAATCTTGTTTCTGAGGGAGAAAATAAAATTACCTTCTGAGATAGAAAATGTTGACTGTTCAGTCCCATCTGACTCTTTTGTGACCCCATGGACTGCAGCTCGCCAGGCTTCCCTGTCACCAACTTCCAGAGCTTACTCAAACTCATCCATCAACTCGATGATGCCATTCAACCATCTCATCCTGTCCTCCCCTTAACCTGCCTTCAATCTTTCCCAGCATCAGGTGGCCAAAGCATTGGAACTTTACCATCAGTCCTTCCAATGAATATTCAGGACTGATTTAAGATTGACTGCTTTGATCTCCTTGCAGTCGAAGGACTCCTCTTTTCCGACACCTCAGCGTAGGTCAGTTCAAACACAATTTTCAGCAACCACTTCTCTTGGCCCTTTACAGAAAACTTTCAGCTTGAGAAAGGACTCACTCCTGGAAATGTGCCACTCCAGAGTAACGAGAATGTTTTGGTATTCAGGCTCTAGTTCCTAGCCACAAGATGAAATATACATACACGAGCCCATTCCATGGAACACAGTAAATAGTGATTAACACAATAGCTATTCCAGTGGTTGGAGAATGCTAGAGGGGAGTACATTTACCACTGAGACATGGTTTCAATTCCACTAACAGTGACAAAAACAACTAAGGTATTACTGTCTAGCCAGTAGAAACATCCAATGCTCTATTAAAAAGGGGACAACTCAGGTGTCAGTACGCTCTCAACATAATTCACTACCTTTAGTCTTGTAGGATTTTCATGTCAGCCTGTCCCTCACTAGTCTCACCTGAATAAATGAAGACAATCCAATTTCTTATACATACATACCAGTATGTTGCTGCTGCTGCTAAGTCGCTTCAGTCGTGTCCGACTCTGTGCGATACCGTAGACAGCAGCCCACCAGGCTCCCCCATCCCTGGGGTTCTCCAGGCAAGAACACTGGAGTGTGTTGCCATTTCCTTCTCCAATGCATGAAAGTGAAAGTGAAGTTGCTCAGTCTTGTCTGACTCTTAGCAACCCCACGGACTACAGCCTACCAGGCTCCTCCATCATGGGATTTTCCAGGCAAGAGTACTGGAGTGGGGTGCCATTGCCTTCTCCACATATCAGTATAAAACTCTTTAAATCATCAGACTGAATGGTAGTTAATTTAAGTACCCTTTATACTTCACTAGAGGATAATGGTTAAGAGAACAAGGACACAGAGATGTAGATTTTGATCACAGCTCTATAATGCTTAGGTGAACCTACTTCTGAACATCACACTCTTCAGCATTCGCTTTCCCTTAACCCCGAATTTCAAGCTGAGGTAATCAAGGTGCTGTCCTGTGAATAGTCAGCCTTCACCATCACCAGATTTACTCCCCTCAAGGACAGGGATACTTTGGTTACTTCTGCTTGGGTTCTCTCATTCTGCCCCTCTCCTCACACTGAAACCAACAGGCTTTTTAAGGAAAGCACAGAAACACTGTGAACCAGGCAGTCCTAAGAATCGATCAAGCAACGCTCCCATGGGGTGACATGACCCTCAGCCTGAATCCTAGATGTAGAGTCTAATAGGCCACATGTCTTCTAAAAAGATTTTATTAAAGGTCTTTGCAGAGCAACATTCAGATTCCAGAGCCAGCAGCCAAGGAGACCTAAAAGCAAACAAAGTACGGTAAGAACAAAAAATTCACCCGAGTATCGGGTTTGCATGGAGATTAATACACACAGAACATCTAGGAACAAACACCACAACAGGCACTAGGCATAGGTGAGGCCTGTCACGGTTTTAACGGACTGCGGGAAAAACAGCTAATTACTAGTAAGAGTGACCTGAAACTTTTGAACTAAAGAAGACAGTGCAAACACTCTTCCCAAAAGAAGACCAGGGCTAAATGAGTCCCTGGCTCCAATCTGAGCCCTCTCATGTAAAGCAAGTGTAATCTACTTTTTATTCACTAGGTGGAATACTGTTCCATTATGCCCCAAGAGGCCCTTATAGACATACCTATTATGCTGTGGGTACCGGCTGGGGCATGGCAGGCGGCTCTGGCTTCCCACCCTTCTGTTCGGAGATGGGGGTGGTGGGCAGTATTTCATCTTTGGGTTCCACAATGCTCACGTGATCAGGCAGAGGCTTCTTAGGGCCAATCTTACCAGTTGGGTCCCAAGGCAGCATGATCTTTACCTTGATGCCCAGCACACCTAGAAGATGACATAGTTAAGACCTACCTATAGTTCCACTGCCCCCCACTACACAACAGAACAGAGCAGAAGGAAGAAAAGAACAGGTTACTCAAGCATCCTGTGTCTGGCCCCTTCTCAGACAAATGCCTCTAATCAATCAATGAACAGGACACTCTGCAAAAGGAACCCATGCACAGCGCCACAGAACATGGCACCAACAAGGACCGAGAGCAGAACGCGCCTTTTCTGACTCGTCATCGTGTCATCACGGAAGGGTACTGCAGTGGCTGAGACAAGGACAAACCAACTCTCTCCAATGAAGCAAACAGTGAACCCAAAGAGAACAAAAGTGTTCCACTACATCCCAGATTCCCCAAACACTGGCGGCATATGTAAAACCACGTGTACCCATTTAGGCCCACTGCACCAAGCACTCCTGGCTACTCACCCTGTCTGAGCAGCACATGGCGCACGGCGGTGTCAACATAGTAGTTAACAGGGTCCCCACTGTGGATCATGAGGCCATCCACAAACTTCATGGATTTAGCCCTCTGTCCTCGAAGTTTCCCAGACACCACGACCTCGCAGCCTTTGGCCCCACTCTCCATGATGAACCGCAGCACGCCATAGCAGGCCCTTTGGGTGCACAAGAGACAGAGAGCCGTGTGTGTCAACACCAGACATGCCCACTCAACCCTACCCCCCTTCAAAACAGAACTCAGCCTGCACTGGACTACTTTCAGTCAATGTGAGTGTGACCAGAGCCTGACCCAAGAGACAGAAACCTTCTTCCACTCCCACCACACACCATCTTAGGGAATTCCTTAGGGAAACACATCAAGTTCTTTCTGATCAAGCGCTTTCCAAACTTGGCTTCACATTACACAATCACCTCAAGGTCAAAACGAACCACTCAAACTTCAGTGTGTGCAAAATTCACCTGGAGGGCTTATGAAGACAGGCTGCTGGGCTGTATTCCCCCCACTCCCCAATTCAGGGAGTCTGGGTTGGAAACGGAAAATGTTTATTTCTCATCAATTTTTACTGGCAACACTGATGCTGGCCCAGGCACCAAACTTATCACTGTTATACACGGTGGAGATGGCAGTCAAACCAGGTATGCAGTCTTCTGCACATCCTTGCCTACGGCATTCCTCCCATGGGAACCTGTCTACAGCACAGCTTTCACATCCCTCCTCTGTTGAAAAGCTTCCCAAGGTTCTGCACTAAGCATTAATGAATTCCCAACACCTAAGCAAGGCATTTCATTTACTCCAAGTAGTGAAACTGCTCAAGAAACTTCCAGCTGAAATCTTATTAGCAAGCCCAGCTCTGGGGCCAATCTAACCACCTCATGTCCTCTGCTCCTCACATTACTATCTATAAATACCTACCAGGCATACCTGACTATAGATTTTAAGCTCTCTCATCAACAATGACTCTTGAGTCCCCAGAGTTACCACCACACAACGTATGTGAATGACTTCAACATGAACCCAAACCATTCCCCACTCCCAACCTACGTTCTACTCCCACCCTACGTTCTACTCCCACCGTGCTCTACTACCACCACCCACTTTTTTAAACACTTGCATCTTTACTAGTCTTTCTAACTAGGCTGCACCGTGGACTGACAATGTCTTATTGTTAAAGCCTTCAGAGACTAGCTGAGCCTGTGACAGAGTCCACTTACTAAATTAACAAAATAGCTGATATACTGATTCACAAAAGGACACAATTCATAAGGACTCTTACCTCCGCACTGCAAGGCCTCCTAGGAGCTTGTAACGCAGAGACTCTGCCTGGGCAATGGCACACAGTCCTCTTGTGGCTACCTTTTCAGCATAAAGCTTTAAAGAAACAAGGCACTTGTTACACTCACCACTGTTTTCAACTAAAAATCAGCACATTCACGATTCAAGCAGACACCACTCTATGTATCACTATACTTGTTCTCATTTAGTGGCGGAGTGTGCAACCCCATTGGCTACAGCCCACCAGGCTCCTCTTCTCCAGGCAAGAATACTCGTGTGGGTTACCATGCCCTCCTCCAGGGGATCTTCCTGACTCAGGGACTGAACCCACATCTCCTGCACTGGCAGGCAGATTCTTTACCAGTAAGCCACCTGGGAAGCCCTTCACTGTACTACTCAAGTATTAAAGCACTTCTAATGCCCACATCTAACAAACACTCAGGGACGTAGACTGAACTGAACCATTCCTCGTTTTTCTCCCACACCCACCTCTTTCCACAGCCAAATCATGGAGATCAGTGGGCAGCCAATCTCTCCTATGTATCATTACTATATCCAAGATGGGGATAAACTGCTGCCAACTGCCTATTTGTAATACTCACTGATCACAAGTAAGCTTTCAGGGTGATAATATGAGTTTTCAGAAGTACCATCCTAAAGAGGGCTTCCCTGGTGGCTCAGATGGTAAAGAATCCGCCTGCAATGTGGGAGACACCTGGGTTCAATCTCTTGGTTGGGAAGATCCCCTGGAGGAGGGCATGGCCACCAGCTCCAGTATTCTTGCCTGGAAGAATCCCCATGGACAGAGAAGCCCTGGGGCCATGGGGGTCACAAAGAGTTGGACACGACTGAGCGACAAAGCACACCACAGCAGCATCCTGAAGAGTCATTTCTAGCTCCAGAGTAGCCTCAGGCACAAGCCAGGATCACTCACCTCTACACTGCCTTCAGGGAAGCCGAATCTCTTCTGAACCACAGCAGTCAATTCCCGGATCCGCCGGCCCTTCTCACCAAGCACATTCTGTGTCCTGGGGAAAATGAAGAGTGACAATTCACAGCTCTCATAACATTACAGATGTAATTTTAAATCTTGCACATATGTGATAGTAAAAATCTAATTCATCTGACACAAGTATAAATTTTGGATAACAAGAACTAAGAGATTATAATTTTTTTAACAAATACAGCTTAAAAACTCATTCACTAAGACTCAACTGTCGTTCTGCTAAGTTTACAGAAGAAATCACCTTAGTGCAGACAACAATTACAGGTGATGGCCAGAAAAATGAATTTTTTACCTGGTGGCCAAGATAATGATTTCTGTCCTGGTTGGTGTAACTCGGACCTCAACTCCAGAGTACCCATCTTCAGCCAGCTCCCGAGTGAGAAACTCGTTCAGTTCAGCTTTGAAGATGCCATCAGCGACAAACTAACCAAAAGTAAAATGAAAACCAGGATCTGGACATGGGCTCAGGTTTCTAGCCCAGTCAATGCAACCCTAATCAAAATTCAACACCTCCAACCAACGACCCATCGTCAATTATTTTGCCTTGTTCCAGAGGAAACCTAGCAACCCTTCTCAGACAAATGCCTCTAAGTCATCTTTTGGAAGTTAACTTTGACCCAGGCCCTTAAAACTGTGCCACAGAACGCGGCACAGGGTAGGGGTCACCTGGACAAAGAGAACACCTCCAGTCAGACTCGTCATCTCCTCTTCATTGAAGGGTTTTAAATTATCAAGTTTCCCCCAGACCCCTTCCCTCTATTTCCCCAGAACTTTTCCTTGACTCCAAGACACAACAAGAAATTGTCAGTAACCTTCCAAACTGACGTCCTTGTGGTCAGAAACCTGCACCCAGACACGCCTAGGAAGAAGGCAAGCAAACACTGCTACCTCCCTTTCTCAAAGCTATGATTCGATGGGGGAAATGGCTCATGCATTCAAAACATCACGTTTAGTAACTGTACTAACTACTGACTAAGAAAGGCTTACAAGCGCTCCTCCACGGCAGGAGGAGCCCTCAGTGCTCATCTCTGCTCTCCGCCCGGAACCGGCAGAAATCCTTCTCTCCTATCCCAGCCATACTGCCCTCAACAGCCACGGGCCTGCGCTCAATCCACCGCCATCCGCAGCCCACGGGAAAGCGACACCATCCGGCCGCTGCCCCGGGTATAGCGAAGAGCTATCGGTCTCGCAATAGCACCCAGAGACGCTCCTGACCCGCGAAACGCCACACTTCCCTGCAACTGGGCCCCGGGAGCTCACCTTCCTCTTTTTGGAAATTTGCACGGCCATCTTGCCGCCGCGAGCCGCCGAAAGGAAAGGAAGTGGCAAGCAGGCGGAAGTGCGTATAAAGGGCGCTGTGTGACGACAAAGAACTGCGCGACGTTGACGCCTGTGAGCGCTCATGGGAAGTGTAGTTTTCACTTTGGTAAAAGGAAAGAGAAAGCGGTGCAAGGGTTGATGCTTTTGAACTGTGAGGTGTTGGGGAAGAGTCTTGAGATTTCCTTAGACTGCAAGGAGGTCAAAGCAGTCAATCCTAAAGGAAATCAATCCTCAGTATTCATTGGAAGGACTGATGCTGAAGCTGAAGCTCCAATACTTTGGCCATCTGATGCAAGAAGCTGACTCATTGGAAAAAGTCAGGAGGAGAAGGGGAGGACACAAAGGATGAGACGGTTGGATGGCATCACCGACTGAATGGACATGAGTTTGAGCAAGCTCCGGGAGATGGCGTTGGACAGGGAAACCGGGCGTGCTGCAGTCCATGGGGTCGCAAAGAGTTGGACACAACTGAGCGACTGAACAACAACAATATCCAGAAACCTGGGGCTTCCCAGGTGGCACTAGTGGTAAAGAACCCGCCTGCAAATGGAGGAGAGAGAGTGATGAGGCGTCGATCATAGGGATGAGGGGTCGATCTCTAGGTCAGGAAGATCCCCTGGAGGAGGGCATGGTAACCCACTCCAGTTTTCTTGCCTGGAGAATCCCATAGACAGAGGAGCCAATATCTCAATCAGAGCTTAAAAAATTCAGAGAAGTTTAGAGTCCACTTCTCATCAGTTTAATTAGAGCCTAGTTCTCATCAGTTTAAAACCAAGTATAAACACACACTTATCTGCTCACTTTATTCTTTAATGAAATAGAATAAAAAAAATAAAAGCTCTTTTGGGCTGAAAGCCCTCAATGAAATTCACTGAGGCACCTATCTCTTCCAATTTGTGTCCACTTCCTCTGTTGCAAACTGATAATATATATATAATATGTATTAAATATTCTAAGGACCATTTTAGGACTTTATATTATTAATTCATTACCTCTACCTCACGTTCATAAAGTCTGTTACAGCTTGTAATAGAAGTCACGATAGTGGCTCGCAATTCTTTTTCAATTAAAAAAATCTCCCCTCACAGATTTTATTACAAAAAATTTCAAACACAGAAAAGTTGGAAGAATTGTACAGTGTACACCCATATATGCATCCCTTAGGTGCCTCAATTAACATTTTTTTCTGTATTTGCTTTATCAGATATTTATCCTTGCCTCTATCCACCCAACAATGCATCTTTTGATACATTTCAAAGTTACTTTCAGGCATCAGGACACTTCACGCCTTAAACTTTCCCAACAGTTTTTTTTTTTTTTTTCAGTTTTATTGAGAAATAATTGACATACATCAATGTATAAGTTTAAGGCATACAACATAATGGCTTGATTCACTTATGAAATGATTATCACAAAAGATTCAGCTAACATCCATCATCTAATATAGATACAAAAATAAATTGAAAAACAGAGAAAAAGTTTCCTTGTGATGAACACTTTTATTTTAAATCTGAAGTTTGTTTCTAGTTTAAAAATTAGAAAATTTCTTTATAAAGCTGTTTTACATTTTTCTTAAAAATATAGAACTATCTAGCCAAATTTTGGCTCTACATTTCCTCATAGCAGCACTCTCCTTTCCCATTATATGGGAAAGGGTTTTCCAATGTGCCACGGTTCCTGACAGCTTCGCTCATTGGTTGTCTGGTCCTATCTATGATTCGATGGGGGAAATGGCTCATGCATTCAAAACATCACGATTAGTAACTGTACTAACTACTGACTAAGAAAGGCTTACAAGCGCTCCTCCACGGCAGGAGGAGCCCTCAGTGCTCATCTCTGCTCTCCGCCCGGAACCGGCAGAAATCCTTCTCTCCTATCCCAGCCATACTGCCCTCAACAGCCACGGGCCTGCGCTCAATCCACCGCCATCCGCAGCCCACGGGAAAGCGACACCATCCGGCCGCTGCCCCGGGTATAGCGAAGAGCTATCGGTCTCGCAATAGCACCCAGAGACGCTCCTGACCCGCGAAACGCCACACTTCCCTGCAACTGGGCCCCGGGAGCTCACCTTCCTCTTTTTGGAAATTTGCACGGCCATCTTGCCGCCGCGAGCCGCCGAAAGGAAAGGAAGTGGCAAGCAGGCGGAAGTGCGTATAAAGGGCGCTGTGCGACGACAAAGAACTGCGCGACGTTGACGCCTGTGAGCGCTCATGGGAAGTGTAGTTTTCACTTTGGTAAAAGGAAAGAGAAAGCGGTGCAAGGGTTGATGCTTTTGAACTGTGAGGTGTTGGGGAAGAGTCTTGAGATTTCCTTGGACTGCAAGGAGGTCAAAGCAGTCAATCCTAAAGGAAATCAATCCTCAGTATTCATTGGAAGGACTGATGCTGAAGCTGAAGCTCCAATACTTTGGCCATCTGATGCAAGAAGCTGACTCATTGGAAAAAGTCAGGAGGAGAAGGGGAGGACACAAAGGATGAGACGGTTGGATGGCATCACCGACTGAATGGACATGAGTTTGAGCAAGCTCCGGGAGATGGCGTTGGACAGGGAAACCGGGCGTGCTGCAGTCCATGGGGTCGCAAAGAGTTGGACACAACTGAGCGACTGAACAACAACAATATCCAGAAACCTGGGGCTTCCCAGGTGGCACTAGTGGTAAAGAACCCGCCTGCAAATGGAGGAGAGAGAGTGATGAGGCGTCGATCATAGGGATGAGGGGTCGATCTCTAGGTCAGGAAGATCCCCTGGAGGAGGGCATGGTAACCCACTCCAGTTTTCTTGCCTGGAGAATCCCATAGACAGAGGAGCCAATATCTCAATCAGAGCTTAAAAAATTCAGAGAAGTTTAGAGTCCACTTCTCATCAGTTTAATTAGAGCCTAGTTCTCATCAGTTTAAAACCAAGTATAAACACACACTTATCTGCTCACTTTATTCTTTAATGAAATAGAATAAAAAAATAAAAGCTCTTTTGGGCTGAAAGCCCTCAATGAAATTCACTGAGGCACCTATCTCTTCCAATTTGTGTCCACTTCCTCTGTTGCAAACTGATAATATATATATAATATGTATTAAATATTCTAAGGACCATTTTAGGACTTTATATTATTAATTCATTACCTCTACCTCACGTTCATAAAGTCTGTTACAGCTTGTAATAGAAGTCACGATAGTGGCTCGCAATTCTTTTTCAATTAAAAAAATCTCCCCTCACAGATTTTATTACAAAAAATTTCAAACACAGAAAAGTTGGAAGAATTGTACAGTGTACACCCATATATGCATCCCTTAGGTGCCTCAATTAACATTTTTTTCTGTATTTGCTTTATCAGATATTTATCCTTGCCTCTATCCACCCAACAATGCATCTTTTGATACATTTCAAAGTTACTTTCAGGCATCAGGACACTTCACGCCTTAAACTTTCCCAACAGTTTTTTTTTTTTTTTTCAGTTTTATTGAGAAATAATTGACATACATCAATGTATAAGTTTAAGGCATACAACATAATGGCTTGATTCACTTATGAAATGATTATCACAAAAGATTCAGCTAACATCCATCATCTAATATAGATACAAAAATAAATTGAAAAACAGAGAAAAAGTTTCCTTGTGATGAACACTTTTATTTTAAATCTGAAGTTTGTTTCTAGTTTAAAAATTAGAAAATTTCTTTATAAAGCTGTTTTACATTTTTCTTAAAAATATAGAACTATCTAGCCAAATTTTGGCTCTACATTTCCTCATAGCAGCACTCTCCTTTCCCATTATATGGGAAAGGGTTTTCCAATGTGCCACGGTTCCTGACAGCTTCGCTCATTGGTTGTCTGGTCCTAGAAGCCATCTGAGCTTTTGCCCAGCACTGAAACACCTCTGATGCTGAGATGCTCTGATCCTATAATCATGGACTTAGTCTTCCCTGGTGGCTCAGAGGTTAAAGCATCTGCCTCCAATGCAGGAGACCCGGGTTCGATCCCTGGGTCGGGAAGATCCCCTGGAGAAGGAAATGGCAATCCACTCCAGTAGTCTTGCCTGGAGAATCCCATGGATGGAGAAGCCTAGTAGGTTACAGTCCATGGGGTCGCAAAGAGTGGGACACGACTAAGCGACTTTACCTTACCTCACCTAACAGAGTTCTGGGGGGAGTCTGTACAGAGGGACCAGGGAAGATGGAAAGAAATGGATGAACCAAAGAGACTTGCTGTGGATCTAATGTACCTTGGTGATGGATTGAGGTTGAGGGGAGAATTGAAAATGACATCACGGCTAGATGTTTAGTGACAACCCTCACTGAGGTAAGGAAATCAGGAATAGGCTTTTTCTCCATGTCATCTCCCTCTGTCACTTCCTCTAGGATTGGGCCTCTTCTAGCTGTTGCCATAACTAGCACACTCACCTCACTGGGTTGGAATGGTTTATTTATGTGTTTCTCTTACTAGACCGTAAACTTCCTAAGTGCAGAGACCAAGTCTGTTCTGTTCATTACACCCAGAGTCTAGGATATGGCTTGGCTCAGGCCCAGTGTCAATCAAAGTTTGATTATCAAAGAAATTAATTAACAAATTCTGATTTTAGATCAGTTCTTAGTAGTGTGGCTCATATAAATTTCCTTGCATCTTACTGGGATACCCACAAAACCAAGTTGTGGAGACTCAAAGCTAAGGATCAGACCATGGAGAATTCTTTGATGTAAACACCACCTCTGGAGTCTCCACGACACCTCATCTCCTGCCCCTTCCCAGTGACGCAAGAGGATGCCTGCCTGGGTATTGTCCTCTGGTCCTAGGAGAAAGCCCATGAAAGAAGCCTTTATCATGATGCCTTCCTCTTTATCTATTATAAGGAGACATTATATCACTCAAAATCACACTGTAAAAATAATATTAGTCACAATACACTGAATTCTAATTAAAAATAGGGAATGTCCTGGTTGTCCAGTGGTTAGGACTCTGCTTTCTCCCAAGGGCCCAGGTTCAATTGCTGATCAGGGAACTAAGATCCCACAAGCTGCTCGACATGGCCAAAAAAAAAAAGATGTCTGACTTTGGGACTTCCCTGGTGAGCCAGTGGTTAAGACTCTGTGCTTCCACTGCAGGGGTGCAGGTTCCATCCCCGGGCAGGGAACTAAGACAAGGCATGCCCCACAGTGAAGCCAAAAAAAAAAAAAAAAAGATGCTAGGACTGTGAGAGTGAGTTGTTAATCTCTTCCCAAATGTCCAAAATGTAAGCAGGGTTTACTCAGTTTGGCCGTTCATGCCACAGAGGTGTACCTGGAACTGTGAAGAAAGGGCGATGTGTCTGTGAGGGCCACACAAGTCTTGTCCCGAAATTCCTAGAAATCAAAGGTGAGGCTTGCCTGGCTGAATGAATATAGCCCACAGTTTTGGAGAACAGTGTAGTTACTTAAAGACCAGCCCAATGGAATCTCATAGAAAGCATTTAGCATATGTGGATCCACCTAGAGGAGCTTGGCAAAAAAAGAAGAGAGAACTTAGAGTGAAACTGGGCGTGCCTGCCTCCCTGTTCCCTGAGCATGTGAGATGGAGGACTGAAGAGCCCTTCTGCTTAATCAGGCTGTGTAGGTCTTGCTTCCCTGAGGGCCTGCTCTTCCCTGAGTGTGAGCATCTAGCTGGGCTGAGTGTTCAGTGACTTTTTTTTTTTCTACAAGACCCCTGAATAAGCCAACAACTTTTCCTAGTGTTCAATAAAAGAACCAGGAACCTGTGCCAATCCTGAGGGAACACTGGATTCACAGAGAGAGGGTACATCAGTCTCTACTAGAGCACCTCTTAAGGGATTACTGTTTGAGGATAATATCCGCTCTATTTGGTCATCGCTCTTTTATCTACTTATTTGGGGCTGCGCTGGTCTCTGCTGCTGTGCATGGCCTTTCTCCAGCTGCAGCGAGCAGGGGCTGCTCTTCATTGCGGTGCTCAGGCTGCTCCTTGCTGTGGCTTCTCTTGCTGCAGAGCCCAGGCTCGAGGTGCTCGGGCTTCAGTAGTTGCAGTGCATAGGCTTAGTTGCCCCAAGGCACGTGGAATCCTCTGAGACCAGGGATCAAAACCGTGTCCCCTGCATTGTCAGGCGGATTTCCAACCATTGGATCACCAGGTATGTCCCAGTCATCAAGTACTTTAGATAATAACACCTTCAAGTGAAATATGATGATTCCATCGCATTTTCAATGATTTGAATAAAATTCATCAGTGACTCACTCTGAACCTGGAACTGAGTCTCTGGCTATCAAGAGAACAATATTGTTAGGACCCAAACAGGTGCCATGACAGGCTTCAGGGGGCCAAGGCAGGCCAAAATCTCCCTTGCAGTGAAGCTGGGTCATTGCCAGGAAGAAGATGGCCGTTGGTCTGTGGCATTAAGACTCGAACAATCAGTATGCTCCCGTAGCCTAGTTTCAGCCTATCAGGAAGAGGGTGGAAATCCCCTAAGAAAGCCTGCACTCGCGAAAATTTAGCCAATTAGTAGATACCATAAAACCCTTGCAACCAATCCACCCTTACCAACTCCTTGTCTTTGTCTTAACTCTATAAATACAGGTGTAATTTAGGGCTCGGGGCTCTTGCTCCACTCCACTGCATTGGAGTGTGACTTGAGCCCTAGCTCGAGCTAGAAATAAACCCCTTTATGCTCTTGCATTGCTGTGGATGTCTTATTCTCTCAGTTTTGGGGACTCGGACTTCGGGCATAACAAATATTACAGAATAAATTTTAAAATAGCTTTTATTATTTTATTTTATTTGGCCTCGCTGCGTGGCTTGTGGGATCTTAGTTCCCCAATCAGGGATGGAAGCTGGGCCGACAGCAGTGGAAGCACCAGATCCTTACTCCTGGATCACCAAGGAAGTTCCCGAGAATTTTTAAAATTTACTGTTTTGTATCATTTCTAAAATGCTCATACTATTGATACCCCTGAGAAAAAAAAGTGAAAGTATTAGTCTCTCAGTTGTGTCTGACTCTTTGTTACCCACATGGACTGTAGCCTGCCAGTCTCCTCTGTCCATGGAATTCTCCAGGCAAGAATTCTGGAGTGGGTTGCCATTCCCTTCTTCAGGGGATCTTTTCGACCCAGGGATCGAACCCAGTTCTGTATTGCAGACAACTTCTTTACCGTATACCCCTATGTACAAGAAAAATAAGATCCAATGCACAGAAGAGTGTGAGAAAGAGCACAACCTCACCCTGGAGTTGGGGTGTAATCTGCGTTTTCTTTGTGAAGGCAGCTTGGTGGTACCTCCTACTCTTACTTAAGATGTTGATTCCCTTTGGCCCAGCAAATATGTTCATTTTTATCTACTCCAGAAAAGCACACAAATATAAATGAAAGTGGTGCAAGAATGCTTATTATGGTACTACTAATAACAGTGAAAACACAAATTCAAAACAATCTGACAGCCCTTCAGTAAAACAATGGTTATGGGATATTATGCAGTGCTTAAAAAGAATGAGGTGAATCTGTGTATGTACGTGACAAGAGAACCAAGAAATATCACTATGTGACCAAACTTTTTGCAAAACAATATAGATTGTGTAATATATACAATAAAATAAAATGGATATACATATAAATATATAGGAGGATCTGGAATAGTATTGGAGAAGGTTTAGGGGCAATTTATTGCTTGACTTTTCTTATAAGAATATTTTCATGTATCATTTGTGAAATTTATTTTTTTATTTTTTGGGCACACCACAAGGCGTGAAGGATCTTCCCTGGCCAGGGATCAGACCTATATCCCCTGTATTGGGAACACAGAGTCTTAACCACTAGACCCCCAGGGAAGTCCCACTGGTAAAATTTTAAATGTATAAAAATGGGAAAAAATGGAAGGGCCACATAAAGATATGGATTTCTGATCATGTGGCCACTTGTGAGACACTGTGACTGTCCCAACCTCCAGCACCAAATCCTATAATCCTTTCTTCTGGAAGCGCAGAATAAAGAAAAGTTTATTCTTCTAACCAGACTATAAATCTATACGGTCCCACATGGCAGTCACTGGCCTCACAGGGCTATTGAGCACTTGAAATGTGGCTGGTCTAAGTGGAAAAGTGCCGTAAGTGTAAAACATACTCCAGATTTCAAAATATATATTTTAAAAGACCATCTTATTAATAATTTTCATATTAGTTACATGGTGAAACAATAATTTTTAGATGATGGTGGTGCTTTAGTCACTAAGTTGTGTCCAACTCTTGTAACTTCATGAACTGTAGCCTGTCAGACTCCTCTGTTCATGGGATTTCCCAGGCAAGAAGACTGGAGTAGGCTGCCATCCCCTTCTCCAGGGAATCTTCCTGATCCAGGGATTGAACCCAGGTCTCCATTGAGTTACATAAAATATGCTGTTAAAATTAAGCTCATCTGTTTCTTTTGCTTTTTTTTTTCAAGTGGCTACTAGAAAATTTAGTTACATATGTGGCTTCCACTCCTGACTCTTATATTTCCTTTGGATAGTGCTGCCCTAATCCCTTCAATCCCAGAAATCAATGACATCTTACTTCTCTCTTTCCGTGAGATTAGGCACAGCAGCAGAGAGTAGGCACTTATTTCCCAGATTTACTGAACGAAAGATTACAGTGGAATTATGTGCCAATCTTGTTTTCCTGTTTGCTTGGGATGCTGGGAAACTCAGAACTGTTTCATAAGAATTCCTGAGATCCTACTCTGACCCAGATCAGCTCTGGACAGGAGCTAGGGTGGAGGAGGCCCCTCAGGTAGAATTTAGCTTTGTTCCTGGAGCCGGAAAGTGAGACTGTCACAGCGCCCTCTTCAGATCCACAGGACCTTTTTCTTCTGTAAAATGAGTCCCCTGGTGGTCTAGTGGGTAAGGCTCGGCACTTCCACTATAAAGTGGGTAAGGCTCGGCACTTCCACTATAAAGTGGGTAAGGCTCCTGCACTTCCACTGCAGGAAGTGTGGGTTCAGTGCCTGATCAAGGAACTTAGATTCCACATGCCACGCAGGGTGGCCAAAATATAAAAATTAAAATTAAATGGGATGGAAATAATCTCTAACCCACCCATAGGATGGTTGTGAGATTAAATTAATCAATACAGGCAAAGTATTTAATACTTAGTACATAGTAAACATAGTAGAGGAACATAATAGTGTCACTGAAAGTTGGGGTTTGGCTGCTTGACACTCAAAAGCCAACAAAGAGGCAAGTCTGGTGGAAATGGAAGTTTGCTTTACTTTGGAGGCTGGCAACCTATGGGGAGGGCAGACTCCCATCCAAAGACTTTCCACCACTGACAATCAGTGGGCAAGAACTTTTATAGATGAAGGAAGGGAGCTACATTCAGAAACAGCACAGTCAACTTTAAAAGTCGTCTTGACATTGGTCTTGCAGGGCCCTGATCAGGGTCATTGTCATTGTTTTAAGTACAGTGAGTCTTTAGTTCCAGGATCTGGTTGTTCCCGTTTCTCTGAGCCCAGTTCTCGCGGTCGTGGCAGTTTATATCAGGGCTACAGCCTGGTCATCACGTAGTTAACTTCTTCCACCTGGTGGGGGTTTCAGTCTCTGAGACAGCTCAAAGGCTCAGAATATTAACCACAGCTCAAGGAACTAAAGGTCCTTGACTATGCTTAATGACTAAACTATTACTATTTAGTCTTGTTAGACTATTTTCCTTTGTTTCATCATTTCCTCACTTCTCTGATTAAACTTATTTTTCGGCTAAAGTTTTTCCACAGACAAAAGGCAGGCTGAGGGCCTGAGGGGCAAGGGTCATAGGGTCCTGCTCCATTTCAGTAAGTGCTGAAACAGCATTAGTTACTATTACTTGGATCCACCGTCCATATCAGATCATGGGGACATTGAATCTGGCACAGCTCCTGCCCTCCAGAAACTCAGAGTTGGGGCTGGGTGCTGGGGATACAGATAACTAAGAGTGATAAGCATCGTAAGTGTCAAGGTAGGGACAATAGGGCACTGAGGAGGGTGGAGTGTTGGTGACATTGTCACAGAGCTCCAACCCTTGAAGAGAGGTTTACAGGACACCCAACACTTAGGCAGACACGTAAGTCAGAATGAATGCGAACAAAAGGACTCCCCCAGCATTATGAAAATAGCTTCTGATTAAAAAACTAAAATACATTCATAAAACATTGAAAAGATAGAGAAGCAAATAAATACGCCACTCTTCTGGTGAAGCAGCGTAAACATTTCGGGACACGTGTTTCCAGGTCTCTCTCCAGGCAGTAAGATGCTCTGTGATGAATGGTGTACACCTGCGGCGTCACACAGACGGGATCACTGCAATGCATGGGCGCCACTGAAGGATGCTGGAGTCCTGCCAGGAGGGTCCCCAGGAGTGGACAGCTTGGTCAGGGGGCAGGAGGGTACAGAAATAATGAAGCCAGCTCAATCTGTTTCATGTCCCACTGCTACCACTTACAAGCTTTGTGATCTCAGGCAAGTCACTTAATCTTTCTGAGTCTCAGATTCTGCTTGGAAAGGGAAGAAATGATCATTAACCTCCCGGATTTCTATGATTGAATAAATGGTGTCTTTAAAGCACTCTGCATAGTGCCTAGAATGTGGAAAGTGTTCGTTAAGTGGGACAGATTATCACTGCTTTTAGTATAAATAAACAACTTGGCAATTAGGTTGATGCTAATCTTCAGTGTTTTTGGTTAGGGTGAGTCAACTTGCTAACACTAACATGCAGGCCCACATCTCTCTGCTCTTTGTAGAAGGCCATGACACACCAATTCCTTTCACACACACCAGGCACAAATACATTTGCTATGGGTAGAAGGACCAGACTATAATAATGTATGGGGCAGAGAAGTCTTCCTTAAAAGAATGATATGGGGAAAATTGGGTCAGAGATCAGGCAGCGGACGCAGAAAGACATGGCCAAGGGAGAGAAAAAGGCTAAGGAGTTCCTAACTCATCAGGCTTCTTCCAGGCGTCTGAGATCAGCGTCTGGTCTGGGGAGGTGGGGCCCCATGGCCAGTACGGGCTAGGAGGGAGAGGGCAGGGGGTAGGCAGGCAGGTTAAAAAGACCTTTCCTGAGGGGATGCTACCAAACTCAGCTCAAGGACGGCGAACACAGCTGGAGTACGCAGAGACAGTAAGTTTGTCTAGTTTGATTTTGGAAAGTGGAAACCATCATTCCTAAATCGACTATCCCAAAGTGCTGCATACTTCGCCCTCTGACGGCCACAACTGACAACTACAGGGCCTTGATCACCTTTCCCAATAAAGGGGAGGGGAGGAGAGGGGAGATGTGTATAAGAGACAGGAATGAATGCGAACAAAAGGACTCCCCCAGCATTATGAAAATAGCTTCTGATTAAAAAACTAAAATACATTCATAAAACATTGAAAAGATAGAGAAGCAAATAAATACGCCACTCTTCTGGTGAAGCAGCGTAAACATTTCGGGACACGTGTTTCCAGGTCTCTCTCCAGGCAGTAAGATGCTCTGTGATGAATGGTGTACACCTGCGGCGTCACACAGACGGGATCACTGCAATGCATGGGCGCCACTGAAGGATGCTGGAGTCCTGCCAGGAGGGTCCCCAGGAGTGGACAGCTTGGTCAGGGGGCAGGAGGGTACAGAAATAATGAAGCCAGCTCAATCTGTTTCATGTCCCACTGCTACCACTTACAAGCTTTGTGATCTCAGGCAAGTCACTTAATCTTTCTGAGTCTCAGATTCTGCTTGGAAAGGGAAGAAATGATCATTAACCTCCCGGATTTCTATGATTGAATAAATGGTGTTCTGTCTCTTATACACATCTAGATGTGTATAAGAGACAGATATGGGACAGTACATAACTGGGAGGTGAGCATTCTCCACGGGGAAAAAAAAAAAGTGGCCAGAGGCTGGCTTCCCAGGATTTGACTAATGGAGTTCATGTGTTAGGGCTGAATTTACCATGACTCCACTGAGGTGACTGGAGGATAGGACCAAGATGGTAACAAGTCAGTGCTACCAACTGCCTAGCTTCCTGCCCAGAGCCAGGCCATGTGAACGGGTGACTGGTTACCTCAGAGATAAAGGGAGTGGGCAGGAGCCAAGGCCTGGCGTGAAGCCATCACTGGGATACAATGGGGGGCTGGCCGCCTCTCTATAGCAACAAGTGCTTTGGGCTTTTGTAGAGAGAAGTCATTAGAACTCTTTGATCTAGTTCTCCAGACTCTGATTTCACAGGCTCAGAAGCCCCAGAAAGGGTCCAGGCTCTTGTCACCTCTACTTAGCCTTGTGCTTCTCCAGAGAGACAGTGGCCGTGTCTGCTTCATGAATGTTGCAGGCCTCCACACAGCCAGTGCGCTGGGGAGAATTGGGAGCAGTGGAACTCGTCTCCACTGCTGGTGGGGGGAATGTCAATTAGCACAGCTGCCTTGGAAAGTTTGGTATCCTGAGGAATGTTGGTTGTGGGCCCCCAGATCCCAGCAATTCCACTGCTGAGTTATACAGCCAGAGTGCTGATCTTCATTTTTTTGTGCTCACATTCTCTCTACAAGAGTTTGAAAGATGCAGTTTTCCTTTCTCCATTCTAAGTTAAGCAGAACTTTTCGTCCTAAGTATAGGTAGAACTTTTCATCCTAAGTATAAACAAATTCAGAAAGATTATAATTTCCAGTATCATCATAATGTCAACTCTTAAAAATAAAGCAGTTAGTCATTCTTTTAAATATATCCATAGGAATATAAATGCCACAGTGATTCGAACTCACAATTTTCCATTTTAAAGATAGACACGTTTTTCTTGAACAGATGGATTTACATACTGTTTCATTTTCTCCTTGATCTTATATATATTTCCATTCCGCACAACCCTGGAAAATCCAGAGTTCCCTGTGGAATGGATCCACAACCTCATCCCCTTCCATTCTTCTTGCCCTGGTTGGCTGACTTAACTCAGTTCTGACTCAGATGAGTGATTTTCCAGGAAGATCCCAAACCAGCCAGGTGTTTTTCTAGTTCAGTGACCTGTTGAAACTTACAGTTCTTTTCCATTACCCCTTGTTCGCTCATCAGGAAGGATCTGAACCAGGATCTTAGCATGCAGGGGCTCAAGTGCTTCTAACCACAACATTCTTCCAAGATTGCTGCTTATGTAAACAACAAGGAATTTCACACACTAATAATTACATGTGTCGAGAGCTTATAATGTACCAGGCACCATGCTAAGTACTTTATAGGCCATTATTGCCCAATAATCCTTACCATGCAGGTTAACCTATTTACCACACTATTAATTCATTTTACCAACAAAAGAGTCTTCTATTGCCGAAATCTTATCCCTCTAAAATTACTTATTAATATACAGGAATTTAAAGAATTAGGCAATATCACTTTCCAGACATTCCTGATAATTTTCCACCATTAAGAAGCCACCACTGGAGAAATTAAGAGAAGTTGATGATGCCTCCATTTTAGTTACATTGAGACCTGTTGTGTGTGTTGTGCTTAGACAGTCTTTGTGACCCTATGGATTGTAGCCCGCCAGGCTCCTCTGTCCATGGGGATTCTCCAGGCAAGAATATTGGAGTGGGTTGCCATGCCCTCCTCCAGGAGATCTTCCCAATTCAGGGCCTGAACCCAGGTCTCCCACAGTGCAGGCAAAGTCTTTACTGTCTGAGCCGCCAGGGAAGCCCTAGACCGATTGAGAAGACGGTAACTAGGGACCAGAATGGGCTTTCCTGGTGGCTCAGTTGGTATCCGCCTGCCGATGCAGATGTGGGTTCCATCCCAGGGTTGGGAAGAGCCCCTGGAGAAGGAAATGGCAACCCACTCCAGGATTCTTGCCTGAGAAATTCCGTGGACAGAGGAGCCTGGGGGCTACAGTCCATGGGGTCACAAAGAATCGGACAAAACTGAGCAACTAAACAACAAGGGATCAGAATGGTTCTTAAGTTACTTCTGTGAGAAGACTTTGAATTCACTAAAATCAAAACAGGATATAGGTGAGTGAAATGAATGTTTGGGGACCACAAAGCGTTTCAGGATACCAAATCCAGCGCAGTATTTCGAAGGATGGCGCTGAAGAGCAGAACAGCTGGGAAAGGAGCCGCTAGAGGGCGGCAGAGCACAGTGAGCCCGGCCGGTCACGGGAAAGCCAGCGGCTGCCCAGAAGCGGACGCAGAGACGCTTAATCCCTCAGTCTTGTCCTCCTATCTGCGGCCCCATGGACCGCAGGCTCCTCTGTCCATGGCATTTTCCAGGCAAGAATCCTGGAGCGAGTCGCCATTTCCTCTTCCGGGGGAATCTTCCCGACGCAGGGATAGAACCCCTGTCTCTTGTGGTCTCCTGCATTGCAGGCGGATCCTTTACCCTAAGGATTCTTTATATTGGAGAAGCCCAGATGTGGGGAAAATCCAAATGAAAGAGCCTAGTGGGCAGGCCGAGCACATGAACCACCCAGCCGTCACCACCCTCACCACTGACCCCACAGCTTCTTCTGCAGGGGAAGGGAGGCAGGGGCCTAAAGGAAGGTTATGGACCAGCACTGTCCAGTAGAAACACAATATGCGAGTTTTCCAGGAGCCACTTTACACAAGAAAAAAAGGAACAAGTGACGTTAATTTTAACATTTTAAAATTTACCCTCATGTATCCAAAATGTTATCAACATGTGATTAATATAAAAATTATAGAGAGAGCTTACTTAAAAAATGTTTGCTATACAGCAGAAACCAACACAGCACTGTAAAGCAATAATTTACAAAAATTTTTTGGTATTAAATTTTTGACATTCGATGTGTATTTTCTAGTTATTATAGCACTTCTCCTTTTGGCCTAGCCACATTTCAAGGGTTCAATAGCCACTCATGACTACTGATATTTAATTTCTCCCAGGTAAGTATCTTATGCAGGATGAGGGCCTTCTGAGGATTCCAGTGGTGTCCCAGGGTGAGGATCAGACCAAGGACCCCTCCTGGTCCAGTCTACAGCCTTGACTACAGCCCCCTCATCCTTCCCTGAAAGCACCTCCATACAGGTTTCTGCCTGGTGCGCTTCCCTCTGTAAAGCCCTTTCCCCTAGCCCAGCCCCACTCCTTAGCCTGTGTGCCCAGAAGTGTTTGGGTCATACCTCTAGTCACCTGTCACGTGACATCACGAGTTACGCTGGCATCTAGTTCCTCATACCAGGGCGTCAGCCTCCTGCCCTCCCAGGGCCCTCCCTGGGCCTGGGTAGGGAGCTGGACAAGGTTGATTTCTGGATCTGCTGCCTACTTAGTTGGTGCTGTGCTTGTGCTTAGTCACTCAGTCGTGTCCGACTCTTTGCGACCCCATGGACTGTAGCCCACCACGCTCCTCTGCCCATGGGGATTGTCCAGGCAAGAATTTTGGAGTGGATTGTCATGCCCTCAGTACCTTAAAAATCTTAAATTCGCTTGCTTCAGAGGTGTCATGAGTGCTTTTATCAAAAAGGGTTCCTGATATATAGTGGACGTTTTCTGAATGCTGGTTTCTTACCATCAAAGACAATGACTGTGCTATATGTTTCTCTGAATTAAAACATACGTTAGTTTTCCTTACAAGCATAAAATGGCATAACAGTAAATTGATATGGAAGGCAACTTGGTTACAACCTGAAACTCATCAAATACACTGCCCTTTGACCTAGCAATTCCACTTCTAGGGAATTATATACCAGGTTGGTGTGAAAGCAATTGTGGTTTCAGGTAGTGAATTTTAAATCATTACAACTAGGTTCAAGCACATCTCTATTAATCAAAATAAGAACCATTACAATCAACACATTTTTGACAAAGAGAAATGTTTGTTTACTCCTGTAGGTTAAAAATCCAAGCTGTGGGATTCAGCAAACTCTTGGAAAGAATTTTCCGCCTCCTCCTGGTTATGAAAGCCTTTTCCCGGCAAAAAGTTGCCAAGATCCCAAAGTGCTTGTCAGTGGGAGGTGCTAGTCAGCGCCAGAGGTCAGGTGAATATGGTGGATGAGGCAAAACTTTGTAGCCCAGTTCATTCAACTTTCGAGGCATTGGTTGTGTAACATGCAGTCGGGTGTTGTCCTGGAGAAAAATTGCCCCCTTGCTATTGACCAGTGCTGGCTTGAGGCCTTGCAGTTTTCAGTGCATCTCAATGATTTGCTGAGCATGTGTCTCAGATGTAATGGTTTTGCTGGGATTCAGAAAGCTGTAGTGGATCAGGCTGGTGGCAGACCACGAAACAGTGACCATGACTTTTTTTGGTGCAAGTTTGGCTTTGGGAAGCACTTTGGAGCTTCTTCTCGGTCCAGCCACTGAGGTGGTCATGGGCGACTGTGGTATAAAATCCAGTTTTTGTCACATGTCACAACTCGATCAAGAAATGGTTCATTGCTGCTGCAAAGAATAAGGTAACACGCCTTTCAAAATGATGATTTTTCTGATTTGCAGTCAGCTCATGACTGAGCGACTTCACTTTCACTTTTCACTTCCATGCATTGGAGAAGGAAATGGCAACCCACTCCAGTGTTCTTGCCTGGAGAATCCCAGGGACGGGGGAGCCTTGGTGGGCTGCCGTCTATGGGGTCGCACAGAGTCAGACACGACTGAAGTGACTTAGCAGCAGCAGCAGCAGCATGAGGCACGCTAGGCTTCCCTAGTGGCTCAGTTGGTAAAGAATCCACCTGCAATGCGGGAGACCTGGGTTCAATTCCTGGGTCAGGAAGATCCCCTGGAGAAGGGAAAGGCTACCCACTCCAGTATTCTGGCCTGGAGAATTCCATGGACTGTATAGTCCACGAGGTTGCAAAGAGTCAGACACAACTGAGTGACTTTATTCTTCATGAGGCACTCACTTATCAAGCGTTCTCACCTTTCCAATTTGCTTCAAATGCTGAATGACCATAGAATGGTTGATGTTGAGTTCTTTGGCATCTTCTTGTGTAGTTGTAAGAGAATCAGCTTCGATAATTGCTTTCAACTGGTCATTGTCAATTTCTGATGGCCAGCCATTGCACTTCGCATCTTCAAGGCTCTCAACTTCTTTGCAAAATTTTTTGAAACACCACTGCACTGTAAGTTTTTTAGCATTTACTGGGCCAAATGTGTTGCTGATGTTGCGAGTTGTAACTCAAATAAGAAAATAGTTCAGATCTGCTTTTTGTGTAACATCATTTCCGTAGTCTAAAATAAATATAAAATAAACTGCAAGTAATAAATCTTCAGTAAAAAAGCAAAAAGCGAGAAATGTGCATTAAAATGATGTATAACATAACCACATTTATTTAAGAATGTATTCCAATATCAAACAGCAAATTTCAACAATGCAAAAACAGCAATTACATTTGCACCAACCTACAAATTCGGCAAATTAATTTCTCCCATATGGGAGAAATTATATATGCACAAGAAAGTCATTGAAGGAAAAGGTTGGGAGCTACCTAGTTGTCAAATGCTAGCAAGCTGTTTAAAAAAATTATAATATATCCATCAGAGAGGATATAATGCAGTCATGAACAAGAATGACATGGCTCTATGTACTGTTGGAGGAACCATTTTCCAAAAAAAGAGAGAGACAAGTGCAGAAGAATGTGGAAAATGTTCAGAGTGCAGAATGCAAAAACTAAAAGGAAAGGTTGTATGTGTGAGTGCTTATATGTGAAATGAATATCTCTGGGAGGAATTCCAGATAATAAGGCTGCAGGGCTGGGCTTCAGACATGGGAAGGAGGCTGGCTTCTCACTGACTACTCCTATTTGAATGCTATATGATGTGCATGTATAGCAATTAAAATTTTCACTAAAAATAAAAGCTAACACCTGAAGAAATTCAGTCTTGGTGTTAATATTTCTCTAAAAATGATATACAAACGGCAAACAGATGAATGAAAAGATGTTCAACATCACTAATCATCAGGGAAAAGCAAATCAAAACCACAATGAGATATCACCTCACACCTGTCAAAATGGCTATCACCAAAAAGACAATAAATAATGAGTGTTAGAGAGGATGTGGGAAAAGGGAACTTTTGTGCAAAGCTGATGAGAATGTAAATTGGTACAGTCATTCTGGAAAACAGTATGGAGGTTCCTCAAATACTTAAAAATAGAACTACCATATGATTCAGCAATCCACTTTTGGGGATAAATCTGAAGGAAAAGAAAACACTCTCTCAATGAAATATCTGTAAGCCCAAGTTCATTGCAGCCTTATTAACAATAGCTAAGACAAGGAAATAACCTAAGTGTCTATTGATGGATGAAAAAAGAAGATATGCATACATGTATACATATATTTCAGTCATAAAAAGAAGAAAATTCTGCCATTTGTGACAAAATAAATGAACTTCGCGTGCATTATGCTAAGTGAAATAAGCCAAACAGAGAAAGACCAATACTGTGTGATCTTACTTATATGTGCGTGTGTTTAGTTACTCAGTTGTGTTGGACTCTGCGACCCCATAGACTGTAGCCCACCAGGCTCCTCTGTCCATGGGGATTCTCGAGGCAAGAATACTGGAGTGAGTTACCATGCCTTTCCCCAGAGGGATCTTACTCATATGTGAAATCTAAAAAACAAAAAGTCCAAACTCACAGAAAGGTGGTTGTCAGAAGCTAGGGGGAGGGGTAATCGAGGAGAGGTTGGTCAGAGGGTACAAACTTGTGGTCAGAAGATAAAAAAGTGCTGGGGATGTAATGTACAGCTTTATAACTATAGTTAACAATTCTGTATCACATACTTGAAAGTTGCTAAGAGAGTAAGTCCTAGAAGTTAACTCACACACACAAGGTAACTATGTGACTGATCTTACTATGGTAATCATTTTGCAATATATACAGTTGCCACATCATCACCTTCCTTACACAGTGTCATATTTCAGCTGCATCTCAGTGAAACTGGAAAACACCCTTAAAAAGGGGAAATTCAAATTAAAACAAGGCAATGATACTTTTCACCCATCTTCAGTTCAGTTCAGTTGCTCAGTCGTGTCTGACTCTTTGCGACCCCATGAATCGCAGCACACCAGGCCTCCCTGTCCACCACCAGTTCCCGGAGTTTACCCAAACTCATGTCCATTGAGTCGGTGATGTCATCCAGCCATCTCATCCTGTTGTCCCCTTCTCCTCCTGCCCCCAATCCCTCCCAGAATCAGGGTCTTTTCCAATGAGTCAA
>SJYT01040167.1:348055-540417 GCA_006410635.1 Cephalophus harveyi
AGCGTTTCTCATGATGTACTCTGCATATAAGTACATCAACTTGTTTGTATCTATTATTTGCCCTATGAGGGCACCATCCTATTTTCCAGGGTCAGTTCAAAGCCAAAGGTGGAGCTGTGTCTCTACCCGAGCTCCGCATCAACCCTGTGCAGCAGTTACCTCTGCAGGGCACTGGGGCCAGGCTGCGGGTGAGAGGAGACTGGTCTCACTGCACTATCTCCAATTTCTTTTCAATCCAAAGAGAATGTATTCATGCCTTACTTGTATAATTACATAAAAGGTTTAAAAGTTTAAAATGTTTTGGGAATTTCCTGGTGGTGATTAGGACTCTGTGCTTTTACTGCTGAGGACACGGATTCAGTCCCTGGTTGGGGAATTAAGATTCTGCAAGCTGTGTGGCACAGACAAAAAAAAAGTTAAAAATATTTTACAAACATGGTTCTCAGGAAATGAGAGGGGAAAGAGAAAAGAAACAGAGGGGAAGAAACAACTCTGTTGCCTAAGGTAAACCTCCTGAACATGTTAGACATTTTCCCTCAATTGTGTGTTTTTTCTCCATAGTTCACCCCTGATCTATGTTGAGAAGTTACACAATTTTGCATTCTATTTTACCCATAACTTTGTAACTTGGCATTGGTTAACATCTGTGGCAGGTCTGTGAGTCCCCCTCCACATCACTTAATGGTCTGAGGGAAGGAAGGCATGTGGGCGAGGGGTATGGGTGGGGGTGGGGTGGGGAGTTCTGTGTGCTCTGGGATCCAGGGGCCACTTTCTCAGCCTCAGCACTGTTGACATTTTGGTCTGGATAATTTTTGGTTGTCCTGTGTACTATGCAATATTGAGCAGCACCCCACAACACCCCCACCACTCTGCTGTTGTGACAACCCACAGTGTCTCCTGGACATGCCGAAATGTCACCTGGGGGTAGGGTTGTGAGATTTAGCTAATGAAAATAGAGGACCACCAGTTAAGTTTGAATTTGCCTTTCAGATAAACAACAAGTATTTTTTTTAGTATGTGTGTCCTAGAGGACATAATGAATGGAGACACACTTATACTGAAAAATTATTGTTTATCAGAACCCAGATTTACCTGGGCAGCATGTATTTTATCTGGCAACCTAGGTGTGGGGTGAAGGGATGGTTCTCTGTTGAGCTCCTGCCATAGGGTGTCAGACATGAAGGAGCTTGCTCCATGGGGCTTAAAATCTCATCTCGGATCTCACCGCTGGATGCAGTGCTCATAGGTGCCACTAAGGCTCCTCGGGTGCTAGCTGGGCCCTTCAGCTCCTGATTCTGCTTCTCCCTCCTCCTCTGACTCAAACCATGCCCCCCCGCCCCAAGGGTCACCATGGCCGATTCACTCTGTCCCCCAAAAAGCAGAAGTCACTGAGACCCAGAAAACAACACTGAACCTCCAGTGGGCAGGTGTCAAGGGCCTCTTGGGGTTCGAAACTGCTGAGGAGGCACAGCTGGGTCTGCAGTCACTTTGCGGGCACGTTCACAGGCCCTCCTCCACTCTGGGTTTGGATACCCTGGGGGTGGGCCCACTGAGCCTGGCAGGAGTCACTGAGAGAGGGTGCAGGTTCAGAACCTGGAAGCAGTGGGTAAGACTGTCCTGTTATTTGATGAAGCTCATTTATTGAGCGTTCACTTGTGCCAGGAGCCACACTAGGTGCTGGGTAAGTGTCAGCCATCAGGCCGAACTGGTCTCTGCCCAGGTGGGACCAGGTGCAGATACGGAGGGTGCAGGCAGGGGGTGTAGTCAGTGCTGTCAGGAGAGGGCACCCAGAGGACCAGCCTAACTGGTCTGGGAGGGTGTGGGGTGATCAGCAGGTGGTGAATCCAGGTCTGGACATAGGCAGAGTCCAAGATGCTGGAGACATTGGGGTAGAAGTTCAAGAAGCAGAAGAGTCATGGGTCTGGGCTGGGGTGAGAAATGCAAGCAGAAGCCGCATTTGGTGTGGTGTGGCAAGAGTCGTAGAGAGAGAGTAGGGTGAGGACAGAGCCTGGGAGCCTCCGTGTTCAGGGGCAGCGAGGGAGGCTTAGAAGAAATGGACAGAGAGGTAGGTAGGAGTCAACATCATCTGGAGGGCCAGGGAGAAGAGAGTTCCCAAGAAGAAGTGTACCAAGCGACACAGTACTGAGGGGGCCGGTGAGCTGGAGGCAAAGATGGGGGGCACTGAGGACGCTTGCCAGCACAGTTATGGGCATCATAGTTTACGACGAACATTGACCAGCAGACAAGATCCACGGGGTCAGCATGAGAAAGCCATCTTCCAGCTCGAGGGTCCCCCACAGACACAGTCCCTCAGACTCAGAGCACCTGGGGTGGCAATGCTGGTTCACCCTCTGCCCCTGGACCACTCTGCTCCAACCCAGTTGGGCTCCTTGCTGTTCTTTGAATGCCAGACAGGTTCAACCTCAGGGCCTTTACATCTGCTGTTGCCTCTGCCTGGAACACTTTCTCGATACAGCCTCATCTCCTTTAAGTTGTTACTCCAATGTTATCTTCTCTGTTAAGCTTTCCCTGACAATCAATTAAAATAGCCACAGCCCTTCCAGCATTATCTAGTCCCTTCCCTATTTAATTTTTTTCCATAACACATCTGCTATCATCTCATAAAGCCTATATTGAATTTCTAAAATATTTTGGTTGGAATGGATAATATATTCACATGGTTCAGGATTCAGAGTTGTGCCCAGTCTTTTGCTATTACAAAGTATCAGTGTGATGAATAAACTGGTGCCTGCATCATTTCATTATATAGATGAAGCTCTAGGCGAAAGTCTCAAAAGTGGGCTTTCTGAATCAAGGGGTAAATGCATTTACATCTCACATTTTTTTTTTAACTGCACTCATGTCTAGAATAAGCTCCATGACAGGGCAGATATTTTTAAACTTTTGTTCACTGCCATATCCTCAGTGCTTGAAACAAGGCTTGGCACCTAGTAGGTGCTCAATAAATACGTTTTGAGCAATGAATGAACCCATTTCTGGAAACCTTAAGATTTGCTCCTGACGGCCATTCTAGAGTAGGCCTCTTCCCTGAACTCAGGGTTGGAGATTCTTGGAGACCCTGGGACACACACAGCACATTGTCCCTGCCGGTCCCACACCCCCTCCAGAAAGTGAAAGTCTTTCCCTTAGCAAATACAGAGAGATGCTGTCCTAAGTTTGGTTGTTCTCTCCTCTGTTTCCTCTACTTTACCCAGGAAAGCTTTTAAAAGTATATCTACTAAGTAGCATGCGTCATTTCACCTCTAAATTCCCTTTCCTGACTACAGTTTTCTTTTTCTCTTTTTTTGGTGCTGCATGGTTTGTGGGATCTCAGTTCCCTGACCGAGGATCAAACCTGGCAGTGGAAACACGGCATCCTAACCACTGGACCTCCAGGGAATTTCCAGTTTTCTTTTCTAATAATGTACACAATTAGTTTCCAATAATATACACAAATACTTGAAGAGTTATCAAGTGGCAGACAGAGTGTTCAAAAGTGAAGTTCATTCTTGGAGTGAGCGTGTATGTTAAGAATTGTTTACCTTTGGTTGCCCTGGGGCTCTGCTTCTGCACCCAGGCCTCCTCTGGTTGTGGCAGGTGGGAGCCACTCCCTGGCTGTGGTGCACAGGCTTCTCACTGAGGTGGCTTCTCTTGTGGAGCGTGGACTCTAGGCGCACAGGTTTCAGTAGCTGCAGTACCCAGGGTTAGTTGCTCCGAGGCATGTGGAATCTTCCTGGACCAGGGATCAAACCCCTGTACCCTGCACCCTACACTGGCAAAGTGAAGTCTCTCAGTCGTGTCCAACTCTCTGCGACCCCATGGATGTAGCCTACCAGGCTCCTCCATCCATGGGATTTTTCCAGGCAATAGTACTGGAGTGGGGTGCCATTGCCTTCTCCAGAGGATCTTCCCGACCCAGGGATTGAATCCAGGTCTCCCGCATTGTAGACAGACGCTTTACCGTCTGAGCCACCAGCGAAGTCCTTTTACATTGGCAGGCAGATTCCAGTTCATGGTACCACCAGGGAAGTCTGTGAGTGTGTCTTTGGTGCCTGGCTCTGTGCTGGCCATGAGAATAGATGATGCCTGCTGGCAGGTCTCATCATTCGTCGGGAGAGAGCACTCAGCAAGTCTCCTTACAGGCAGGGACTCAGCTTCTGGCATGTTCCAGACAGCCACTTCCCCTGCCCGCCTCCCCCCAATTAGCAGGTTAATATTTGAGCACCCAGGCCTCTGTGGCAACGGCGAAGAGGTTGACTTGAAAAATTCCCCGATTTCCCTCATCTGTTAAAAGGACCACTTTTGTTAGCTGGCTTCACATTTCTAGGTGTGTCTGTTGATATTAGTCTAAGTAAACTGTTTAACTGCAGGAAACTTGGCCATTCTGATTCCCTTTGGGCCTCTTGGGGAAGCCCCAGGTCCCATGAGGACTTTTCCTATTGGCTTCCAGTTTCCATGGGCGTGGGAAGGAAGAAGAGGTTAAAATATGAAGCCAGACTGACCTGGGTTCACACTCTGGCCTGACAACTTAGTAGCCGTGAGGTCTTGGGCACCTAAGTTCAAAGCGCCTCCATTTCATGTCCCAGCCCTGCCTGTTCTTCCAGCCCCTCCTATGCCCAACCACCCCAATAAAGAGGAGGGAAGGGGTAAACTCCAGAACCCATGGCCCAGGGTTGGGCCAGAGACAGAAGGTTCCATAACGCGAATCTGTGTGTCCCAGGACAGGCCTCACCTTCATCTCATGGTCAAGTGGGCTGTTTCTAACAAAATCTGGGATCCAAGACAGCAGCTCCAAATACCTTTTGTCTTTGAACCAGAACTTTCTGGATTTTCTGAGGAGTTCACTTATAAATTAGAGCATTGTTTGGATATCTTCAATCATACCTGGCACTCGAGTATTCACAGCATGTGTAACCAGGGGCGTTCCTAATAAACTTTGGTAAACAGAAAAGTCCAGAAGATTTCTAGGCTAGACACCTGCCTCAGTGTTTATGCTGGAACGGGAGAGCTCAGATTTCTATATGGATGGGACCACCAAGCAAAGGTCCTTTATGGTTGAAAGAAATGTGAGATTCTTTTGACTCTAAAGAAATTGATGATTTGAGAGAGCTTGAAGTAGCCTGAACTTGAAGACTGCCCAGTGACTATTTCATGAGATAGTAGTGATTAAAACAAGAAATTTGACCTTAAAGTGGGAAGAAAACAATCCCTGCACATTTGAGATGGTGACTGGATCGTTAGAGAACCAAGTGTCCCTTCAAGTTCCTGAATTGTTGTTGTCCTAAGTGGAGGGTCCCCTGGGGCCTGGGAGAGAGTCAGGAGACACAGAAACTAAATTCAAGAAGTAGTCTGGATGCTGAGTCAAGCAAGACAACCGTAAAAACGAAAAGTTATGAGACATTAGGGGTTCCCAGGTGGCGCTAGTGGTAAAGAACTTGCCTGCCCAATCCAGGAGCTGCAGGAGACACAGGTTCGATCCCTGAGTTGGGAAGATCCCCTGGAGGAGGACATGGCAACCCACTCCAGTATTCTTTTTTGAAAATCCCATGGACAGAGGAGCCTGGTGGGCCTCAGGGTCCTAAAGAGTCAGATACGACTCAAGTGACTTAACATGCACATAGTATGAGACATTTAGGGAAATTTGAAAACTGACTGGATATTTGAGATGAAGCAGATCTTGATCATTGTTGACATTGAGTGATGGGTACATGTTCCTTTTTGCTATTTTTTCCCTTGCTTTTGCATATATTAGAATTATTCCATAATAAAGGTAAAATAAGGCCTCCAAGTAGACTATTTCGTATCTTAAGTTCAAATACTTCCCTTTCCTTATACATCATCAATTGCTTAAAGTCATGCTACATTTTTGTTTCCTTCACATTTGAATCACAATTTTCTGGTACAGTTTTATGTTTTTCCTGGAGTTTCTTGGCACTTTTCCTGTTCCTTTAGGAGAGAAGAGACACGTGCCTTCTTTATCATGTGACTCAGAGCTTGTAACTTCTTAATAGTACTATCTATTGACAGGAATTCACTCCATTCTTGAAGACCTTTTGAAGACATTTTCTGAACCTTCTGTTTTCCTGTTCTAATTTTAAGCAAGTACTTCTGGGCAAACAGTTATCATCTGGGATTTCTTTTCAATGTGTGTCTGGATTAGTTTTGTTGTCTCTTGGATATTGAGTGTGTTAGGTCAGGCTCCCCAAAAGCAAAGCCTGAGACAAGAATTCTGGTGAAATTGAGACCATTCTCTCAGTTAACCACCATCTCCAGCATAGAGGAAGGGAAGAGAGCTAAGCAAGGAAGTATTCTTGGCTGGAGATGCTGGAGTTCATTCTCCCTTGAGACAAGGAGGCCTTTGTGTAGCAACTCACAGCAGAGGCAATGGGTGTACCAGGCCAGTGGAGGGGATTTGGGAGGGCCGTCTACCACTCCAGTGGTTCTCAGTCTTGAGCATGGGCCAGAATCGCCCAGAAGGACTTGTTAAACACAGATCACTGGGACCCACCCCCAGAATTTCTGATTCAATAGGTCAGGGGTGGGTCCTGAGAATTTGCATATCTGACATATGGCCAGAAGCTGCTTCTGGAACTATACTTTGAGAATCAAAGCAGTAAATCATATCTTCCTTTTTCATTTTTCTGAACTACAAACTCAAGTAACTTTTTTCAGCATGAATGCATGGGACGTGAAAGTCTATTTTGCCACTATTGTTGACTTAAAAATTTTTTTAATCTAATTTGGTTGCACTGGGTCTTCATTGCTGTGTGGGCTTTTCTCTAGTTGTAGGGAGCAGGGGCTACTCTCTGGCTGGTGGTGCTCAGGCTTCTCATGGCGGCGGCTCCTCTTGTTGCGGAGCACAGGCTCTAGGGCACATGGGCTTCAGTAGTTGCGGTTCCCGGGCTCTGGAGCACAGGCTTAGTTTCTCCTCAGCATATGGGATTTTCCCAGACCAGGGATCAGACTTGTGTCTCCTGCTTTGGCAGGTGGATTCTTTACCACTGAGCCACCAAGGAAGCCCTCTACAACTGTCTTTTAATTCAGCTAGTTCAAACACATTTCCCTCCGAACTTTACAGGCCATTTCATAGTAGCTAGCTTCAGAGAAGCCCAATGCCAGCGTGATCTCTACTTCCTTACATAAAACCTGCTTGCTTGTTTTTATGTTTCAGAAGGTATTAGGCTTTCTGAAAACTTATGATCCCAAAGCTGCGTGTGTTTTTTTCCCTTTGATTCTGTTCAGCATTCGATTTTTTTTTTTTTTTGGCTGCACAGCATGACTGATAGAATCTTAGTTCCCTGACCAGGGATTGAAGACAGGCCCTGTCACTGAAAGCACCTAACCAAAGTCTTAACCACTGGACTATCAGAGAATTCCCATCAATAGGCACTTTAATCTAAAGGTGGTTTGGGTTTTTTTGTTTTTGTCACTCTGAGAATTTCCCTTCTATTATTTTTCTGATTGTTTTCTTGCTTCTGTCTTCTCTTTTCTCTGTTTTTCTCATTAGAAAAATATCAGGCCTCTTGAAATGATCTACAATTTGATTTCCCCCCCTTAGTTAAAAAAAATTCTTTTTTGTGTATATATTCTTAGAGAACTCCATGGCTTTTGCTTCTAAGCATTTTTAAAATAAACTTTTTACTTTGGAGTAATTTTAGATTCATATAGAAGTTGCAAAGATAATACAGAGAGTTCCCATTACCCTTCACCCAGCTTCCTCTAAAATTAGCATCTTGCAGCAACTAAGACACAGCACAGTCAAATAAATAAATATTAAAAAAATAAAATTAACTCTTACATTACCATAGTACATCAAAATAAACATATTCACATTCATTCATTACTATTACCTAAACTTCAGGTTTTTTTTTAAAGAATATATCAAGATTAACTCATTTTCATTAACTGAAATAAAATGCAATTCCAATTGCAAATCATGTTTCTGACACCATAAATATGTCATTTGATTAATTTACATAGAAAGAAAACTCTCAAATGATGATTAAAAATAAGAACATTCCAAAATTTCCAGGTGACGGGAAAGCAGCATCTTTTGCCCTTGATACCTTTGATAGTCTAAGATACCATGGGCTTAACAGTTGGAAGAAACTTGAAAAAAAGATAAAATAATCCTTAGCAAAAACAAATAAAAATATAAAACCTATGGCCATGATCTTATCCTCTGCTTTAAAATTTTTTTCCTTCTGTTTTACTGAAATATAATTGACATGTAGCATTGCATAAGTTTAAGATGTTCAGCATAATGATTTAGCTTACATATATCATGAAATGATTGCCACAGTAAGTTTAGTGAACTTTTATCATCTCATACAGAGGCAAGATTAAAGAAGTAGAAAATAATTTTTTCCTTGTGATAAAAACTCTTAGGATTTGCTCTCTTGACAACTTTCCTATGAAACATACAGCAGGGTTAACTATATATATTATGTTTTACGTTATATCCCTAGTAATTATTTATAACTGGAAGTTTGTACCTTTTGATTACCTTCATCTAATTTCCCTCCTCTGACCCTCCACCTCTGGTAACCACAAACCTGATCTCTTTTATGTATTTAATAATCTGTTTATGGCTGTGCTGTGTCTTCTTTGCTATATGCGGGTTTCTCTAGTTGTGGAGAGCAGGGGCTACTCTCCAGCTGTGGTACACAGCCCTAATCTTGTGGCTTCACTTGTTGTCGAGCACGGGCTCTAGGGCGCACAGGCTTCAGTAGTTGCTGCACGTGGGCGCAATAGTTGTGATGCACTGGCTTAATTGCCCAGACCAGACCAGGGATCACACCTGTGTTCCTCGCATTGGCAGGTGGATTCTTAACCACTGTACCACGAGGGGAGTCTTGGTCTCCTTTTGAAATATAACTAACCTACAACACTATGTTAGTTCTTGTTATGCAACATAGTGATTCAGTATTTCTATACGTTTTGAAATGTTCAACATAATAAGTCTAGCTACTGTCTGTCGTCATACAAAGATACTGCATACTTCTTATTTATTTTGCAAATAGAAGTGTGTGGCCCTTAATCTCCCTCACCCGTTTCCCTTCTTCTACCACCCTCCTCCCTTCTGGCAACAATCCATTTGTTCTCTGTATCGACAACTCTGTTTCTGTTTAGTTATGTTTGCTCATTTGCTTTGCTTTTTAGATTCCACATATACGTGAAATCATATGGTATTTGCCTTCGTCTGTCTGACTTATTTCACTTAGCATAATACCCTCCAAGTCCATTCATGTCATCCTCGACGGCAAGATTTCATTCATTTTTATGGCTGAGTTTCCATTCTATGTGTGTGACATCTTTTTTATCCATTCATCTATCGATGGACACTTGGATTGCATCCTTATCTTGGTTATTATAAATAAAGAGGCAATGAACACAAGGGTGTGTATATTTTTTCAAATTAGTATTTCCATTTTATTTGGATAAACATCCAGGAGTGGAATTGCTGGATCAAATGGTAATTCTATTTTTAATTTGGGGGGCGGGAATCGCCATACTGTTTTGCATGGTGGCTGCACCAATTTACATTCCCACCAACAGTGCACAGAGGAGTCTCTTTTCTCCACATCCTCGAAAAATTTGTTATTTGTTGTCTTTCTGATAATTGCCATTCTGATAGGTGTGAGATGATATTTCATTGCGGTTTTGATTTGCATTTCCATGATTAGTGACAGTCATCTTTTCATGTATTTGTTGGCCATCTGTATGTCTTCTTTGGAAAAACATCTGTTCAGATCCTCTGCTCATTTTCAATTGGGTTGCTTGTTTTTTGATGTTGAGTTCTAGCTGTTTGTGTATTTTGGATATTAACACCTTATCGAGTATACCATTTGCAAATGTATTCTCCCATCTGGCAGTCTGTTCTTTTGTTTTGTTGATAGTTGCTTTTGCTGTGCAAAAGCCTTTTAGTTCATGTAGTTTCATTTATTTATTTTTGTTCTTGTTTCTCCAAATCTTTGTTAGATCTTATTAGAATTTCAACAGCTTTTCCACTATCCTTTTTCTGTTCTAGGACTCAATCCAGCATACCACTGTACTTAGTTATCCTGTCTCCTGAGTCTCCTCTGGGATACTTTCTCAGTCTTTCCTTGCTTTTCATCTCTGTTAGTTTGTTTTGTTGTTGTGTTACTTTGAAAGTATTAAAGAGTATTTGTCAGATATTTTGTAGAATGTCCCTCAATTTGGATTTTTTTCTCATGATTAGACTGGGATGAGTTGCCCCTCTCACCACATGCAATCAGTTGGTGATGGTACCCTTGATCACTTGATTAGTTTGTCAGATTTGTCCAGTGTGAACTTACTATTTTTTCCTTTTCCATGATTTCTTCTTTGGCAGCGAGTCACTAAGTCCAGCACACATTCACAGGCAGACAGCCAATTAAGCTCTGTCTGGAGGGGAGGGTCCACATACATTATTTGGAATTTTTCCGTAAGGAAGATTTGTCCCTTCTCTCCACGTGTTTATTTATTCAATCACTTATTTAGATCAGCATGGGCTTTGTGTATTTATGTTATACTCTGGATCACACTCTAGTACTCCACTATTTTGTTGCTCAAATTATCCCAGCTCTGGCTATTGAGAGCTCTTTCAGGCTGATTCCTATGTCCCTTTGACACACCCCATCCTATTTATTTAAGCACTTCCTTACTTTCCGGCACTAGTTTCTAGATTTCTAAATCATATTTTTTATCTTGGCAATCATATATTTCATTTCCCAGAACTCTTTCCTGTTTTCTGATTCTTTTTACTAACAGCCTTTTCTTGTTTAATAGATCCAATATAATGTCAAATTCGAGTTTCTTTCTTTCTTTCTTTTGGCTATGACACAGAGCTTGTGGGATCTTAGTTCCCTGACCAGACTGAACCCAGGCCCTTGGCAGTGAGAGTGCTGAATCTTAACCACTGGACTGCCAGAGAATTCCCTAGAATTTATTTCTAATCATAAGGTTGTAAATGCTGTTTATTGGATTTAAATGATCAGAATTACTCTCTAGGTAAAGCACAAAAGAGTTAATCATGGTTAAGGAGAAGGCAATGGCACCCCACTCCAGTACTCTTGCTTGGTAAATCCCATGGACGGAGGAGCCTGGTAGGCTACAGTACGTGGAGTCGCAAAGAGTCGGAAACGACTGAGCGACTTCACTTTCACTTTTCACTTTCATGCATTGGAGAAGGAAATGGCAACCCACTCCAGTGTTCTTGCCTGGAGAATCCCAGGGACGGGGGAGCCGGGTAGGCTGCCGTCTCTGAGGTCGCACGGAGTCAGACACGACTGAAGCGACTTAGCAGCGGCAGCATGGTAGTTTTAACTCTTGGGAATGTCAAAGTAATAACTATAGTCAGAATCAGAAGATGGGGGTTGAGGAGAGGTGGAGCAGAGTACAGGGGCTAATTTCTTCATCTTACATAGTAGAAATCATAGGATATAGCCAAAGTACATGAAAGTGGAAATAAAGATTCATTGAGCTTAAAGCAGTAATGAACAGAATAAACTAGCACTATAACACACACAGGAGAAGGCAATGGCACCCCACTCCAGTGCTCTTGCCTGGAGAATCCCATGGACGGAGGAGCCTGGTGGGCTGCAGTCCATGGGGTCGCTGAGAGTCAGACATGACTGAGCGATGTCACTTTCACTTTTCACTTTCGTGCATTGGAGAAGGAAATGGCAACCCACTCCAGTGTTCTTGCCTGGAGAATCCCAGGGATGGGGGAGCCTGGTGGGCTGCCATCTGTGGGGTCGCACAGAGTTGGACACGACTGAAGCGACTTAGCAGCAGCATAACACACACAACATGGAAAAAATTGGAAGACGAGCAGTAGTGTAAGTGAGCAAATGTCTTCATTTTTTTTTCATGAAGAGGGTCAATGAATATTAATCCAGTTGATAAATCAAGAAATAGAAGTATATGCACATTAATTAGATTTGATGAATTCGACGATGGTAAAGCCACCACATCTCAAATCGAAAACATCTTGCTGATTTCATTTTTATTTTTTAGTTTTATTTTTTGGTCACATGGCCATGGCAATGAAAGCAGAGTCCTGACCACTGGACCTGCCAGGGAATTCCCACTGGTTTCCTCTAAAGAGGGGGCCTACAGCTGGGTGGGATGGGGTGGAGTAAGACTGAGCTTTTCCTTAGTAACATTCTATATTAAAGTATTAAAAATATATGTTGCTTTTATAAAACAATGCTTCATAAACATAATTTAAATGTATGTAAATGTTGAACACTGGTTCGAAAGTTGGGTCTCTGATGGAATGTGCAGGGTGGGAAGGGAAATGATAGGTCTGGATGAGGCTGGTCCTGTGCAAACTATGGCTGCAGAACACAGCCCCGCTTGGGTAGACATGTTCCCAGAGGCAGGGTCCCTTTCCTCTGCTCCTCTAGCATGTTCGTCCATCCAACAGCTTACCTAGCACTTGCGGAGCTTCAGGCTCTGCTTTGGAGCTGGGGGCATGCCGCCATATTTGTTCTTGGAACGTAAATCGATCCTTACAGTAGACTGCTGACCCTAGAGGGGTGTTCCCCACCATGGGAAGGGTATAGTCCATTTGACTTCCCTTTGCAGGATGAGGAAGGTTGAGGCAGGAATCCTGGGAGGTATGGTGACCAACTCTTCTTGTTTGCCCACCAGTATCCTGGACTACGAAGACCCCAGTCATTAGAAAAGACCCTAATGCTGGGAGAGATTGAAGGCAGGAGGAGAAGGGGATGACAGAAAATGAGATGGTTGTATGGCATCACTGACTCTATGGACATGAGTTTGAGCAAGCTCCAGGAGACGGTGAAGGACAGGGAAGCCTGGTGTGCTGCAGTCCATGGGATCGTAAAGAGTTGGACACCACTGAGTGATTGAACAACAACAAAATCTTGGACTACCAACAAGGCAGAGTGCCAAAGAAGTGATACTTTTAAACTGTGGTGCTGGAGAAGACTCTTGAGAGTCCCTTGGAAAGCAAAGTGATCAAATCAGTCAATCTTGAAGGAAATCAACACTGAATACTCTTTGAAAGGACTGATGCTGAAGCTGAAGCTCCAATACTTTGGCCATTTAATGTGAACAGTTGACTTATTGTAAAAGACTCTGATGCTGGGAAAGATTGAAGGCAGAAAGAGAAGAGGGCAACAGAGGATGAGATGGTTGGATGGCATCACTGATTCATTGGAGATGAACTCAGGCAAACTCTGGGAGATGGTGAAGGACACAGAAGCCTGGTGTGCTGCTGTCAATGGGGTCGCATGAGTTGGACATTGCTTGGCACCTGAACAACAACACATCCTGGTTTTAATAGTGGTAAAGAACCCACCTGCCAATGCAGGAAACATAAGAGATGTGGGTTCAATCCCTGGGTTAGAAAGATCCCCTGAAGGAGGGCATGGCAACCCATTCCAGGGTTCTAGCCTGGAGAATCCCATGGACAGAGGAGCCTGGCTGGCAACAGTCCATAGGGTCGCAAAGAATCGCACATGACTGAAGCAGCTTAGCATACACGCAGGCACATCCTGGTTTTAAAATGGAAAGTCTCAGGAAAACTCTCTGTCCTGGGCAAACCTAGGCATTTGGTCACCCTTTCTAAGGGGGTGATTTCTAGCTCCACCTGTCACTTCTTCTGAGTCTGATCTACTGGAGGAGACCAAGGAGTCCAGGACTTGTGGGTGTCACCTCTAGAGCTGACAGCATGATCTGCTTCCTGAACTTTGGAGGGTCCGCAGTAGTAGGGTAGGCAGGGTGGAGCTCCAGGAGCTGGTGATTCTGATTTCTGGATGGCTAAGGTGAAGAAAGACAATTCCATTCTCCAAGGAATGGAGCTAGGAGAGGTGGTGTGGGGTAGATTAAGGTACAGTAGTTTCTTTGCCTCCAAAACTGCATGTCTGACGGAGAATAGCTTGACCTTGGAAGGAGACCAGATTGTTACTCCAACTTCATTCCCTAAACTGCACTTATTTAATAATTATTTATTGGGCATCTACTATGTACTACATTCTGACTGTTGTTACATTATACTCATTAACTCTGTCCTATTTAGACTCTGAAGACAAATCAAGGGACCAAACAAATTCAGATACAAATATGAAGTTTACAGTCCATAAGGGGATGTCGACAATTGATTTGTGGCCTTATTTCCCTTCCCTTAATTTATTTGTCTGTCCTTGTACCAGGACTGTTACATCTTCATGATTATAGCTTAATATTAAGTTTTGAAGTCATGGGTGTGGATCTCCAACTTTGTCTCTTTTTTCCCCCAAGATGGATTTAGTTTTTTCCATATAAATTTCTCACATAAAGGCCTATTAAAAAAAGAAAAGCTTGTTGGGATTTTGATTTGGATTATATGGAATTATAGGTTGATTTTTGGGGGGACAATAACAGCCTAGTGATGTCTTCTAAGCCATCAATTTGGTATGTTTCTTCCTTTATTTCAGTTCAGTTCAGTCGCTCAGTCATGTCCGACTGAGAGTTAAGTCCTAGAAGTTCACACACACACACAAGGTAACTATGTGACTGATCTTACTATGGACATCATTTTACAATATATACAGTTGCCACATCATCACCTTCCTTACACAGTGTCATATTTCAGCTGTATCTCAGTATAACTGGAAAAAACCCTTAAAAAAGAGAAATGCAAATTAAAACAAGGCAATGATACTTTTCACCCATCTTCAGTTCAGTTCGGTTCAGTTGCTCAGTCGTGTCCGACTCTTTGCGACCCCATGAATCGCAGCATGCCAGGCCTCCCTGTCCATCGCCAACTCCCGGAGTTGACCCAAACTCATGTCCATTGAGTCGGTGATGCCATCCAGCCATCTCATCCTGTTGTCCCCTTCTCCTCCTGCCCCCAATCCCTCCCAGAATCAGGGTCTTTTCCAATGAGTCAACTCTTCGCATGAGGTGGCCAAAGTACTGGAGTTTCAGCTTCAGCATCAGTCCTTCCAATGAACACCCAGGACCGATCTCCTTTAGAATGGACTGGTTGGATCTCCTTGCAGTCCAAGGACTCTCAAGAGTCTTCTCCAACACCACAGTTCAAAAGCATTGATTCTTCGGCACTCAGCTTTCTTCACAATCCAACTCTCACATCCACACATGACCACAGGAAAAACCATAGCCTTAACTAGACAGACCTTTGTTGGCAAAGTAATGTCTCAGCTTTTGAATATGTGATCTAGGTTGGTCATAACTTTCCTTCCAAGGAGTAAGCGTCTTTTAATTTCATGGCTGCAATCACCATCTGCAGTGATTTTGGAGCCCACAAAAATAAAGTCTGACACTGTTTTCACTGTTTCCCCATCTATTTGCCATGAAGTGATGGACCAGATGCCATGATCTTCGTTTTCTGAATGTTGAGCTTTAAGTCAACTTTTTCACTCTCCTCTTTCACTTTCATCAAGAGGCTCTTTAGTTCCTCTTCACTTTCTGCCATAAGGGTGTTGTCATCTGCATATCTGAGGTTATTGATATTTCTCCCAGCAATCTTGATTCCAGCTTGTGCTTCTTCCAGCACAGCGTTTCTCATGATGTACTCTGCATATAAGTTAGATAAGCAGGGTGACAATATACAGCCTTCATGTGCTCCTTTCCTATTTGGAACCAGTCTGTTGTTCCATGTCCAGTTCTAACTGTTGCTTCCTGACCTGCATATAGGTTTCTCAAGAGGCAGGTCAGGTGGTCTGGTATTCCCATCTCTTTCAGAATTTTCCANNGGGTGACAATATACAGCCTTGACGTACTCCTTTTCCTATTTGGAACCAGTCTGTTGTTCCATGTCCAGTTCTAACTGTTGCTTCCTGACCTGCATACAGATTTCTCAAGAGGCAGGTCAGGTGGTCTGGTATTTCCATCTCTTTCAGAATTTTCCACAGTTTATTGTGATCCACACAGTCAAAGGCTTTGGCATAGTCAATAAAGCAGAAATAGGTGTTTTTCTGGAACTCTCTTGCTTTTTCCATGATCCAGTGGATGTTGGCAATTTGATCTCTGGTTCCTCTGCCTTTTCTAAAGCCAGCTTGAACATCAGGGAGTTCACGGTTCACTTATTGCTGAAGCCTGGCTTTGAGAATTTTGAGCATTACTTTACTAGCATGTGAGATGAGTGCAATTGTGTGGTAGTTTGAACATTCTTTGGCATTGCCTTTCTTTTGAATTGGAATGAAAGGTAGGTATCAGTCTCATTTTGAATTAGGGAAAGTAATTCAGGGTGATTACAAGAACAGAGCTATTAGGGCTTCTCAGGTGGCGCTAGCGGTAAAGAACCTGCCTGCCAGTGCAGGAGATATAAGAGATGTAGGTTTGATACCTGGGTTGGGAAGATCCCCTGAAAAGGGCATGGCAACCCACTCCAGTGTTCTTGTCTGGGGAATCCCACGGACAGAGAAGCCTGGCAAGCTACAGTCCATGGGGTCTCAAAGAATCAGACATGACTGAAGCAACTTAGCATGCACACACACATAGAACTGTTAACTGGTGGGATACTGAGCTGGAACTCAGATCTCTGGGAGTCAGAACATTGGTTGAATTAGAATGGAAGTTTACTGAGGACAGGCACTTGATCTGTTTTGTTCATTGCCATATTTCCAGAACCGAGAAAAGTACCTGGCATATAGTAGTTTCTCAGTAAATATTTCAGGAATGTGTGTATGTCTATGTGTGTGTGTGTGTGTGTGTGGTGTGTTGTGGAGAGAGTGAGAGGGGGGCAGTGGGTGAGGGAGGGAGAGAGAATACAAGCCAAGCATCTAAATCATTAGCATATTTGTATATTTTAGTTTTGTGCTAAGTTGATCTTTTCTGTGTTAGTGCTGTCTGAAGTGTGGCCCACAGACTGGTGCTGGTCCACAGAATTGCTTCATCCCAGTTGTAGTTCACTGAGGCTGCTATAACAAAATATCACAGACTGGATAGCTTATAAACAACAGAGATGTATTTCTCACAGTTTCAGATACTGAAACTGAGATCACAATGCCAGCATGCTCATGTTCTGGTTAAGGCCTTCTTTCTGGTTCTTATCAGCACCTTCTTGCTGTATCCTCAACTGGTGGGAGGGGCAGGGGCTCTCTCTGGCATGTCTTTTTTTTTTTTTTTTTTGGCTGCACAGGGTCTTCATTGCTGTGCAGGCTTTCTGTAGTTGTGGTGAGTGGGCTACTCTCTAGTTGCCGCACACAGGCTTCTCATTGCAGTGGCTTCTCTTGTTACAGCGCGTGGGCTTTAGGGCATGCAGGCTTTAGCAGTTGTGGTGTGTGTGAGCTTAGTTGCTCCGTGGCATGTACAGTCTTCCCGTACCAGGGATGGAACCCGTGTCTCTTGCAGTGGCAGGCACACTCTCAATTGCTAAACCACCAGGGAAGTCCCTTTCATAAGGGCACTAATTCCATTCACAAGGGCACTACCCTCGAAGTCTAAGCACCTCCCAAGTGCCCACCTCAAACATATTTTTAGTGTAAAGTTCCATGCAATTCTTGGGGTTTGTTTATCTGAAATGCAGATTTAATTTGGCATCCTGTATTTTATCTGGCAGCCCTAAGTGTGATTGAACACGTAGGCTCTGAAGTCACACTGTGTGACTTCAAATTCTGACCCCACCACTTACCAACTGTGTGTCCTTGGACATGTTACTTGGGAATTAGGATTTCAACATAAGAATTTTGGGGGAATACAAACATTCAGACCGTAGCACCAGCTGACCTTGAGATAAATACAGAAAATGAGAGTAACATTTAGAATATTTTGCGGCTACTTCACATTGCTCTGACATACAAGCGAGTGGTCAGTAAACCTGTCTCGTTGAATAGGGCATAGACCAACAAAGATGTTGTCCAACTTGTGTAGTGAATCACGTGAGGGATGAGTTGTATACTAGTCAGACAACATCTAATTTTTCTTTAACCTCTTGACCCTCTTCACCCATTTCTCCCACCTCTGGCGACTGTCAATCTATTCTCTGTATCTATGAGTTTGTTGTTGTTTTCTAGATTCCAAGTATAACAGAGATCATACAGTATTTGTCTTTCTTTCACATATTTCACATAGCATAATGCCCTCTAGATCCATCCATATTGTCACAAATGGCAAGGTTTCCTTTTTTTTTTTTTAATTTTATTTTTACTTTATTTTACTGTACAATACCATATTGGTTTTGCCATACATTGACATGAATCCACCATGGGTGTATACGAGCTCCCAATCCTGAATCCTCCTAGAATAATATTCCATTTTATATACATACACCAGATTTTCTCTATTCATCCATCCGTGGACACCCAGATAAACATGAGTGTTTGGTGGTGTGTATGTTGCCTATTTATTGTTTTACACAACAGATTTGATGTGCAGTGTCCCTTTCTGCTAAGCTTTCTGATAAGCCAGCTCATCCTTTTCCATTTCTTTCTGTGAACATCATCATCTGGGAAGAAGCAGCTACTCAACCATGCAGCTCTAAAACTCCAACAAAGAATCTAAGATTTCTGCAGCAAGCAAGGTGGTGAGCACTGCAGCAAGCAAGTAAGGGTGAGCACCAGGCAGGACACTTCTGGCCCCTGAAGAGAAAATTTGATGCAGGCAGGAGGCCAGAATGTGTCAACCATAGGCAGAGACTTCTCTTATCAACAGAGAAAAGCTTGCACTTAACCACCCTATCAGAGGAAAGACTGGCCCCAGACCAACCCAGACTTCAATAAATGGAGGGAAGAGGGATCCAAGAGGCCTGTTCCAGTTTGTGGATGAGTTAACATCATTTCCTATTCTGTAACAAAACTCAAGCATATGTAAACCACAAATTAAGCAACCTGTAGAGATACAGACATATGTATGCCTTTTTAAGAAGACAGAAGAGTGTGGTTAGGGTTGCTAGGTTTAGCAAACAAAAATACAAGATGTCCAGTTAAATTTGAATTTCAGATAAACAACGAATGTATTTTTAGTGTAAATATGTTCCATGCAATACTTGGGGTTTGTTTATCTGAAATTCAGATTTAACTTGACATCCTGTATTTTATCTGGAAACCCTAAGTGTGATTAAACATGTAGGCTCTGGAGTCACACTCCAGAGCGTGACTTCAAATTCTGACCCTACAACGTACCAGCTATGTGACCTTGGACAAATTACTTCCCCTCTCAGAGCCTCAGTATCTGTGTATGTAAAATTTACCTCATAGAGTTGTTGTGAAGATTAAATAATATATAAACATTTACAATGGTAACTGACACATGGTAAATCCTAAAATAAAAAATACTAGCTGTTTTTATAGGAAAGATAAATCATTATTTGCTAACCAAACATCTTAAAAAATAGAAAAAAAAATCTAGGCAGAGATTCCACACCCCCCCCCCCATTTTCATGCCACTTTCAATATTGCTTACAACAAATTAAAGTAATATGACTTAGACCCATTATCTATGGCATAAAGGAGCACCCAACCAGCATCTCACAGTATCATCAGGCTTTCTATTCCTTCCCTTGATGCACAACACTTAGACCCACTCTTGGAAATGTCTTAAGCTCCAAACTTCCGTGAGAAATTTGGGTAAACCTTTATGAAGTATTACTTGAGTATTTACTAGGTGAGTATTTGCTCAGGAGTCAATGCCATCTCTAGGGTGGGGTTTCATCAGAATGGCACATATTCAAATAACATGCAGATGTCTGTCCTCTGTAGGTTACTTAAGAGTAACCACCTTGTTCAGAGAGTTACAGTTCTAGCATATAGAATTTTATTAGCACAAAGTTAGAAATAGGACAAGAAGAAACCTGGTGAAATGTGAACAGTAGACCTGGAATCCAAAACTCTGATTCTACTCCTCAGCACGAGCCACCTAATATTTGAGGGGTGGGGGTGAAGGAGAAAAGAATAACTTGATTGCTTTGCCAGGTAAAGGTGGCCACAGCAGGATCAGTTCAGTTCAGTCGCTCAGTCGTGTCCAACTCTTTGCGACCCCATGAATCGCAGCACACCAGGCCTCCCTGTTCATCACCAACTCCCGGAGTTCACTCAGATTCACGTCCATTGAGTCCGTGATGCCATCCAGCCATCTCATCCTCGGTCGTCCCCTTCTTCTCCTGCCCCCAATCCCTCCCAGCATCAGAGTCTTTTCCAATGAGTCAACTCTTCGCATGAGGTGGCCAAAGTACTGGAGTTTCAGCTTTAGCATCAGTCCTTCCAAAGAAATCCCAGGGTTGATCTCCTTCAGAATGGACTGGTTGGATCTCCTTGCAGTCCAAGGGACTCTCAAGAGTCTTCTCCAACACCACAGTTCAAAAGCATCAATTCTTCGGCGCTCAGCAGGATAATGCCCTCAAAACTGTGTCCCCACCTGGAGGGGATAGTGAGGAGTTTCACAGTAATGGTTCACAGAGTGCAGGATCGGCCCGTGAATGTTCTTCTGGTTGACTTGTGGGGGGTAAGTGGCAGTCACCATCCTCAGTCTTCTGGTTCTAATCACCTTGGATCTGTCCCACCTAATATTTTTAAATATTTAAATTTAACTTAAATATTGCTTCCTCATTTATGAAAATGAAAACATCAATGCTACCTTAAAGGGTAAGAGTTAAGTTAAATGAAATAACAAAATGAATAATAGAGTGCTGGGAACAAAATAAGCATTTGGTAAATATTTGTTAACGTGAATCTGTTTATTCATTAGAAAGAAGAACATATCCCAGAGCAGGCTTGCAGAAAGATTAAAGCCTGGGATCTGTACTACTTTATATGGCTGAGCTAAAACAGTAACTCTTTACTCTGTCCCTGTCTGCTTCTGGATAAGAACCAATCATTTCAAAACAATGATACAATCTAAGGGGAATTCAAGTAAGGACTCCATCTCTCCCATCTCCAGTGGCGTGTGTGTGTGTGTGTGTGTGTGTGTGCTGGGGTGGGAGGGGAGCTGTGGTAAGATAGGAGAAAGGCCAGGGAAAGGGTTGGAAATTTCCTTTCTATTTTAATAATTAGTTGAGCCAGATCCTAAACTGTGTATAAAAACTATTAGTTTCAGGTCAGAAAGTGGAAAACACACTTGTAGTACATTGACAATATTAAGTTTGACTTGAGGGAGCAAATCCCAAATTCAAACCAGATTCAGAAATTATGATCTCAGCTTTTCCAGAGTTTGAACTGATTAGGCTTGTTACAGATTAACCAGAGGTAGAATGTATTAGGGGGAAAGCATAGAAGAAAAAAAATAGAATTCATGAGATTACTCAAACTCAGAGAATGAAATTTCCTGTCTTAGTGCTTGCTGTTAATAAATGAGATTCAAGGGAAAGTGTGGTATTTTCTAAGGAGGACTGAAGGGGTGAACTAGGGTTTTGCCAAGGGCATTACCAAGGGCGTCAGTTGCTTTGGGCTGGAAAGTCAGGAGGAGCACACGGTTTTGCAGGGCAATACAGAGATGATGATAAACTAGGGGAATAGAGCTGCTAGCTGTAGAATGAGCTATATATGACTCTTTGGCGCATCAGTTAATTACCATTTACATATTGAGTATCAACTATCTACTCTGGTGTTGTCCAGTCACTAAGTCGCTAAACTGTGTCTGACTCTGTGACCCCATGGACTGTATAGCACACCAGGCTCCTCTGTCCTCTACTGTCTCCAGGAGTTTGCTCAGATTCACGTCCATTGAGTCAGTGATGCTATCTAACCATCTCATCCTCTGCTACCCCCTTCTCCTTTTGCATTCAACCTTTCCCAGCATCAGGGTCTTCTCTAATGAGTTGGCCCTTCGCATCAGGTGGCCAAAGTATTGGAGCTTCAGCAGCTGTCCTTCCAGGGACCTTTCAAGGTTGATTTCCTTTAGGATTGACTGGTTTGATCTTCTTGCAGTCAAGGAACTCTCAAGAGTCTTCTCCAGCACCACAACTCAAAAACATCAATTCTTTGGCACTCAGTTTTCTTTATGGTTCAATTCTCACCTCCACACATGACCACGAAAAAAGCTATCCCTGTGAATATACGGACCTTTGTCAGCAAAGTGATGTGTCTGCTTTTTAATACACTGTCTAGGTTTGTTATAGCTTTCCTTTCAACAGCAAGCATCTTTTAATTTCACAGAAGTAGTCACCATCGGCAGTAATTTTGGAGCCCAAGAAAATAAAATCGGTCAGTTTCCACTCGAGAACTTAATAAACACTTAGGAGACTCAATGAGACATGGAGCAGAGCACTAGCACACAGTATGCCTAGTTTAGGGGAAAGTGGCCTATGAGCCTAGTGCAAGAGAAGAAAAAGCTCAATGGAAGGCCCTGGAACCAGAGAGTTAAGAAATCTTGAATGACTAATAATTTGAATTTCAAAAGTAAAGGCTAAATTCTAAAACAAAGAATAGCAATAGATTTGCTACCAAAGAGGAAGACTCTTGACAAAAAAATCCGTTAAGTGTCAGGTATGCTGGGGACATGATTAAAGGCCTTGGCCTGGGCTTTGGACTTGGCAAAGGGTGGAGGGGAAGTGTTTCTCAAGCCCTTCCCTTGTCTCTTGCAGAACTGAGGTGCATGGTGTAAAGGAAGAAAAGCCAGGGCTTGTACATCACAGGACAGGCACCTGAAATGCATCATAATATTGTTGCTGGGAGTTGTAGCGTTTCTAACCAACTCTCTCTTCACCCTTTGAGCCATAATTGCCAAAATGGAAAGATTATCACGATTTCAGCCTACACAGCTATCTCATTAATGCTCATTTGCTGACTTTAATGAGTTCCAGAACCAATTTGTGTGATCCTACAATCAACTCAGGTTTATCACGGAAAGAAAGCACTGTCTTTCTTTGCCGAATACAGATCCATTGATATGAAAATGAATTCAGATGAATTCTTGTGGGCATTGTAAGGCCCCAAAGTTCCCGAACACCACTGAGCATAGATATGTTAGATGCTGGCTGTCCTGATGAGCTGGCTTTTGTCCAATACCTGTCTGGCAGATTACATTCACGTATCCTTTTGTTCTGTCTTCACATTTCACAGCTTCCTCTTCTCTGCCTAAAAAGGAAAATGCACGTCTTCAAGCTGTTACAATACAACTACTGGCAGTGTGTAAAGTGAGAACAGAGCCTTGCTTTAATTTACTGCACCATGCAGATTTATTATACATCAGGATAATAATAACAATACATAACAACTATGTGACTTGCCACCTGATAATCTCCTCCCCTGCTCTCGTAGGAGGGAGTTTGGAGGACCCCGTAGACTCCCTGTATGGTGCTAAGCGCTGCCGGGCACACTCTTGGCTCAGAGCCGAGTGATGATGTGGACCACTGGGCCGTGCGGTGCCCAGACACACTGCAGAGCTGGTGAAGAGATGTAGTGTTTGCACAGAAAACGCCAGAAACCATTTGCCAAGTGTACAGAGAAGTGTTTTCACAATTGCTCATTGCCGGGGGAATAAGCATTCTCCTTCTTCTCATAAGAAGTTCCTCTATCTGAAATGTGATGAGAACAGAGTTTGGGAATCGTAGAGGTGAGAGAGTCCTTCAAAAGGAATTAGACCTCCTTTAGGCATCACTGCATAAAAGAATCTGGGACCTTCAGGGTTACATCTGTTCAGAGCTTCTGAGGAATAGCTAACAAAAGGCAGGGTTAAAGACAGTCAGCCCTTTGGCCCGGGTCTCCTTCAGGATGTCAGTATCACTTCCGGCCTTCTTCTTGGGCTCCTCTCCATGGCTTCTGAGTCCTGGGTGCCCCATCTGTCTTGGCTGCTTCTGGGGAAACTGCTCTGAGGCACGTGGGCACACAGCTGGTCTGTGGCAACAGTGACATCCTCACAGAAGACAGCGTCCATCAGATGTGCCCTCCTGCTGTTCCACTTGCTCTGAAAGTCTCTCATTAGGGTTTCTAAGTTTTAAGATAATAGGAACTTAATGAGGATTACTTTGATTTTCTCTCACCAGCCGATGCTTTTGTATCCAAAGCGCTGCTGCCCCCAGCTGCACTGCTTGAACAAATTGCATCACGAGCAAGCAAAAGCTGCAGCCCAGGAGACTGCTGACATGACCTCAGAAACGCACTGTCCAGTCCTATTGCCCAATGTTTTTGCCCAAGAGCTTTGCCTGTCATAGCGTTTGGATTTCTGGCCATCTTGGTGACCATATTGGACCTTCCCTCTCCCTACTCCCATCAAGTTTTAAATAGAAACATCTTTAACAACTCATCAGTGACCAATCAATGAATTCTAAGCTCTTGGGAGGCTCAGGCTCCTGCTGTTTCTCTCCTCTCCTTACCACATTTTATAACAATTAAAAAATTAGCCCAGCCACAATCCATTACCTGGTTGTACTCTAAGACAAGGATTTGCCTTCTAAGGGCAGTTCCAAGACAGAAATGATTGGAAAATTATGTATGATTAACTCTCCCAGGAATCAAATGACCTCAGTAAATATTTTTTGAGACCGTTAGGCCCCAGGGATGCAAAGACATGATCCCTGTCTTCTGTCCAGAGCTTTGGTTTTCTTCTCAATAAACAAACCTAAGGTTTGTTTGTTTGTTGTTAAGTGGTGGTCGGTGGGGTAAATTGGCTGTTGGGGATTTTTATCCTGTCAAAATGATGGCCAGTCACAAAAATGGGCAAACCACCATTCTTAGCAGACTCTGCCCAGCACTTCACAGCATAGGCTGGCTGTTAGGGGCATCCCTTTCCTCTGCTGGCTGTTAGCAATTAGGACCACTCAGCAAATCCTGAATCTTGGAAATCACTTGAGTCCTGTGGTTGCTGATTCCTGGCAAGTAAGGTACCATGTCACTTTTCTGTCTGAGGTTTGGTGTTTTATTATCATTACCAATTTGAACTTCTGGCAATAGGTCTTCATCTCACAACTAAGCCCAAAGCAGTGTAACCGAGTGGAAACTGGAGTGTCTGAGAGGTTGATGAGTCACACAAATGGAGAGAAACATGGTCCTAGTTTGGTTAAGAGAGGTGACAGTCCTGATGCTTCAAAGCACACTGTTGATCTTTTCTGATGGAAGGCCCAAGACTATTTCACCTCAACAATTGTTTTGAGGATGAATTTTCAAGACAGGCAATCCACTGTCCAGCCATTTTCTGGAATAGTTGTCAATAGGCTGGCCCAGAGGGTACCAATGGAGGCAAATGACAAAGCAAGATGGAAAGCAGATCGACACTGTCACATGGTAAACAAGTCAAGAAATCAAAATTGTGCCAGAAGTGGACTCCCGATTTTATTTATTTTAGTGTTTTTATTTTATTTTTTTCATTTTTGGTTTTGAAGAGTATAAGCTAATTGTAGACATCCTGGCCATAGTAGAACTAGCATGTGATAGGAACCCTGAGAAGAATTCGGATCACATGGAGGAGATGAGAGTGAGGCAGAGGCTTCCGCCCCACAAGAAACAGCTCCTCAACTCACAGGACGCCTGTGTCGCTGTCAGCGTGTAGGAGTGCAGACAGCGTGCGGAAACTCGCCAGCCCCAGATGTTGCCCGATAGGGGAGTTTCACTGTGGGGCACCAGGCACAGGCCGGTTTGCTACCTTCATCAGCCTGTAGGTGCTGACTTCGCTGATAGAGTCTCCACCGCAGCCCTGGGGCCCCTTCCCACTTCCTTTTCTGACTGCTCTTCTGTCAGAGAAGCCAAGGCCCCACTCTAGCCTGGTTGCATCTCTTACATCAGAGACTTGGGATGGCAGATTGCAAATGCTCACTGAAATCTTTTCCTTTTGTGTTCTTGACATTTGAACAGAGAGGCAGAGAGTATGTGGCCTAGGAAGCAAATGAAATTCTACATTTTCAAAATGAGTCTGAAATGAAGCTCATTTGAAAATGGAGGTGGAGGCAAAGACAACCGTCAGGGCAGAAGCTGATCTCATAGACTCTCAATCTGAGAAATTTTACTTGTTTTGTTGGAAAGAAGGGGGAAAAAACCTCGATACTAGCTCCTTTGCATGGCAGGGTATGAACGAGAATCTAAAAATGGGTTCAATTATTTTTTAAAAATCGCAGTCCTGAAGAGTTCCACTGGGAGAGGTGGGTTTTGTAATGCAGCACAACTGTTCATGCCTTGGACTTGGAAGGAGAAAGGTGAGGCTATTTTACAAAGGAAAAGGTAAAATAATTGTTATTGAAAAAATTCTACCATGACAAAAAATTAAAGTCTAATCTACAAACCAAGGAACATCCTGTCAAATCGTCACTGCACCCCAGCTGACACGCCACTGTTTGACTCAGCTCTGCCTAATTTTGGCACCTTTCATCTCAGAAAATGTGGTAAATACTAATTACTTTTAACAGCATTCTAAAGTTGGTCGAGTCATTCAAGCTTATAGTAATGACAGTTTGGGCAATAGGTAGCAATTTTCCTTTGTTGTCATTATCCTTCCCACATGCTGGGAAACTGAGGCAGGGAAGGCTTCAAGGGTCTGGACCAGATTGGTAGTGTTCCAGGAACCAAGGCTTGAGAACTTCCGTCATCTCTAGGAAGTGGCTTTTTGATTCAGCACCGGTACTTTCCAATGTCAGCACTTGTGTGTGTCAGCAGCTAAGATGACTCCCGTCCAAGGGGCCCCAGATTCTTGGCCTCTGCTTCATCTCAGACAAGTCCTCTGACAGTTGAAGAAAACCAAGTGGGTGGGGAAGTAGGGTGAAGCCTTGGTGAGTCTGATGGTGAGGTGACTGAATGGATCTTAGCAGGGAAGAGAAGGGCTTTGTGACTGTGAATTGGTATAACTGGAGCAGATTGGACCAGACACTGAGCGTTGTCCTTAGAACCCTGGTAGGAAGCTGGCAGGACTTGCACTGTCTCCTCTCTTGATAATGAAGCATCACAACGCTCAGGCCAAGACTGACCCCTTGCCTTACTTGTCCTACTCCCTTGGGCGCTGCATAGAAAGAAAGTGAAGTCGCTCAGCCGTGTCCGACTCTTTGCGACCCCATGGACTGTAGCCCACTAGGCTCCTCTGTCCATGGGATACTCCAGGCAAGAATACTGGAGTGGGTTGCCATTTCCTTCTCCAGGGGATCTTCCCGACCCAGGGATCAAACCCGGGTCTCCCACATTGCAGGCAGACGCTTTAGCCTCTGAGCCACCAGAGAAGCCCTGGGTGCTGCATACATCCTGTAAACTCTGCAAAGGGGCCATACTGGGGTGGATTTTCCTGAAGCCTTGTTTGTTTCCACCTTCAGTAGTGATCAACACAGCATTTACTCTTGGTTGATCAAAGTGGTCTTAGATTAGCTTGATAATTCAGTATCAGCCGGACTTTGATCATTGTTTTGAAGTGCTACAAGACAAAAATGAACAGTTTATACCAGATAGAGAAGATTAAATCCATCTCATGATCCCTTGCCTCAGAAAAGTGGGAGAAATATAAACTGACACACCATTTGGTGAATTTCATACCCACAGGGTAGTCCAACTCTCTATCTCACAGGAAAGGGGAAAAGAGGAAGTGGGAACTGACATTTGAGTGCCTGCTGTATGCTGGTCACTTTAATTTAATCTAATCCTCCCTCACAAGACCCTATTATATAGGTATTATCTCTATTTTTAGAAATAACTCTCTTAGCTGCTCACATTTAAGAACCAGGCCAAAATCGAAAACTCAGAACTTCCTAGCTCCACATTCTTTTCATGAATATTGTTTACATGCTAAAGTGCCCATTTTAAATGAAGCCTGACTGTATCCTGAACTCAGCCTATAGGAGGGAAAGGACAGTAGTTGGATACTGTCTTCATATATGCCTGTGGGCTAAGTCGTTTCAGTCCTGTCTGACTCTTTGCCACCCCATGGACCATAGCCCGCCAGGCTTCTTTGTCCATGGGATTCTCTAGGCAAGAATACTGGGTTGCCATTTCCTCCTCCAGGGGATTTTCCTGACCAAAGGATTGAGCCAGCATCTCTTACGTCTCCCACGTTGGCGGGAGGATTCTTTACCACTGAGCCACCTGGTGAGCCCCATTTCCAGGTGGCGATAGTGATAAAGAACCCCCCTGCCAATGCAGAAGATGTCAGAGATGCAGGTTTGATCCCTGGCTCAGAAAGATCATCTGGAGGAAGAAATGGCAACCCACTCCAGTGTTCTTGCCTGGAGAATCCCATGGACTGAGGAGCCTGGTGGGCTATGGTCTATGGCGTTGCAGAGTTGGACACAGTTGAGCAGCTGAGTGCACACACACACACATATACTTTATTTATTTACTTTTGGCTGTGCTGGGTCTTCATTGCTGCAAGAGGGCTTTCTCTAGTTGCAGCGAGGGGGGTCTACCTTCACTGTGGTGCATGGGTTTCTCACAGTCGTGACTTCTCTTGTTGCAGAGCAAAGGCTTTAGGCACATGGGCTTCAGCAGTTGCAGCACACAGGATCAGTAGTTGTGGCAGGTAGTCTCGTTAGTTGGGGCTCACGGTCTCTAGAGACCAGGCTCAGTAGTTGTGGCACACAGGATTAGTTGCTCCTTAGAGGCATATAGGATCTTCCCAGACCAGGGATCGAACCAGTGTCCCCTGCAATGGCAGGTGGATTCTTACCCATTGTACCACTAGGAAAGTCTGGGGTACTGTCTTCTTATACAAGATGGTTATCAGAATATCCTTTCTGACAGAAGGGCCCAGATGTCAGACTTGTTTAAAAATCCTATTTGGCTGAAAGATCTGATTCATTGAATGAACACTTTTCTTTCCAGGGCATGGAATGCAGTTCCTTCCAAAAAGTGACTGACCTATAGAGGGAGATACTCTAGGACTTTGTTGAAAAATCTCATTAGAGTTTACCCTTAATTACTTGTCAATAAATATGAAAGTGAAAGTGAAGTCGCTTAGTCATGTCCTTCTCCTTGAGACCCCATGGACTGTAGCCCACCAGGCTCCTCCCTCCATGGGATTCTCCAGGCAAGAGTACTGGAGTGGGTTGCCATTTCCCTCTCCAGGGGATCTTCCTGACGCAGGGATCGAACCTGGGTCTCCTGCATTCCAGGCAGATGCTTTAACCTCTGAGCCACCAGGAAAGACAATAAATGTAGGGATACCTTAAACTAGAAGGATCTTAAAAGTCATACTGCTCTCACCCTTGTCATAAAAGTAATTATACAACTTCCCTGGTGGTCCAGTGGTTGGGAGCCCACCTGCCAATGTAGGGAACATGGGTTTGATCTCTGGTCCAGGAAGATTCCAGGTGTCTTGGGGCAACTAAGCCCATGTGCCACAATTACTGAGCCTGTGTGCTGCAACTACTGAAGCTCATGTGCCTAGAGCCTGTGCTCCACAACAAGTGAAGCCACTGCAGTGAGAAGGCCAAAAACCACAGCTAGAGAGTAGCCCCTGCTTGCCGCAGCTAGAGAAAGCCTGTGAGCAGCAGTGTACGCCCAGCACAGCCAAAAATAAATAAATAAAAAATTTGAAAAGCAGTTACAGCTAAATTTATTGAGGGCTTATGTGCCAGGAACTGTTCTTTAAGCTTTACATAGATTATTTAATCCTTGAACAATCCTTTGAGGAAGGTATTACTATTTTCTCCGTTTGACAGATAAAAGGCACAGAGAGGTTGTGTAACATGCCCAAGGTTACACAGGAAGGAAGTGGCACAACTGGGATTTGATCTTCTAAACCTGGGCACCTATCAACGACACATTCTGCTGCCTGTCATTCAAAGAAGATTATACATAGGCAAGAAAGGTCGATTCTGTACTTGGAGAAGAGTGTCTTCTCATTTTCTGTTTCTAGAGGAACAGCAAGTTTCTGCCACATGAAGCTCTAGGTCCTTTTACCTGCATTCATGTTAACCTGCTGGAGAAGCCTGCTGGGTTCAGCTCTTCATCTTTCATTGCAGAGCTTGGCCTCTCTTTCCTCAGGTGGTGGGAGTGAGGGGCAACTGCAAACTAGGAGCTTCCTTCTCAGCTATGGGTTATCCATCCTCTGGTGTGATCATTGTCCTGGACACCCACAGGCAGTAAAAAGTGGCTGACATCCCACTCCTTGGACAGGAAAGATCCCCCCATCATCATGGGCTTCAACAGAGAGAGGCAGGTCAATTACTTACGCTGAATGTTGCGGATGAGGTTCAGGGACATGGACCTCACTTGGGAGAGACCAGGTCTTTAAGGAGACCTCTTGGGGATCCCACCCCTGCTGCCATGGAGAGGGACTGAGGGGGCCTCTGGTGACCTCAGCTTCCGATACTGTGTGCTGAAACTCACATCTGCCTCTCTTTTCCTGTGTAAACCAGGATTGCAAAATTACTCACTCCACTCAGATATGTAAAGAAAACACAGTTTCTTGTTTCTCTAGGTCATTCTGTTTTCTCATATGAGTCCCCACCTGCCCAGTAACAAAAGGGAAAAAAATAATTTTAGTTTCACAGGTTCTAAAACTTTGTCATTCAATTTTTTAAACAGTTTCTTTAGGTTTAACTCTGTGTCTTGGGGTGAGGCTCTGTCTTTCTGGTTCTCCCATTCTTCTACCTGCTTCTCTGTAAATGGTATTGCGCATGCTTCTGAGACCAGGCCCCTGGCTCCCTCACACATTGCTATGCCCCTCTTAAACGCAGTGCCTTAGCAAGGGCTTTTATGGGAATGCAAAACAGTTCTCCTGCCATGGATGCTCTCCTAATTTGTTTCATTCTCTTTAGACAGAGATGTGGAGAGGAGAGGACAGGGGCCCGGGTCTGGTGTGCCACGGTCCGTCTCCTTTTAGCATCGAGCTGCAAGGAGAGGCCTGCTAACCTTTATCAAAGGCAGAAGAGTATTCCCTTTATAGTGAAAGTGAAGTCGCTCAGTCGTGTCCGACTCTTTGCAACCCCATGGACGGTAGCCAACCAGGCTCCTCCGTCCATGGGATTCTCCAGGCAAGAATACTGGAGTGGGTTGTCATTTCCTTCTCCAGGGGATCTTCCCGACCCAGGGATCGAACCCGGGTCTCCCGCATTGGAGGCAGACTCTTTACAGTCTGAGCCACCAGGGAAGATTCCCTTTGTACTAAGGAAGAAACTCTAAAATTAAAGTGCTTGGTTCTTAAACCTCTAAAGAGAATGAAGTAAAAGTGAAAGTGTTCGTTACTCAGTCAGGCAGGCTCCCCTGTCCATGGGATTCTCCTGGCAAGAATACTGGAGTGGGTAGTCATTCCCTTCTCCAGGGGATCTTCCCAACCCAGGGATCGAACCAGGGTCTCCTACATTCCAGGCAGATTCTTTACTGTCTGAGCCACCAGGGAAGCCCTCTAAAAAGTTTAGAGTGTCCAATTCATTTTTTCCAAGCTTGTTGTTAGTGACTGTCCTGACCCGCCTGAGGCATTACACCTCTAGGCAAGCCCCGGGGATGCAGGCTGCAACAATAGAGATTTAGAGAGGAATTGAAATGTAGTCTTTCCTCCATAACAACAGGAGATTTATTTTAGGACCCGCTACAGATACGAAACTCCAGGGATACAAGTCCTTTATATTAGATGGTGTCGTGTTTGTATATAACTTATGTACCTCCTCCTGTACACATTGTGTACACATTGTGTTTACATATAACTCATGTACCTCCTTCTGTACACATTGTGACTTCCCTGGTGGCTTAGACTGTAAAGAGTCTGCCTACAATGTGGGAGACCCGGGTTCAATCCCTGGGTCGGAAGATCTCCTGGAGAAGGAAATGGCAACCCACTCCAGTATTCTTGCCTGGAAAATCCCATGGATGGAGGAGCCTGGTTGGCTACTCTCCATGGGGTAGCAGAGTCGGACACGACTGAGTGACTTCACTATCACTATCACTATATACGTCCTCCTGTACACATTAAATCATCTCTAGAGTATTTGATACCTAATACAATGTAAACATTATGTAAAGAGTTGCCACAGTGGCAACTCAAGTTTTGCTTTTTGGAACTTTCAACTTACTTGTTTTTTTCCTGATTATTTTCCATCTACAGTTGGTTGAATCCCTGAATGTGGAAGCTGCAGATATGGGGGACTTAATGTACTTTGTTTATTGAATACTGTCTTCATTCTATCAATGTAGGCTTGGGCAGCTTAAGGGGAAGAGAAGCTCTAGAATGTGTTTAAAAGTGCTCCTCGAAGGAGAGGCAGTGTGGCAGTGTTTAGGTACATGGATTAAGGGCTTCCCTGGTGGTTCAGATGGTAAAGAATCTGCTCGCAATGCAGAAGACCTGCATTCGATCCCTGGATTGGGAAGATCCCCTGGAGGAGGGCATGGCAACCACTCCAGTTATTCTTGCCTGGAGAATCCCCATGGACAGAGGAGCCTGGTGGGCTACAGTCCATGGGGTTGCAAAGAGTCATGACTGAGCAATAAGCACAGCACATGGATTCAAGATCTAGATTGGGCTCTGCTATTTCCTTGTAATTTGGACAACTTAATTTATGTGCTGTGCTTACTCACTCAGTCGTATCCTACTCTTTGTGACCCCATGGACTAGCCTGCCAGGCACTTCTGACCAAGAGGATTCTCCAGGCAAGAATACTGGAGTGGGTTGCCATGCCCTCCTCCAGGGGATCTTCCCAACCCAGGGATCGAACCCAGGTCTTCTGCATTGCGAGCAGATTCTTTACCATCTGAGCGACCAGGGAAGCCTTTATTTATATTACTTTATTTATATGTAAACTCAATTTCTCATCCTTAAAAATGGGATAATAGTAGTATCTATGTCTAATAGTAGTATCTACCTAGTAATTACAAAGTTTATATCTGTGAAGATATATAAAGAACTTCTATTTCCCTATCTCATAGTAAACACTCAACCAATGTTAGCTGTTCATTTATTTATTTAATTTTATTGCCACACCGTGTGACTTGTGGGATCTTCGTACCCTGATCAGGGATTGAACCTGGGCCCAGCAGTGAAAGTGCCAAGTCCTAATCACTAGACCACCAAGAAACTCCCCAGTGTTAGCTATTTAGATTCTGAACACACACACAAAATTGGATTTTAAGCCTTAGAAGCTCCATATGTATGATATTGGGGGAAAAGCATGGATTTTCAATATAGACAGCCTAAGTTGCATAATGTTGAACAAGTGTTATGGCCACTGTGAGGCTTGGTCTAAAGAACGAGGATGAGAGTATCGTAGGAAAGCTACCAGGATTAAATGAAATAGTGTATGTGAAACACTCGGAAAAAAGTTGGGCAGATAACTGAGGCTCAACCAATATTTCTTCCCCTTTTTCCTTAGGTTAGTAACATGCTCTTTTATAATGGTTTACTGTTAGATCCTCAACCAGAAATCTTGAGCTTCTGTAGTCCCCTAACTGGCTGGTGCATAGGAGAAGTCCAACAGATTCACTGACAGATTCAAATAAGCCTCCAAATCTGGGACTCAGGACCAGAACTTCTTCCTGTGAAGTGCAGCTGGTCAGAGGACAGTTTCTGTCTTCTACTTTTCAGATCTCATAAGATAAATATACGTATTTCTCCCTTCTTTGTTGTACAGTTTCACTGAGGTCCGTTGGAGGCATTTGCATCTGCTTTCCTCGTATTGCTCAACCCACACTTGGAGAGAATTGTGTTTGCATAAATACTAGCAGATGAATTTTTTAAATATCACTTTTTCTCTCCTGGCACTCTGTGAGAGAAATGAGCAAATATAAACAGAAGAGTATCAGACTAGAAATATAGCAGATGGGTTCCTTCTGGGAATCTGGACTTTCCTGGAGTTTACACACTTGGGAGATGTAGGATTATGACAAAATCCACTTGTAATGCTCTTGCTTTTTGTTTCTTGGGCACAATATTAATTGCTTAATGATTAAGCTTAACATACACTTTCAGCCCGACTTTTCCCATTGGGAAACAAGCAGGATGCTATAAGCACTCTATGTAAGAGGGATTCTCTTCTCAAGCCTAAATCCAATTTGATTGAGATATCAAGAAAAAAAAACAACAATGTTTATCTTCACTCCATGCTGCAAGGGCAGGGGAAAAAAGGAAACACTTCACTTCCCATGTCTAATGGCCTCCTGCCGGTGACCAAGAGTTTATTATGGATACTAAAACATGGGAACAGATTGTACATACTTCCTGACCAATCCTGATTCAGGTCATCTTAATTCAGACTCCACATCCTGAGAGACACATCTATACCCGAGGAGTTGATCATCATCCTTAACTCAGCCTACAGCTTTGGCTCAGACTTGATTAAATATTATCTTCATTCATTCATTCAACAGATTTATTGAGCATCTGTTATTGACTAAGCACTGCTTTAAGAGTGGGAATATACCAATGAAGAAAATAAGTATAGTCCCTGACTTCACAAAATTTAAGTCTAGTGGGAAAGCAGATACTTATCTTATGATACAGCCATTCCATTACACAGGTATCTTTAAAAAGCACAGTAAAGCAATAGTTTCTATTCCCATCATCTGTAATATGTTCCAAGAACTGGCTTTGGAAAAAATGGGAGGTAGAAGCTCCCTGTGACCTCCTGCTGTCAGAGACTCCACAGGATCTTTAAGATCACCCCGTGGAAGAGGTCCTTATCCACTGTTGGACTTGACTGACCCCTAGCCTTCATGAGTTAGGGTCTCTTGAAAGAATGGTGTGAATGACTTCTGGATCTCAGGGAAAGCTCCACTTTTAATCAATAAGTATTAGCTTGTTTTTTATTCAAGAATGATTATCAATAGATAAATAAGGCTTAACAAGGGAGGCACTGTGATGTAGGGCAAAGACCACAGGCTTTGGTGTCAGCTCTGAGTTCTAATCTTGACTCAAACGTTTATTAGCTATGCCCCTTAGGTGAGTTATTTTACTTTTCTGTGGTCTAACGCCCTCATATCCAAAATAAGGAAAAGAGCACTTGACTCTGAATTGTTGAGATTCTTAAAATGAAATAATCAATAAAAAAGTACTCAGCATCCTCCTCCATTATGCTCAGGAACTCTATTCTGCATGACACAATACTTGCCTTTGAAAGAAAACAGCATTTGCATGAAATACTTAATGACCACCATACAACTATGAACTATTTGGTAAAGGATAAATTACCTCCATAACTGTCTTTGCCCATCTTAACTAGTACCAACTCTTTCTGCTTCTGTAGCTCAAAACATATCTCTCCAGCAAGCGACCCAACCAGGGAATTCCACAAGAAATCAGAATTCTCTAATAAGAAATCAGAATAAGAGTAAGATACTTTATAAATATTTTAAAAGGAGAGCCTCAGCCTTGTCACACTGAGTGTAGTCCCTGTCCTTTATTTTACTGTTCTTTTCATTCATTAAAAATATTATCTGTTATCTTCAAGATGCTTGAAAATGTGAGGCTAGAGAAGGAACTTGTGGGCCACATTCAGCAGGAAATACACAGCTATATGCCGTGAGGTTACTGAGCGACTTCGCTTTCACTTTTCACTTTCATGCATTGGAGAAGGAAATGGCAACCCACTCCAGTGTTCTTGCCTGGAGAATCCCAGGGATGGGGGAGCCTGGTGGGCTGCTGTCTATGGGGTCGCACAGAGTTGGACACGACTGAAGTGACTTAGCAGCATCCCGTGAGGTTACCTCAAGAAATGTCTGTGTCCTTCAGGACCCCTGTATCGGAAAACCATGAGTTTTATAGCTGAAGAGAGGCTAGATCCTGAAAGAAGTCTGACCAGCAGCTCCCTCTGATTATATGTCTTATAGATTCCTCCTGAAACCCTCAGGTTACCAGCGGGGATATTATTATGATTTACCACATGGCTAAGTGATGGGGCTAAAGTGAAAAGCTCCAAATTTTATACACTTATTAAATCAAGACATAGTTTCAAAAAACTGGAAGCATATATAATGTCCAAAACATAATCTATGAATTATATGTCAGCCATTAATAATTATCATGGTTACCTAATTTTCCATGTGATAACAGAAAAAGATATATTTAGCAAAAAAGCAGTACACAATATTCTAATACAGAATGAGAACAGCTGTGTAAAAGAATGAATCTATGCCTATGAAAGACCTGAAAGAAACACACTACAAGGTTAACATTCTGAGTGTGGGAACTATGGCTGGCTCTTTCATTTCTACTTTTATTTTTATATGTTTATATCATCTTAAAAGTGCTTCCCTGGTGGCTCAGATGGTGAAGACTCCACCTGCAATGCAGGAGATCCAGGTTCGGTCTCTAGGAAGATCCTCTGGAGAAGAAAAATGAAGACTTCTGAGGCCAAGATTATGAACTTCCCTGAGATGATTTTCACCAATCATTTCCAAAGAAGATTTTCAGTAATTCACCGGTTGGCTCACTGAGCTAAGTTGAATTGAGCAGAGGCAGCCTTCTTCAGGAACTTAATGGGGATCAGGAAGCTGGCTGTGATTGGATCTTGGGTTCTGGTCTTTCTTCGCAGCGGCTGTAATTGTTCTTTTTCTAGCTGCACAGCCTTGTTAGCGTTAGGTCCTCCACTTCCTCTCAAGATCAAGCTTTGCTCTTTCCAAGTCATGGCATCTGCTTGTGATCTTCTGTGGGGTGAAGGCGGGTGTGCAGGGCCAGCGGAGACAAAGCCAAAAGCTGAGTCCAGCCCTCACTGCAAGGTCACGTGGAGCGGAACACGGCTGCAGACTTAAAAACCCAAAGCAGCTCCTGTCCCCCTTCTCTCTTTTTAAGGTAGTCACCAAACTTCCACATAGCTTGTGGGCAAACCCCATTATCCTCATGATCTGAATCAGCCTATCTCAAGGAACATTTTATTTTTCTTCAGAAGATTCTCCTGACAGCCATGCCATATTAACAGTCTTACTTGCATCCCAGCCCTTGTCTCTTGCACACGTGGCTTTTCCTTCTGGTTTCTTGTGACAGTTTAAAAGTCTTTGAGAAGGACTGTAGGCTGGCCAGGCCCACATGAAATCAAACCCATGAAATCAGACCATTAGACATGTTTCAATAACTCAGCCTATTCCACTCCCTTTTTACTTAGAAAAGTAGAAAACGTAGGAGTCGTGTCCTAAGCTTCCAGGTCACATGCCCTGTGGCTTCTAAGCCAAGCTGATCTGGATGGGGTAATGTCCCTAGATCTTGCAGCAGAGTTACAGCCTTAGCTGCCCACTGTGTTCACGCCCAGTGCCGCCTGAAGCCTTGGCCTTGAGCTTGCCGTTCAGCTCAACTGTTATGCTTTGAGATAAGATTTTGGGGGAAATGGTGCATCCTAAAAATCCCCAACAAAGAAGTACAAAGAAGTAATTTAAATTTAATGTCTTGACTCTTGCCACCCAGATAACTTATAACCAGAAGGGAATGGCCCTGGATCAATATCACCATGTCCCTGATTAGAACTTTACAGCAACCTGGACAAAGAATTCCAAGCCTTAGGACTCAGAACTTGTAAACCAGAGAGGATAGCAGTCAGATGACTTGTTCAGCCAGGTTTTACTGGACAGTTTAGTGTTAGCAGGTCCAGAGGGGGCTGCACTTAGCCTGAGTCAGCAGGGTGTGACAAGCCACCGTGCCGATTTCACCTTTGCAAGCCAACCAAGTTCCCTGCCCCCTCCACCCCCTCAGCTGCTGTCAGCCACCTCTGCCAACTTGTTCATTTTGTTTCTATTTTTCTCCCTCTCCCTCTGTCTCTGGGCAGCCACCTCCTCTGCTATTTACCCCCAGCAACACACCCGCTGATCTTCAGAATGCTGTTGTTAAGTTTGGTGACTCATTTGTTACTTAGGTATTTTGAGTTCATTACTCTTCAGCCACATTACCGAGAAGAACCACACAGAGCCAAAACAGAGAAGAGAGGAAATGGGGGCGTGCAGATGGGAGGGGATGGGGCAGAAATCCAAATTCCCTCTGTCTCTGGGCAGCCACCTCCTCTGCTATTTACCCCCAGCAACACACCCGCTGATCTTCAGAATGCTGCTGTTAAGTGTGGTGACTCATTTGTTACTTAGGTATTTTGGGTTCATTACTCTTCAGCCACGTTACTGAGAAGAACCACACAGAGCCAAAACAGAGAAGAGAGGAAATGGGGGCGTGCAGATGGGAGGGGATGGGGCAGAAATCCAAGAGCTGCTATGGAAAAATTCAGCAGAGGTGCTGTTGTCAAAGCTTGGATTCAGAGAACAAGGACATTCCAAAAGAAACAATGGGAAGGAAATAGTGCTTTGATTAAAACTTCATTGAGAGTCCTGGACACACACCCCAGAGCTCTCCCACAGGGAGGTGGCGTGTTCAGGAGTCCAGAAGAATCGTCATTGCTCTTTGGGAATATTTATGAACAACCACACCCAAGCTGTTGGCCAAAGCAAGGTGGAGGGGTGCAGTTACGGGTCAGCCAAGCACCGCCTACAAAATACAACGCAAATCATTTGCCCTAAACTTCCCCAATAACCATGTGCCTTTGGCCCAACTATTTAGATTTGTCTTGTGGACAATATCTGGTATGAAGTTGCTGCTGTCCAGAATAGACAGACACTGCTTATGTTGTCAATGATGGGAAAATCCTGTGTGATAGGTCCACCAGAAGATTCATGGATATGTATATTTCAGAGGCTCCCAGAAAGTTGTTTCAAAATTAATTTTTCAGAAATGGTTCCCCCAAGACTGCATCCCATGATGCTTCTGCTTGCACTGTAAGCCTGCCTTGTTCTATTTTCAACCCTTTTAGTAAGAGTATTGAGTTACTGTTTGTGATGTTTGTCATCCGTTCCTAGTTTGGGCTTGCAAGATTAGCATGCTGGGAGATATTAATTCCTTTCTAATTATGCATTCTTTAATTCAACAAATATTTTCTAAATGCTTAATGTTGGAGGCAGCTCTTCAGGTCCAAAGCTGAGGAATGAGATGGAGAAATTCTAGAACAGGGTTGTGAACCCTATCTGAGAAAGAAACTGATGAGAATAGAGTGAGGAATGATTCATGACAAACCTCAAGATTATTGAGTTTGGGGCTGTTAATTCCTTCTTACCCAGCTTGGTATGTTAAATGAGTTCATTGTACTTAACAGCTGCTAAATGAAAAGCATTTTCCTGGAAATAGTAAGAAATATAAAAAAGGTATATTGTGAAAATCATGTATTGGGATGACGGAGCAGATAGATAGAAGGATCTAGGTCTCTGATGGCACATGCCACCATCTTAACCAAGACAATAACAAATCAGTAATCACATAGATCACATTCTCTGATTTATTAAACAACAAAAAAAGCCTACTTAAAATATTTAATTTCCTTGGATTAGGATATCTAAATATTCTTCTAAATAACAAGAGTAATAAATTATAGCTGATGGACCAAAGGAAAAAGATTGTGACTAAAATTAGTACAGAGAGCTAAACAATTAAATATATCTCAAAACTTATGTGATACAGAGAAATCTATACAAACTTGAAAACGCTTATTATAAAAGAAGAAAAACTAGAAATTAATGAGTCATTGTCCAAATCAGGACACTGGAAAAAGGGACAGCAGCATACATACAAAGAAAAAGAAAAGAACTACTGTAGAGGAGAAAGTAATTAAATAGAAAACAAAGTTGCAGTAGAAATGATCAAAAAAACAAAAAGCTGGAGGTTTGAAAGACTAATAAAATCCACAGATTAAAAGAAAAAATCACTACATATATGTAGAATTTTTGAAAATAAGAGAATTAAAAAGAATAAACTTCATGCAACTAAATTTGGACACTTATATGAAACAGCCAGTTCCCTAGAAAAAGGAAACTTACCCAAACTGACTCAAGTAGAAATAGAAAACTTAATTAGACAGCTATAGTTATATTTTGAAAATTGAATTGGTAGTTTACAAATGAAAATGAAAACACAACTCTCCAAAACCCATGGGAGGCAGCAAAAGCAATTCTAAGAGGGAAGGTTATAGTGATACAAGAAACAAGAAAAATCTCAAATAAATAATCTGAACTTACACTTAAAGGAACTAGAGAAAGAAGAACAAACAAAACAATAGGTTAGAAGAAGGAAAGAAATCATAAAGATCAGAGCAGAAATAAATGAAATAAAGATTCTCATTTATTTTTTACTAAAAATGTTTATTTTTATAAATGTTTCATTAAACATTTTAATAAAACTTTAAATAAATTAATAAAATATTTAATTAAATGTTTTATTAAAAAATCTTCATAAAGAATAGAACAGATCAATGAAATTAAAAGCTGGTTCTTTGAAAAGCTAAACAAAATTGAAACACCTTTAGCCAGACCCATCAAGAAAAAAAAAAAAAAAAGGAGAGGGCCCAAATCAATAAAATCTGAAATGAAGGAGGAGAAATTGCAACTGATATCACAGAAACACAAAGGATCATAAGAGAATACTACAAGAAACTATATGCCAATAAAATGGAGAACCTAGAAGAAATAGACAAATTTTTTAAAAGGTGAAAACTCTCAAGAACTGAACCAGGAAGAAATAGAAAATATGAAGAGACCAATGAAATTAGATCAGTAATTTAAAAACTCCCAACAAAATCTAGGACCAGATGGTTTCACAGGTGAATTCTATCAAACATTCAGAGAAGAATTAATACTGATCTTTCTAAAACTATTCCAAAAAATTTCAGAGGAAGAAATACTTCTGAATTCATTCTATGAGGCCACCATCATCCTGATACCAAAATCATAATACTCAACAATGAAAAGCTGAAAGCATTTCTTCTAAGATGAGGAAAAAGACAAGAATGCTCACTCTTGCCACTTTTATTCAACATAATATTGGAAATCCTAGACACGGCAATGAAAGAAGACAAATAGATAAAGGAATCCAAATTGGAAAGGAAGAGTAAGTCTGTCACTGTCTGCAGATGACATGAGGCTAGACACAGAAGAATCCTAAAGACACCACCAGGAAACTACGAGAGCTGATCGATGAATTCGGTAAAATCGCAGGATGCAAAATTAATACACAGAAATCTGTTGCATTTCTATACACAATGAAGAATCAGAAAGATAAATTAAGGAAACAATCCCATTTATTATGACATCAAAAAGCATAAAATACCTAGAAATAAATGTACTTAAGGAAGTAAAAGATCTGTACTTGGAAAATTGTGAGACGCCACCCTTATGGCAGAAAGCGAAGAGGAACTAAAGAGCCTCTTAATGATAAGAGGGAAGGTTATAGTGATACAAGAAACAAGAAAAATCTCAAATAAATAATCTGAACTTACACTTAAAGGAACTAGAGAAAGAAGAACAAACAAAACAATAGGTTAGAAGAAGGAAAGAAATCATAAAGATCAGAGCAGAAATAAATGAAATAAAGATTCTCATTTATTTTTTACTAAAAATGTTTATTTTTATAAATGTTTCATTAAACATTTTAATAAAACTTTAAATAAATTAATAAAATATTTAATTAAATGTTTTATTAAAAAATCTTCATAAAGAATAGAACAGATCAATGAAATTAAAAGCTGGTTCTTTGAAAAGCTAAACAAAATTGAAACACCTTTAGCCAGACCCATCAAGAAAAAAAAAAAAAAAAGGAGAGGGCCCAAATCAATAAAATCTGAAATGAAGGAGGAGAAATTGCAACTGATATCACAGAAACACAAAGGATCATAAGAGAATACTACAAGAAACTATATGCCAATAAAATGGAGAACCTAGAAGAAATAGACAAATTTTTTAAAAGGTGAAAACTCTCAAGAACTGAACCAGGAAGAAATAGAAAATATGAAGAGACCAATGAAATTAGATCAGTAATTTAAAAACTCCCAACAAAATCTAGGACCAGATGGTTTCACAGGTGAATTCTATCAAACATTCAGAGAAGAATTAATACTGATCTTTCTAAAACTATTCCAAAAAATTTCAGAGGAAGAAATACTTCTGAATTCATTCTATGAGGCCACCATCATCCTGATACCAAAATCATAATACTCAACAATGAAAAGCTGAAAGCATTTCTTCTAAGATGAGGAAAAAGACAAGAATGCTCACTCTTGCCACTTTTATTCAACATAATATTGGAAATCCTAGACACGGCAATGAAAGAAGACAAATAGATAAAGGAATCCAAATTGGAAAGGAAGAGTAAGTCTGTCACTGTCTGCAGATGACATGAGGCTAGACACAGAAGAATCCTAAAGACACCACCAGGAAACTACGAGAGCTGATCGATGAATTCGGTAAAATCGCAGGATGCAAAATTAATACACAGAAATCTGTTGCATTTCTATACACAATGAAGAATCAGAAAGATAAATTAAGGAAACAATCCCATTTATTATGACATCAAAAAGCATAAAATACCTAGAAATAAATGTACTTAAGGAAGTAAAAGATCTGTACTTGGAAAATTGTGAGACGCCACCCTTATGGCAGAAAGCGAAGAGGAACTAAAGAGCCTCTTAATGAAGGTGAAGAGGAGAGTGAAGAGCTAGCTTAAAATGCAACACTCAAAAAAAGCTAAGATAATGGCATCCGGTCCCATCACTGCATGGCAAATAGATGGGGAAACAATGGAAAAGTGACAGACTTTATTTTCTTGGCCTCCAGAATCACTGCAGATGGTGACTGCAACCGTGAAATTAAAAGATGCTTTCTCCTTGGAAGAAAAGTTATGACAAACCTAGACAGCATATTGAAAAGTAGAGTCATCACTTTGCCAAAAAAGGTCTGTATAGTCAAAGCTATGGCTTTTCCAGTAGACACGTACAGTTGTGATAGTTGGACCATAAAGAGGCTGAGTACCAAAGAACTGATGCTTTTGAATTGCAGAGTTGGAGGAGACTCTTGAGAGTCCCTTGGAATGCAAGGAGATCAAACCAGTTAATCCTAAAGGAAATCAATCCTGATTGCAGGGACTGATGCTGAGGCTGAAGCTCTAATCCTTTGACCACCTGATGCTATGAGCCGACTCATTGGGAAAGACCCTGATGCTGAGAACGGTTGAAGGAGAAGGAAAAGGGGACGACAGAGGACAAGATGGTTGGATGGCATTATTGACTCAATGGACATGAGTTTGAGCTAGCTCTGGGAGATGGTGGAGGACAGGGAAGCCTAGCATGCTGCAGTCCATGGGGTCACAAACAGTTGGACTGAGCGACTGAACAACAACAAAGAGATGGAAAGATAAAGCGTGTTCTTAGGTTGAAAGAATTAACACTGTTAAAATGACTGTACTACTCACGGTCATCTACAGATTCAATGAATCCCTATCAAAATACCAATGACAGACTTCCCTGGTGGTGAAGTGGATAGGAATCCAGCTGCCAATGCAAGGGACATGGGTTGGGTCCCTGGTCCAGGAACATTCCACATATCCACAGAGCAACTACAGCCCATGCACCACAAATGCTGAGACTGTGCACCAGAACTACTGGAGCCTGAGCTCTCTAGGCCCTGCAAGCCACAAGTACTGAGCCTGCATACTGCAACTACTGAAGCCCATGTGCCTAGACCCTGTGCTCCACAACAAGAGAAGCCACTTCAATAAGCCCATACACCACAATGAAGAGTAACCCCCACTCATGGCTACTAGATAAAGCGTGCACACAGCAACAAAGATTCAATGCAACCAAAAAATAAATGAATAAACAAATAGTTAAAAAAAAAAGGGGGGGGGCATTTTTCACAGAACTAGAACAAATAATTTGAAATGTGTATGGAAACACAAAAGGTGCTAAATAGCCAAAATAAAAAAGAAGAACAGAGCTGGAGGAATCACACTCCCTGACTTCAGACTTACTACAGTTCAGTTCAGTTCAGTCGCTCAGTCGTGTCCGACTCTTTGCGACCCCATGAATTGCAGCACGCCAGGCCTCCCTGTTCATCACCATCTCTCGGAGTTCACTCAGACTCACATCCATTGAGTCAGTGATGCCATCCAGCCATCTCATCCTCGGTCGTCCCCTTCTTCTCCTGCCCCCAATCCCTCCCAGCATCAGAGTCTTTTCCAATGAGTCAACTCTTCGCATGAGGTGGCCGAAGTACTGGAGGTTCAGCTTTAGCATCATTCATTCCAAAGAAATCCCAGGGTTGATCTCCTTCAGAATGGACTGGTTGGATCTCCTTGCAGTCCAAGGGACTCTCAAGAGCCTTCTCCAACACCACACTTCAAAAGCATCAATTCTTCGGCGATCAGCCTTCTTCACAGTCCAACTCTCACATCCATACATGACCACAGGAAAAACCATAGCCTTGACTAGACGGACCTTAGTCGGCAAAGTAATGTCTCTGCTTTTGAAAATGCTATCTAGGTTGGACATAACTTTTCTTCCAAGGAGTAAGCGTCTTCTAATTTCATGGCTGCAGTCACCATCAGCAGTGATTTTGGAGCCCAAAAAAATAAAGTCTGGCACTGTTTCCACTGTTTCCCCATCTATTTCCCATGAAGTGATGGGACCAGATGCCATGATCTTCGTTTTCTGAATGTTGAGCTTTAAGCCAACTTTTTCACTCTCCTCTTTCACTTTCATCAAGAGGCCTTTTAGCTCCTCTTCACTTTCTGCCATAAGGGTGGTGTCATCTGCATATCTGAGGTTATTGATATTTCTCCCGGCAATCTTGATTCCAGCTTGTGTTTCTTCCAGTCCAGCGTTTCTCATGATGTACTCTGCATATAAGTTAAATAAGCAGGGTGACAATATACAGCCTTGACGGACTCCTTTTCCTATTTGGAACCAGTCTGTTGTTCCATGTCCAGTCCTAACTGTTGCTTCCTGACCTGCATACAGATTTCTCAAGAGGCAGGTTAGGTGGTCTGGTATTCCCATCTCTTTCAGAATTTTCCACAGTTTATTGTCAAAACAGTATGGTACTGGCACAAATAGGGACACATAGATCAATGCAGCAGAATACCCATACACTTACAGTCAGTTAATCTATAACAAAGGAAGCAGGAATAAACAGTGGGGGAAAGAGTCTCTTCAATAAGAAGTATTGGGAAAACTGCAAGCTACATGTAAAAGAATGAAATTGGAACATTCTGTAACACCATATACACAAATAAACTCAAAATGAATTAAAGACCTAAATGTAAGACCAGAAACCATAAAACTTCTACAGGAAAACGCAGGCAAAACACTCTTTGTCATAAATTGTAGCAATGTATTTTGGGATCTGTCTCCTAAAGCAAAGGAAGTAAAAGCAAAAATAAACAAACAGGACCCAATTAAACTTAAAAGCTTTTGCACAGCAAAGGAAACAATTGACAAAATGAAAAAACAATCTACTGAATGGGAGAAAATATTTGCAAATGATATGACTGAGAAGGAATTAATACCCAACATGTAGAAAGAGTTAATACAACTCAACATAAAAAAAAAAAAAAGGCAACCTAATTTAAAAAATGGGCATCAGAACTGAATAGATATTTTTCCAAAGAAGAAATGCAGATGCCCAACATGAAAAGACGCTCATCATCACTAATCATCAGGGAAATGTATCACCTGACACCTATCAGAATAACTCTCAGCAAAAAGAACACAAACAACAAATGTTGACAAAGATATGGAGAAAAGAGAACTCTGTATACTGTTGGTGGGAATTTAAATTGGTATAGCCACTATGGAAGTTTCCCCAAAATCTAAAAAACTAAAAATAGAACCTCCATATGACCCAGAAATCCCACTTCTGGGTATATATATCTGGAAAAAACAAAAATACTAATTCAAAAAGATACCTGCACCCCAATGTTCATAGCAGCATTATTTATAATTGCCAAGATACATAAGCAATCTAAGTGTCTGTCAACAGATGAATGGATAAAGAAGATGTGGTATATATATAAAATGGAATACTACTCAGCCATAAAAATGACAATTTGCTATTTGCAGCACCAAGGATAGCCTTAGAGGGTATTATGAAAAGTGAAATAAATCTGATAGAGAAAGAAAAATACTATATGATATCACTTAAATTTTGGAATCTAAAATGTACAACAAAATAGGGAGTAGAACAAAAAAGAAGCAGACTTACAGACATAGAGAGCAAACTAGTGGTTACCAGTGAGGAGAGGGAAGGATGAAGAGGCCATACATGCACAGGGAATTAAGAGATACAAGCTATTATGTATAATATAAGCTACAATGATATAGTGCACAACATGAGGCATATAACCAATATTTCATAAAAAATATAATTGGAGTGTAATCTTTAAAAACTGTGAATCACTGTATTGTACATCTGTAACTTATGTAAGATTGTATGGCAACTGTGTTTCATTAAAAATTAATTTTAAAAGTCAAACTTTATATGTAATCTTAAAAATTAAATTAAATTTTAAAAATCTACCTACAAAAACAATTAGGATTAAGATTTATGGTCTGAGAATTCAACACAAGAATATTAGAAATTTTTTTTTCTAAATTTTAATACTTTTGGAATAACATGAATCAGCCATGGAGGTATATGTGTACCCCATCCTGAAGCATAAAACCCATAAATACAAAGTTAAAATGCAAAAATCAGCTGTATTCCTATATATAAGAAGAAAAATAGTTAAAGACTATAATAATAATAAACAACAATGACCATGCTCCCTAGCAGCAAAAAATTAGGAAAAGAAAAAAAAAAGAATGTAACCAAAGATGTATATCACAATTGTGCAAATAGCTATATAACCATATTGGAAGATGTAAAATAATATTAATACCTAAATGACTACTGAGAGATACTATATTTTGTAAAAGGAAGACTCAATAAAGATGTCAATTCTTCATGAGGTAATTTAAGTTCAGTGCAATTCCAATCAAAATCTCTGAGTGTTGTGTTGTTTTGATTGATTAATTGATTTGAATGGCAATTGGTAATTTCAACCTAAGTTCAAAAGGTAGAGCATTGAGAAGACCATAGACACACAATATACTTTCAAAGATAAACAGAATTGGGAGAACTTGTCCTGTTGCATATCAAGTTAATTAAAGTCAATAACAATGAAGTTACTGTGAGATTGATTACTGCTGCTGCTGCTGCTAAGTCGCTTCAGTCGTGTCCGACTCTGTGCGACCCCATAGACAGGAGCCCAACAGGCTCCCCCGTCCCTGGGATTCTCCAGGCAAGAACACTGGAGTGGGTTGCCATTTCCTTCTCCATTGTGTGAAAGCAAAAAGTGAAAGTGAAGTAGCTCAGTCGCATCCGACTTCTAGCGACCCCATGGGCTGCAGCCTACCAGGCTCCTCCATCCATGGGATTTTCCAGGCAAGAGTACTGGAGTGGCTTGCCATTGCCTTCTCCGGAGATTGATTACTAGAGAGGCAAATAACTAATGCAACAGAATAGAAAGACCAGAAAGTGCCCCAAACATACATGGAAGTTAATCCTGTGGCCAATGTGTGGTGTTACAAATCAGTCAAAACATGGGCTAAAATGATTGGTTCCCTCATAGAAAAATAAAATAAAATTACACAGACCATAAACAAAAATTAATTCTAGATGGATTAGACTCCCAAATGTCAAAGTCAAGCTTTAAAATTTAAACAAGAAAATGTGGAAGAATATTTTTATGACCGTGGGAAAGGAAATTGCTTTTATTTTATTTTTAAATTATTCATTTATTTATTTTGCAGGGTCTTCGTTGCTGCCAGGGGGGTTTCTCCAGTTACCGCGAGCAGGGGCTACTCTTCGGTGAGTGCTCAAGCTTCTCATCGCGGTGGCTTCTCTTGTTGTGGAGCACAGCCTCTAGGCTCTGGGACTTCGGTAGCTGTGGCTTGTGGGCTTAGTCGCTCCATGACATGTGGGATCTTCCCTGACCAGGAATTGAACCCGTGTCCCCTGAATTGGCAGGCAAATCCTTGTCCACTGTACCACCAAGAAAGTCCCAAAATTGTTTTTAACATAAAGATACAAAAGACACAAATCATAAAGGTGCAGGCTGACACATTTCAGTATATTAATACTAAAACTTAACAAGAAGACTCAAAGTGATAAGTCAGAAGCTGGCAATGTGTATTTATAATACATAGACCCCCCTCAGATTACCATTATCAATAATATACTCCATAAATTATTAAGAATAAGGCAACTCAATAGAGGGGAAATAAGCAAGAGATGTGAACAGATACTTCACAAAAAAACAACACTAAAACTAGTGAATAAACAGAAGGGGAAAAAAAGGTCAAGTGTATTAGTAATCAGAGATACATTAAAGCAATCATGTATCACTTTATACCTATCAGATTAGTAAAATTAAGAAAAAATGTTTGAGTGTTGGTGAGCCTGTGGGAGCTTGTATGCATACAGTTTACTATTTCTATGCTCTGCCACCTGGAACGTAAATTTCCAGAGGGCAGGGATTTTGTGTGTGTGTGGTTCACAATCTGCAGGGCCTGGCAGAATGCTTGCACTGCAGGGAGGTAAAGGCAAGAGGTGAGAAAGTTGAAGGTGCACAAAAACTAACTCCATTCGTAAGAATGTGATTTACAGAAGGTATCCTAGGAAAACTTTTTTATACATGCACAAGAGACCATGTCCAAGTGTTTATCATTTCAAAATTGCACCAAGTTGGAAGAGAATAGATAAATAATAGATTGTGGAGTATTTAGACAATGGAATGATATATGCTAGTTAAAATGCATAATTTAGAACTAAGGTGTATCACTGTAGTTAGAACGTTATATTTTTCTCTATACTTGAAATATATTGCTCAAAATATGCCATTAGAAGAGTTATATTCTGTCTTGCTGCTGCTGCTGCTAAGTCGTTTCAGTCATGTCCGACTCTGTGTGACCCCATAGACGGCAGCCCACCAGGCTCCCCGCTCCCTGAGATTCTCCAGGCAAGAACACTGGAGTTGGTTGCCATTTCCTTCTCCAATGCATGAAAGTGAAAAGTGAAAGCGAAGTCGCTCAGTCATGTCTGACTCTTAGCGACCCCATGGACTGCAGCCCACCAGGCTCCTCCATCCGTGGGATTNCCCCGCTCCCTGAGATTCTCCAGGCAAGAACACTGGAGTTGGTTGCCATTTCCTTCTCCAATGCATGAAAGTGAAAAGTGAAAGCGAAGTCGCTCAGTCATGTCTGACTCTTAGCGACCCCATGGACTGCAGCCCACCAGGCTCCTCCATCCGTGGGATTTTCCAGGCAAGAGTACTGGAGTGGGCTGCCATTGCCTTCTCTGTTACTCTGTCCTGAAGGGGTTGAAAAATGCTAAATATACAAAACTTCAATATAAAATGAAATATTAAACTGTATAGTTATTTTTGCTACACAAAAGTTAAAAAAATAAAACTGGATATGGTAAGAGGAACAAAATGATATGAAGGGAATCTCTTCAGAAAAAAATCAGAGGTGTTTATGTATGAAGTTGCACTTAATATTTAATTGTTGAAAATGGAGCAAAGAGATTCTTGGTGGAGGAAATAAAGGCCTAAAGAGAAAATAAAGCATTGGGAGAAGTGTAGGACATTTCAGAGAGTGTTTGGAAGTTCAATTTGACTAGAATATAAGATAAGTACAAAAGATTGGTGAAAGATGGTTTGGGATAAAGTCTTGGAGAAATTTAAATGCCAAGTGAGAGTCCTGGTTGAGAAAACCAAACCACGTTAGGTATATTATAGTACCTGGATCTGTGTTTCAAGTACTTAGGCTCCACTTGAATTTTCCTTGGGAGATCAGCTTAAGATATATTCTTAATGAATTAAGGTTTTTTCCACTTAAAAATTAGAATTTCAGCAAGACACCAAAATATTAATAATATATTAATATACTCTTTTAAGAGACTAATACAGTTTAGAGAAAGATGTAAGCAAATAAATTTATCTAATTTAACAAAGTGCTTTTTTTTTTCACATTTCTTTCACTGTTATCATTACTTAGTTTACCTACAATTTTCCCTCTGTCTCGAGTGTAAAACAGTTTTCTTTTTTAAGTTGAAATATAGTTGATTTGTAATAATCTGTTAATTTCTGCTATACAGCAAAGTAATTCAGTTACACATACATATAAGCTTTCTTTTAAAAATATTCTTTTCCATTACGATTTATTATGAAATACTGAAGATAGTCCCCTGTGGTATACAGAGGGACCTTGTTATCTATCCATTCCATATACACTGGTTTGCATCTGCTGACCCCAAACTTCCACTCCATCCCTCTCCCGTAGCCCCTGCCCCTTCACAACTCCAAGTCTCTTCTCTGTGTTTGTCAGTCTGTTTCGGTTTCATAAACGTTCATTTGTGCTATATTTTAGATTCCACATATAAGTGACATATGGTATTTGTCTTTCTCTGTCTGACTTACTTCACTTCGTATGATCCTCTCTAGGTCCATCCATGTTGCTGCAAATGGAATTATGTTGCTCTTTTTTATGGCTGAAGCGTATTCCATTGTCTATATGTATCTCATCTTTATCCATTCATCTGTCAATGGATGTACAGGTGGTTTCTATGTTTTGGCCATTGTCTGTGGTGCTTCTGTGAACATAGGGCTGCATGTATCTTTCTGAATTACAGTTTTGTTTGGGTATATGCCCAGGGGAGAGATTGTTGGATCATATGACCACTATTTTTAATTTTTTGAGGAACCTCTATACCGTAAAACAACTTTTCATTCACTTATTTTTAGACTTGAAGGCTCAGTCTTCAAGTGAACAAATAAGTGAGCTGATTTGTTCATTCATTCATTCTACTGATATATATAGCAGCCTAAGCCAAATAATACATGGTCTTTACTTTCTTGGAGCATACATTCTAGGACAAGACATATGTATATATAAACCAGCAATGAAATAGAGGTGATAGAGGTGTGCATAGGATATCTTGTAGAACAGAGGAGCAGCAGCTAATCAGGGAGTTAAGGAAGGCTTAGTAGCGGAAGAGATGTTCAAGAAGGATGTGCAGCAGTTAGTTAGCTGGACCAAAGAGGAGAGGCTAGGAGAGCACTGAGAAGGAGGCTGGGGGTATAAATCATCCTGTGTGTATTGTTAAGTGTGATCAGAAAAAGAAAGTAATAGAGTACATGGCTGAATAAGAGTCAGAGAGGCAGGCAGGGGCACACCATGAGGGATTAGGAGTTAAAATGGTTTTGTTTTTATTTTGGTTTGCCACACCTCACAGCATGCAAATCTTAGTTCCCTGACCAGGGATCAAACCTGTGCCCCTTCAGTGAAAGCACAGAGTCTTAACCACTAGACTTCTAGGGAAGTCCCAGGGTGTTTTAATTTTATCTTGACAGCTACTGGGGAACCATCTAATTAATATAAGCAGGGAAATAACATGATCTGATTTGTATTTTAGGAAGATTACTCTAGCAGATTGGAGAAGAAGCAATTAGCAGACCACGATAGTGATGCAAGTGACAGATGACAAAGGTGTCATTACAGTAGATGCATTGGAAATGGATCAGCAGATGGTAGGAGGCAGACTCTAGAAGCCTAAGCAACTGATCAGATGTGCAGCTGAGGGAGGCACGAGTCCAAGGGCATGGCCTCACTTCTGGCTTGACAACTCTGGGGCTGGTGATGCTTGTCACTGAGACAGGAGGAGAAACAGGTTTATGGGAGAAAATGATGCATTTAACTGAAATCTGTTATCACCAATGTGGAGAGAAATTTGAGTTGAATGCATTTAGCACAGATTTGGGATTGAGGGTCATATGTGGAAGCTGAAACAATGTATTTGATGGAAGACCACCCAAGAAATGTCATAAGTAGACCAGGAGAGCAAAAGGCTGAAGGCAGAGCCTCCTTCTGTCTGACCAAAGAATAAAGCAGAGTAAGAATAAAGTATGAAAAAGGAGGAGAGAATGGTGTTGTGAAAACCCAAAAGAGAAGAAATGTCAAGGAGGGAGGTTCCATGCTATTAAGGACTGTAGAGAGGTAAGGTCAGATACTGTTGGCCACATGGCAGTCACTGGTGACCTTAAAGAACAATTTTATTGGTATAAGAAGGATGATTTCCAGATTTCAGATTACAGTAGCCCTTCAAATGAATAGGAGATAAAAGTGGAGACAATAATAAGTAGACTCTACAAACTTGGCTTTGAAGGAAAGAGAAAGGGCTAGCATTAGGAGAGAGGAGCTGTGTGTGGACGAGTAAAAGTTGTTTTTAAAGAGAAGAGATGAAAATATTTACATGCTGTCAGGAAAGATCAAGTGAAAGGGAAGCTTAGAGTAAGGGAGATAAAGGGGATGATTAATAGAGTAAGAGTTTCCTGAGGAGGAGGCAGAGATCAGATGAAGGGATTAGCCTTGAACTGAAAAGAGTCATCCTGAAACCGGAGGAAAGGATAGAATTAGAGTTTTTAGCTTTTAGGTGCTGGGGAGGGAACTCAGGGAGTTCCAACCTGATGGCTTTTGATTTTCTGGTAGGGTGGAAATGAAAATGATTTGCTGAAATCTTGAGGGCTTGGGAGAAAAGGGTAAAGAGAAGAATGACAGATTAAATAGGTAGAATGTTAGAGGATGGCTGATATTCATGGACCGAGAAGAAGAGATCTGGCAGGAGAATGCTGGAGAAGATAAGAAGGCAAGGCCACTGGTATTGAGGAGTCAAGGGCATGTAAGATCATGTGACATAAGTCTTCCACATGAAAATCAGAGTTTCACAGTTTTATGGCATAAGAGGTGGTGGAGAGAAAATAAGAATGTGAACCAGATTCCAAGTCCTAGGTGAAGCTTCAATACTTTGGTCACCTGATGCAAAGAGTCAACTTGTTGGAAAAGACCCCGATACTGGGAAAGATTGAAGGCAAAAGGAGAAGGGGGCAGCAGAGGATGAGAAGGTGTCATAGCATCACCAACTCATTGGACATGAATTTGAGCCAACTCTGCGAGATAGTGAAGGACAGGCAAGCTTGGCATGCCACAGTCCATGGGTCGCAAAGAGTCGGACACGACTTAGCAACTGGAAAGCAACAACAGGTGAAGGTTGAGAGATTCATGATTTCAGTCAGTGATTCAGAGGAAATATTATTATAAATTATCATATTTCATTTGATCTTAAAGTTTTTGTTGATTTAACATAGTAACAAGGTTTCAACTTCTTAAATACAATATATAACTTTTAATTATAGATTTCAAGCAAACATATTTTAAGTACAAAGAATAATACATTTGGTAGTAATTTGCCACCACATAAAAAGCAATCTGAAAGGAGGCAGGGAGTGAGGTGCCTTTTCAGCATTCCCAATTAGCTACTGTCTGTTCATTCGTCTTTTCACTCCAATTCTTCAACAACCAAATAATATTTATTGAAGATTTACTATGTTTCAGATTCTCATCTCTGGGATGTGAAAGATATATCTCAATTCATCAGTTCCAAAACACACATCTCCTGCCCTCCTCCCAGTCTTTTAATATCTCTGAAATCCACTGGGATAATTCCTACACTGATGTCAGCCAGGCTTCAGTCACAATGTAGTCGTCATGGTCTGCCCAGGCTCAAACTTACTCATAGCTGTCCATGTTGTCATTTTTTCAATTGAGTTAAGTACATTGTTGGTAATAACATGTTGAGCTTGGTTGCCATTTAAATTACGAAAAATTACACTTTTGTTTGTTGTTGAAACGAAAAGTGATTTTAAAAAAAAGAAAGAAAAGTGATTGTATTTGCAGAAGGCATGAAAATAGCAGGACATGAAACTGACATTATAAAAGCAGATATTTATCACTGGAGAAATTACCACAATTCCATACGTTACTGCAAAAAATAAGAATCAAGTGTTTTATGGGACACATGAAAGAAAAAATACCTATAAACAAATAAAACTGTGCTATGTTTTGTTATTGGTATAGACAAAAAAGAATTGCCTAGGATAAGCCAAGCAATACAGTTGAAGGCAGGGAGAATCGTTCTATGTTGCAAAGACATGAGAGGCTGGTGTGACAGATTCCTGGTCATCGAGCTGTGGTTAAGGCATCATGTCACAGTTTAGTTGGCAGGGTTTTTTTTTTTTTCTTAGTGAAACATAAAATGATGATGTGTCTTAAATGTGTTTTAGAATGGATGCCCTAGAACTATCTAAATATTTTGTTTTAGAGAAACAGAATGCCAGATCTGCAAAAACAAATTCCTTTCTTTCCAAATGAGGAAACTGAGTCCCAGGATGTAAGACACTGGCCCAGGATTGCACCTCACAGCTTGTCAGAGGCAGAGGAAATTTATTTACTGTAGAGATATTATTGAGCCTTCTGGCAAAGAAGCAAGAAAAGATAAAACTTACATAAAGGCTTAATGGCCTAGATCTCTGTTAAAAACCCTGTGATTGCTTTTTTTTTCCTATTGGAAAGTTGATAAACAGGTTTAGTAACTACTAATCAATAACCTCAGATATGCAGATGACACCACCCTTATGGCAGAAAGTGAAGAGGAACTAAAAAGCCTCTTGATGAAAGTGAAAGAGGAGAGTGAAAAAGTTGGCTTAAAGCTCAACATTCAGAAAATGAAGATCGTGGCATCTGGTCCCATCACTTCATGGCAAATAGATGGGGAAACAGTGGAAACAGTGACAGACTTATTTTTTTGGGCTCCAAAATCACTGCTGATGGTGAATGCAGCCGTGAAATTAAAAGACGCTTGCTCCTTGGAAGGAAAGTTATGACCAACCTAGATAGCATATTCAAAAGCAGAGACATTACTTCGCCAACAAAGGTCCATCTAGTCAAGGCTATGGTTTTTCCAGTAGTCATGTATGGATGTGAGAGTTGGACTGTGAAGAAAGCTGAGTGCTGAAGAATTGATGCTTTTGAACTGTGGTGTTGGAGAAGACTCTTGAGAGTCCCTTGGCCTGCAAGGAGATCCAACCAGTCCATTCTAAAGGAGATCAGTCCTGGGTGTTCTTTGGAAGGAATGATGCTAAAGCTGAAACTCCAATACTTTGGCCACTTTATGCGAAGAGTTGCCTCATTGGAAAAGACTCTGATGCTGGGAGGGATTGGGGGCAGGAGGAGAAGGGGGCAACAGAGGATGAGATGGTTGAATGGCATCACCAACTCGATGGACATGGGTTTGGGTGAACTCCGGGAGTTGGTGATGGACAGGGAGGCCTGGCGTGCTGCGATTCATGGGGTCGCAAAGAGTGGGACACGACTGAGCGACTGAACTGAACTGAACTGAATCTTTGACAACATGCTTCTGATTTATGCCATCATCTATATCAATTTGACTCCCTTAACCACTGTCTTCACTGGCTTTATGGCTTAACTATTTCATAGAGTACACAATCTCAGTGTCCTGTTTTCTTTTTCTCAAGAAAATTTCAAGGTATATAAGGCAGTTTTAAAATCGATTTAGATAGCAAGCTATTATTTGCTGTGACATATTTTTTGAATACTTAAGAAAACTAAGTTTCTTACTGTCAGTCTTCCCCTGGAGCTGGGATAGTTAAGGACAGCAAGTGCACAAACTCGAGAGGCACAATTAAACCAAGGACAGCGGTAGTATCCTGTCCTGTCCGCGGTGGTATCCTGTCCTGTCCAACTGATGAAAGAAAGCATCATGGAGTAATTAGAGAATTATCACTTCCTTCCCCTTCCTTTGGCTCCACGCTGTCAAAGAAGCCAGCTCTTTGTTTACCATCCACAGCTCCTAATATTGGTAAGAAAATACAGCACAGAGTGTGAAAATAAAGATGAGAGGTACTTAATTTTCTAGTCTTGCAGTGGAAAGCTCCCGACACTTGTGGTAAGAATTTCACGGCCAGCAGTTGGAATACCTTAACCAAATACGATTCTCAAAAAAAAAATTATGCCTGTTTTGGTTGTAATAGCTGCTTTTGTTTTATTCTTACTAAATAATGCTATTCTGGTCATCAGTCATACCAGGCAGTTATAAATTATTACTATTTATAAATGAATCACTCCAAGGGCCTTAGGAGGATTCAGAGACCCTATTTTTCTCTTCTCCCCTCTTTGAGGCTCCTTTTATCTCTAAGTGTTTCCAGTACAGGAGAGGTTTGTCCTTTTTTTCATAGTAAAATTGATCCTTGTTGTATCTTCTTATTCATCTTTCTGATCTTTCTTTTTTGTAAATAAAAACCTCACAAGTTATAAGCAGCTAATAGCCAGTTACATTTTTTAGAAGACTGCTGCTGCTGCTGCTAAGTCGCTTCAGTCGTGTCCGACTCTGTGCGACCCCACAGATGGCAGCCCACTGGGCTCCGCCATCCCTGGGATTCTCCAGGCAAGAACACTGGAGTGGGTTGCCATTTCCTTCTCCAATGCATGAAAGTGAAAAGTCAAAGTGAAGTCGCTCAGTCGTGTCTGACTCAGCGACCCCATGGACTGCAGCCTACCAGGCTGCTCCGTCCATGGGATTTTCCAGGCAAGAGTACTGGAGTGGGGTGCCATTGCCTTCTCCGTTTAGAAGACTAGATTAGATTAATTCATTAATGGTGGCTTCCAGGTTTTCCTTATTAGCTCCAGAAAATTCACCCACCTTTGGTCCCTTTTAAACAGCTGGGAGATTGACATGCATTTGATTTTACACTCTGAAGCAACATCCTGGCAGTCACCCACAGCTATGTCAAGTTCAAAGGACATTGCATTGGAGTACTCCTTACAGAGGAAATAAAAGGCAGGCTTGATCAGTTTGCAAGGCCCACACCACGTGGCTAACTCAGCTTCTTTGAGTTTATCTCCTGCATGTTGAAGACTTCCCGAAAATCATACTTTCTCTTCATTTGCTTTCCCACTTTGACTGCGGGGTCTGACAAGCAACTATAAGAAATAATGGAGGTGGATACAAAATATTAAGCTTCCCAAGCCTTTCTCTATGCATATTTTTCTCAGTTAAAACATCAGTTGAAATCAGCTGTGCAGAAACTCCCTGGTAGTCCAGTCGTTGTGACTCTGCTTTCACTGCTGAGGGCTGGGGTTCAATCTCTGATTGGGGAACTAGGATCACACAAGGGGCAGTGCAACCAAAACATATATATATATTATATATATAATATATGTATATATTATATATATATATATAGTGTGTATGGTTGTGTATTCGTTATTATATAGCATTTTCTTAAGTTACTAATACTCTTAAGAACAATTATTAATAGCTGCATAATATTTTACTGTGAATATAACATACCTTTTTTCAAAAACCTATTCTGTGATTATAGATTTAAGGTGTTTTCAGGATTTTGCAATTGTAAATAATGCTGCAATGAACATCTTTAAGCATTCATCTTTTTCTGTGAGAAATAAGATTAACTTTTTTCAGGCTAGCTGGGTATTTTTTTTTAATAAACTAGATTGGTAATTAGTGAATGAATGAGCAGCCTAAAAGTAATAAATATGTTTAAATTGACTGTATTTAAAGAGGAACTTTTTTTCTCTTTGGAAGTATGTACATTTACCTATCATCATCAGGGCTGGACTCCTTGTCCCAGAGAATAATTGAGTATGTGTTCAGCAGCCTGGGATGAACACTGCCCTTTTCCCTTTTTCCAGAGTGGGGAAAGACATGGCGGGTGAGTGAGAGAGGGGGAGTTTAGAGGACCAGCAGTGATTCTGTGCCCGAAAACTTCTGCTCTGTGACCAGGAAATAGTCAAATACTGAAAAATATTTTGTGAATATCACTTTTTCCTGCATTTCCAATTAAGTGATACATTCCATGAAAACCGAGTGAACCCCAGACCTCTATGCACCTTTCATCCCCTTGCAGTCATTACAGGACTATACAATTGTAGGATCCAGAAACCCAACACCATCAGGATCTGGGCCAGGAGACCGGGTTCTGGCCTGGGTGGGAGTAATCCCCTAGCTTGGCACCTAGTAGCTTCAAAGGATGATTTGATCCGAAAGCCCTTAGGTCACACTTTTTAACACAGCTGCTAGAACACACACCCTATAAACAGGAAATGCCTTAGGAAGTACAACTGAAGATTTATTTTTATTTTTTAAGAAACTGCTAAAAAGCCTGAGCGGAGGATGACATTTATCTGACATTATAGCTAACAAGCTAGAAGTGCTTCCCCCAAAGGCTTGGTTTTATGTTTTGGACAATTGTGTGCCCACTGCTGTTTAGTAGGTACTAAAATTCTTCCAATTAATCTATCACTCATTTTGCCTTGTAAAATGAATATGTCTAGTCAGGGGATTTGTAAGTTGCATAGTTCATTTTTCCTGTCATAGAAAACAAAAAGATTTACTAAAACCTAAACCAATATTTAGATACCACTGTGCTTGGAATAAGGACAATTTAGTGCCAAGAAAAAGGAAAACCCTATAAAACAGAGAATGAGGAGGCTCTAGCTGGTTGAATAGCATCAGGAAAGATTAAAATTAAGAACTGCCTACTTCTAGAAATGAATTATCTGTGTGGTGACATCACTACTCACCTCCCCCTGTGCCAGCTTCCTCTCCTGCACTGGCTGTGTTCCATTTGTTTCTGTCACACAGTCTCATCATCTAGGCTGTTTCACACCCAGGGCCTTTACACATGCTTCACAGCACCTGGAATGCCACTGTTCCTCTCTTCTCCTCTCTTTATTGAAGTCCTGCTCATCCTTTTTCTTAAAAAAAAAAAAAAAATTTACTGGAGTAGAGTTACTTTCAAAAGTTGAATTAGTTTCTGTTATGCAGCAAAGTGAGTCAGATATATATATACATATGTCCCCTCCTTTTTGGATTTCCTTCCCATTTAGGTCACCATAGATTATTGAGTAATGTTCCCAGTGCTATACAGTGGGTTCTCATTAGTTATCTATTTTATATATAGGATAAATAGTGTATATATTTCAATCCCAATCTCCTGATTCATCCCACCCACCCCCACCTTTCCTCCTTGGTATCCACACATTTGTTCTCTACATCTGTGCCTGTAATTTCTGCTTTGTAAATAAGATTGTCTATACCAGTTTTTTCAGATTTCACATATATTTGTTAATTACAGTATTTGTTTCTCTTTCTGACTTACTTCACTCTGTATGACAGTCTAGGTCCATCCATGACTCTACAAATGACCCAATTCCATTCCTTCCAACATGGGCTTCTCAAGTGGTAAGGTGGTAAAGAATCTGCCTGCCAATGCAGGAGACACAAGAGATGCAGTTTCAATCCCTGGGTTGGGAAGATCCCCTGGAGTAGGAAATGCCAACCCACTCCAATATTCTTGCCTAGAAAATTCCATGGACAGAGGACTCTGGAGGGCTACAGTCCATAGTGTTGCAGAGTTGAACATGACTGAGTGACTTAGCACGCATACAATATTCTGTCATATATTAATATTCATACACATATTCTTTACCCATTCCTCTGTTGATGGATATTTAGGTTGTTACCATGTGAACACAATCAAAACATGGGTAGAAAACCTAGATAGACATTTCTCCAAAGAAGACATACAGATGGCCAAAAAGCATATGAAAAGATGTTCAACATCACAAGTTATTAGAGAAATGCAAATAAAAGTACAATGAGATATCACCCCACACCGGTCAGAATGGCCATTTTCACAAACTCTACAAACAAGAAATTCTGGAGAGGGTGCGGAGAAAAGGGAACCCTCTTGCACTGCTGGTGAGAATGTAAATTGATACAGCCACTATGGAAAACAGTATGGAGGTTCCTTTAAAAGCTAAAAACAGGACTACCATGTGACCTAGCAACCCCACTACTGGGCATCTACCCAGAGAAAACCATAATTAAAAAGATACATCTACTCCAATGTTCATTGCAGTCCTGCTGCTAAGTCACTTCAGTTATGTGCGACTCTGTGTGACCCCAGAGACAGCAGTCCACCAGGCTCCTCCGCTCATCCTCAAAGGCCAAGATGTCAGTTGATTTTGTTATAGCATAAAGACAGCATAGAATGAGAGATGCATGTGTGCATGCTAAGTCGCTTCAGTTGTGTCTAACTCTTAGAAACCCTGTGAATTGTAGCCTGCCAGGCTCCTGCATCCATGGGATTCTCTAGGCAAGAATACTGGAGTGGGTTGCCATGCCCTCCTCCAGGGGATCTCCCCAGCCCACGGGCTGAAACTGCGGCTCCGGTAGCTCCTGCATTGTAGCCAGATTCTTTACTGCTGAGCCACTGGGGAAGCCCTGGAGTGAGACACAACTGGATTTAAATCTTGGTACCCTTTCCAACTAGATGGGTGATCTTAGGCAAGTTAACTTGAGTCTGTTTCCTCCTTAGTTAATAGAGTTAATACCTTGATCACTGAAGTGTAGTAAATATTAAGTCATAATAAATACAGTGTTTGGCACACAGTAGATACTTAGTAAATGTCAGTGTCCTTTTGCCATGCCTATCTTCCAAGCCTTCCTTGATTCTCTAGGCAGCATCATTTTATTCAAAGCTTAGAGTATGAGCTTGTGTCTTATCTCTGAGTTCCCAGGGATACACTGTATTCAAATTCTTCATGACCCATTTAAGTCATAGGTCTTCCAGATGGAATTTTTAATTCATTTATTTATTCAATAAATATTTGTTTGGGGAAATCAGATGGTAGTTCCTACCACTGTGTTCTTAATATGTTTTTTCTTCCTTTAGACTGAAGTGAAGTGAAGTGAAGTGAAGTTGCTCAGTCGTGTCCGACTCTTTGTGACCCCATGGACATGGACTGTAGCCCACCAGGCTCCTCCCTCCATGGGATTCTCCAGGCAAGTGTACTGGAGTGGGTTGCCATTTCCTAGGGCTTCTCAACTTTGATGCTATTGAGACTTGGGCCAGATAATTCTTTGTGATGGGGGGCTATCCCATGCACTGTGGGATGTTGAGAAGCATCTGTGGCCTCTATCAGCTAGAAGCTGGTACCAACTCCCCAACCCAGGTGTGACAACCCCAAACGTCTCCAGTCATTGACTGCTCTTCATTGAGAAAAACTGTCTGGAACGTTGCTCCCTTGGCTATCCTCTCTCTCTTTCAGTTCAGTTCCGTTCAGTTCAGCTCAGTTGCTCAGTTATGTTTGACTCTTTGTGACCCCATGGACGACAGCACGCCAGGCCTCCCTGTCCATCGTCAACTTCCAGAGCTTGCTCAAACTCATGTCCATTGAGTCAGTGATGCCATCCAACCATCTCATCCTCTGTCATCCCCTTCTCCTCCCGCCTTCAATCTTTTCCAGCATCAGGGTCTTTTCAAATGAGTCAGTTCTTCACATCAGCTGGCCAAAGTATTGGAGCTTCAACTTCAGCATCAGTCATTCCAGTGAATATTCAGGACTGATTTCCTTTAAGATGGACTGGTTGGATCTCCTTGCAGTCCAAGGGACTCTCAAGAGTCTTCTCCAACACCACAGTTCAAAAGCATCAATTCTTCAGTGTTCAGCTTTTTTTTTGGTCCAACTCTCACATCCATACATGACTACTGGAAAAACAATACCTTTGACTATATAAACATTTGTCGGTCAAGTAGTGTCTCCACTTTTTAATATTCTGTCTAGGGTGCTCATAGCTTTTCTTCCAAGGAGCAAGTGTCTTTTAATTTCATGGCTGTGGTCACCATCTACAGTAATTTTGGAGTCCAAGAAAATAAAGTCTGTCACTGTTTCCATTGTTTTTCCATCTATTTGCCATGAAGTGATGGGACCGGGTGCCATGATCTTAGTTTTTTGAATGTTGAGTTTTAAACCAGCTTTTTCACTCTCTTCTTTCACTTTCATCAAGAGGCTATTTAGTTCCTCTTCACTTTCTGCCATTGAGTGGTGTCATCTGCATATCTGAGGTTATGATATTTCTCCCTGAATCTTGATTCCGGCTTATACTTCATCCAGCCTGGCATTTTTCTTTGATGTACTTTGCATATAAGTTAAATAAACAGGGTGACAATATACAGCCTTAACGTACTCCTTTCTCAATTTTGAACCAGTTCATTGTTCCATGTCCGGTTCTAACTGTTGCTTCCTGACCTGCATACAGATTTTTCAGGAGGCAGGTAAGGTGGTCTGGTATTCCCATCTCTTCAATAATTTTCCATGGTTTGTTGTGACCCATAAAGTCAAAGGCTTTAGAATAGTCAGTGAAGCAGAAGTAGATGTTTTTCTGGAATTCTCTTGCTTTTGCTTCCCTTTTGGGCTTCCCTTGTGGCTCAGCTGGTAAAGAATCTGCCTGTGATGCTGGTTGGAAAGATCCTCTGGAGAAGAGAAAGGCTACCCACTCCAGTATTCTGGCCTGGAGAATTCCATAGACTGTATAGTCCATGGGGTCCCAAAGAGTTGGACACGACTGAGAGAATTCATTTTTACTTGCTTTTTCTATGATCCAATGGATGTTGGCAATTTGATCTCTGGTTCCTCTGCCTTTTCTGAATTCAGCTTGAACATCTGGAATTTCTCAGTTCATGTACTGTTGAAGCCTAAATTGGAGAATTTTGAGCATTACTTTGCTAGCATATGAAATGAGTGCAATTGTGTGGTAGTTTGAACATTCTTTGGCATTGCCTTTCTTTGAGATTGGAATGAAAACTGACCTTTTTCAGTCCTGTGGCCACTGCTGAGTTTTCCAAATTTGCGGCCATACGGAGTGCAGCACTTTAATAGCATCATCTTCAGCCTCTTGGCAACTTTCTCTCATGAAAATATACTATATTTTCTAGTGTTTGAAAACAAAACTAGTCAATCAAATCAGAAGCCCTCTCCCTTCATTGTCAAGCTCTCCAAAAGCATAGCCTGAATTTGTGGTCCCTTTCCACCCATTCTTCCACCTGCTGCCATCAGGCTCCCACAACCCCTTCATGAGATGCTCCTACTGAAGTTCCTACTGGTAAATAGCTAAATCCTGTCTCCTCTTTCCACTGCTCACCTTACCTAACCTCCCTGACATTTGATGCTTCAGAAATTCCAGGATGTCTTTCTTTCCTGTTCTTCTTTGACTCTGTTTCACAAACCCAGGCGGGGTCTCCTTTGCTCTCTCTTTTAAATTCTGTCATTCCCCAGGCCTCTGTTCTTCGTCTTCTCTCTTCTCTCTCCCTGGCACATGTTCACTTATTTTCAAGGCTTTAATTCTCACTGAAGCATCAATTCTACAATGCTTAGTTCCAGCCTCGATTTATCTGCCATGGAACTCACAGACTTCTTAAAGAGAACTTATTTTTCTCATCTCCTCATCCTAAAGTTGTCTCTCCTCCCATCTTCCCATGCCCCATCTATTCTGCCCAATGGATTACAGTATGCCTTTCTGGCCCTGGTGATGCAGACCCTAGATGAGCACTTCAGCAAAGACATTCATCTTAGGTAATCCAGTCGTTCAAGACTGAATTGGTTCCTTGGTGGCCCTCCTCACAACCCTCTGGCTGTACCCAGCGTGGGGCAGTGAACCTTAGTATTATATTAAATGATTTCCAGAAAGCCCTTGGAAGACAGTAGATACTCAGTACATGTTAGCTCCCTTTCCTGTTATTTTGTTCTGGAAGACACACTCCAGAACATTAAGAGATGTATATGGGTAGTTAAATTATATGGGGGTGTTTTTTTATGTTCTGTAATACTTTTCCCATTGAAATTATTTTTTCAACTAAAGAAAAATGTTTTGTTAAAATGCTCTTGGACAACTGATCATGTTACTTGCCTTTATTGGCTATTCATTGTCCCTTGGTGAAGTCCAAAGCTCTAAGAATGTCTTACAAGATGACTTGTGATTTGGCCTTGATCTGGTTATGCAAACTTATTTCATGCTCTACCACTGCCCCACCACTCATCACACACTCTGGCAACTCCAAACCTCTTCCAGATCCTTGAGCTGTCACCTATTTCTGCAGAAGTTTCTTCCTCTGCTTGATGACTGACCCATGTCCTCCAACCCTTCCCTTCCATCCCACATCCATCACAAGTCCACACTTAGAATACTCTCAGACACCTGACTTACTCTCTTTTTCTTAAAACTCAGTTCAAACACATTCTTGTTGGACCTTTTTTTTTTCATTCTGTCTTTTTCTCTCATTTTTTTTTCTTTTTAAGCATATATCCTTCTCAGCTTTATTATATCTGGGTTCAGGAGTGATTTTGCCTGCTAGCAAAATTAGTTCTATTTCTTAATTTTCAATAGTGGTTCAGGGCCTTCTTGCCTATGATGGTAGATCACATTGATGTCTGTTGAGTTCCACACAGTCAACCTCTCTAGGATTTCTGATGTGGCCAGTTGGACACTCCAATCCCTTCCTTTATTTTCATTTAAGAGAGGAGATTGGACTTAGACCCTCTTTTCCACAGGGCTGCAGCAGATGCTGGTGCACAAGCTTGTCCCTGAAGGTCTGGGCCAGCTTGATTTAGTTCTTGATCTGCATAGATTGTTAACGAAAAGTGTAATGGGTCCACAAACAGAGTTTTTGTGGTAGTGGTTGTGTGTAATGAGCATAAATTGTTAGTCCGGGATCACTGGGACTGTCTGTGGCTCTGGCACAGCCAAGACTCTGGGGCCGATTAGGCGCTTACGAAAGAGAAAGAGTCAGTCATCTAGGTCACTGGCTTACTAACATCCGGGTGGAAGAGATCCGTACAGCAAAATGTGGGGAGCCCTCTCTCCAGGAGTGCTCCTCTCCCCAAATCGCCACGCATTCACCAACCCAGAAGCTTTTGAACCCTATTCCTATCTCCTAAGTCTCCAAGCTGAAAGAAAACATGCTCTGCTTTGTTGCTCTTTGTCCATTTAGAAATTTGTCAGGGCACCTAGGGTACTTGATTATATTTATTTGTCCTCTGTCTCCCTCTAAGAGACAGTATTACTCCTTAAGGGCAAGGACTGTGTCTCTTGTTTGGCAAATAGAAGATGCTTATTTAGATTTTATCTCACTGAGAAGCACTGGGGTAGATTTTAGGGTTGGAAGAGAGAAAGAAAGTAAGCCACAGCCCCTACTGCCTTTATGGGGCTTGCAATGGGATCATGGAAATGAATGTGATTAATTGGGGTAAAGAAAGAAGAAATCATATAAAAAGCTAACACTTTAGGACTTTACTGATGGCTCAGTGGTAAAGAATCTGCCTGTCAATGCAGGAGGCACGGGTTAGATCCTTGATGTGGGAAGATCCAACATGCTGTGGAACAGCTCAGCCTGTGCACCACAAGTAGTGAGACTGTGTTCTAGAGACTGGGAGCTGCAACTGCTGAAGCCAGTGCACCCTAGAACCCATGCTCTGTAACAAGAGAGGCCACCCCAATGAGAAGCATGCCCACCAGAACTAGAGAGTAGCCCCCATCACTGCAATAGAGAAAAGCCTGAGCAGCAACGAAGACCCAGTACCACCAAAAATAAATAAATACATAAAAATTAAAAAGTTGACATTTTATATTTTTTATCGCTCAGTTAACCCATGATCTACTTGGTAATAAGTACTATTATTCCAGGATGTCTGGCTCTTGAGAGTCCCTTGGACAGCAAGGAGATCTGACCACTCAATCCGAAAGGAAATCAGTCCTGAATATTCATTGGAAGTTCTGATACTGAAGCTGAAAGTCCAATACTTGTGATGCAAAGAACTGACTCATTTGAAAAGACCCTGATGCTGGGAAAGATTGAAGACAGGAGAAGAAGCGGACGACAGAGGATGAGATGGTTGGATGGTATCACTGACTCAATGGACATGAGTTTGAGTAAACTCCGGGAGTTGGTGATGGACAGGAACGCCTGGGGTGCTCCAGTGCATGGGGTCACAAAGAGTCAGACACGACTGAGCAACTGAACTGAACTGAAATACTATTATTTTGTAAATACTAAGAATTGAGAGTTAAATGAAGTTCAGTGACTTGACCAAGTAGCTGGTAAATGTCCAAAATCCAATGTCCTAATCTAAATGCAATAATGTATTTGATTTTCAGTTTGAAATCTTCAAAAATCTATTTGGGGAAACTTTCCATCAGGGGTCATTTTGATCACTTACTCTGCAAGAAACCTGGATTCCAGCAAAAGAATACCCAGACTGATAAACAATCAATCAATTGATTAATCCAGAGTTTCCAGGGGCTGAGATCTCTACTGCTCCACTCTGCCATCTCCAACTCTAGAAAAACAGTAAAAACAGAAGTTTCCCCCCAAGTTGCTGGATCCACCTCTGCTTGCCCTAGGGAAACTCCTGGGTCTCAGGGGGCCTCAGAGGACAAGGAAAATCTGACCTGTGCATGGTCAGGCAACTGGAAGCGATTACTTCTTGGGGCACAGTTAGAGCACTAAGCCTTGATGATACAGATCTGGGGGCTCTACTAAAGATGTTCATCTTAGGTTACTCAGTAACCCAAGGCTGAGTCGGTCCTTCCTCCTCCCCAGGCCCTCTTCCTAAAGCTCTGGCTGCAGGCTCACTTGGAGACTTACCTTCTGATAGCTTTGCTAATGACTTTAAAGTCTGATTGAGATCAGGTAGCCTCCAAGCTGGCACCAACACCCATTATACTCTCCAAAGATAAGGAAACCAAACATTAGCTAGCTGGTGGCAAACAGTGCCATAAAAGCGTCCACGCCTTCCTCCCCTCAAGGGAGCAGCAAAATGCCACTCTTGGCCTTATTTGGATAGGGAAATTCAGAACTGAATATGACCTCAAGTAGACGGTTTAAGGTGACTTTAGTTCCAAGAGGTTCTCCTACAGGGATAGCTTTCATTTACCCTGAAATCAAGTACCTTTCTTCCTTCCTTCCTTCAATAATTCTCCAGATAACTTCACCTGCTTGAGCAGCTTCACTCTCCAACCCTGGATTATACATTCACTTACACAGCACTGAGAAGTCTAATCATTATACACAGATATAGGATGCAGCTTAGAGAGTGTTTCTTAGTATTTCCTTGATGCATTTTGTTTTGTGTCTTGGGTATCCAAGTAGTTTATATCCCCTTGTGGCCTTGGCTTGCAGTTACTGGAAGCAGGATTTTGGTTCCCCACCAGAGATTGAAGTCAGGATTCCCTGGTGGCTCAGATAGTAAAGAATCTGCCTGCAATGCAGGAGACCTGGGTTCGATCCCTGGGATGGGAAGATCCCCTGGAGAAGGGAATGGTAACCCACTCCAGTATTCTTGCCTGGAAAATCCCTTAGACAGAGGAGCCAGACAGGCTACAGTCTATGGGATTGCAAAGAGCTGGATGCGTCTGAGCTACTAACACACACAGACCACCAGGGACCCGTAGTCAGTGACAAGGCCCTGGCCCATTGGCTTTGTACAAATGAATTCCCACAAAGACAGAAAGTAGTGAAACAAGTAAAATGTTTACTAGGTGGAAAAAGGGTTCGTGTGAATATACTCACACGGGTGGACTTAGAGAGAGGGTTTCGCTCTCTTTGTGGTTTGAATGATTTATTCCGGACATCTCTTCCAGGTTTCCTCTGGCTGATAATCTTGCTTTGCCTGGTTCTGAGTCTGTATTTGGTTTATCTCAGGTCCTCCCCGGTGTGTGGCTGTCTCTTGGCCAAGATGGAGTCTAGCAAAGAGGCCTGTAGTTAGGTTGAAATCATTTACTATGGGGTGATGCCCCCTTCCCTTTTGACTTTCGAGGAAACATTCTTGGCATGTGTAGTCAGGAATGTCTCCTTGACCCTGAGAATGAGAAATATGTTGTCTCTTTATCTCGCATCTGGGCAGGGCTAAGCTCCTCTCGTGCGCCTGTCGTTTACTTCTGACCCATCTCCCCAGGGGACAGCCTGGGGCCCATCTAGCTCTTCCCTCACTTGGGATCCAACAGCCAGCTTCTTCAGTGTTGCCTGGTATGGCCCTCTGACCGGAAGCCTGAGACTCACTCCACCCTTATTAGAAATGCAGACTTGCTGGCTCCACACCCATCCCACTAAATCAGAATGAGATCCTCATTTTAACGAGATCCTCAGGTGATCCTCAGGTGTATCTTAACGCCTGAGAAGCTCTGGGCTCGCATGTTGCTTACTGACACACAGACTCTTCTGTGATGCCAGCATGGTGGTCAGTATGCGGGGCAAGGGCACTTTTTTACGTCCACCGCTCCAAGATTCACCAGTGTGGGCAACAGTTCCACCGATCCTTTCTGTATGGTTTTGTACATACTAAATAATTTTCAGTGCCCTGTGCAGATATTTTTATTAATGGTAAATACTGATAATCGTAAGAACAAGAAATGTTACTGAGCATTCGAGTACTAGGTGATTTATATGTGTTATTCTTTTATCATTATCATATCAGTTTGCTAGAGTTGCTGTAACAAAGTACCACAGACTGAGTGGCTGAAACAACAGAAATTAACTTTCCCCCAGTTCTGGAGGCTAGAAGTCCAAGACTGCGTGGGTTTGGTTTCTACTAAGACCTCTCTGCTTGGCTGTCTCTTTGCTGTGTCCTCACATGATCTTTCCCCTACATGCGCCCATGATCTTTCCCCTACATGCGCCCCTCTGGTGTCTCTCTCAGTGTGTTCAAACTTCCTCTTCTTATAAATCAGATTGGATTAGGGCCTCTGCTAAAGGCTTCCTTTTAACGTAATTACCTCTTTAAAGACCTTATCTCCAAATAAGGTTATCTTCTGAGGTACTGGAAGTTAGGACTTTAACATATGAATTTTGAAGGGGTATAATTGAACCCATAAAACTGTAAAGTGGCTGATAATTATAATCCCCATTTTATAGATGAAGAAACAGAGGCTTTAAAAAGTTGTTTAACTTGATTAATGCCACATGTCTAGTAATGATAGAGCCAGAACTGGACCTTTTCTGCTTACACACTTATTTACCAAACATTTATGGGATATTTGCTGTGTGTATGCATTGGGATAAGTGATAGGGATACAGAAGTCAGTGGCTGCTCTCATAAACCTTATATTTTTGTGAATTATTTTTTATTCTGGAGTCTCTATGCTTGCCCTCTCAAATGCTATAGAGATTCATTTTGCATAACTCCATAAAATATTTATTGCCAAATCCAAGAAAACTGTATAACAATCTTAAAAATAATACCAGATCCTGAATCTAACCTCATAAACGTCTATCTGAGACGTTTATGGTCAGTCTTGGCCATTTCCTCCAGTGACCAACTCATCATAGTTTGCCTGGAACTGTGGTCTTGGACTTCCTTGTTCCCCAAACTGAAAGTCCTGTGTCCCAGGAACTTCAGCTCCAGGCAAACCATCAGAGTCGGTTTCCCTATTTCCTGATTTGTGCCTTGCTAGGATAGGAAGCAGCAGGAAACAGCAGACATCACGTAAATCGAGCCAGATTTCAGATTCGAAATGGATTAACAGGACAACAAAACTTCAGTCTCACCTAGGCCTTTCTCTGCTGCTGAGCCAGAAATTGTACGTCAGCCTTTTGCCCCCACAGATTGGAACGGAATCAGGGGTTAATGGACTGTCTCCCGCTTCCTCTATTCTTGATGTAAATATGAACACTGCCAGTGACCAAGGTATAATCTCTTGAGGTTCCTTAGCTGAAGGTTCAGGAATTCCTGAGTAACAAATGTCCAACTGCCCTTCCTTAGATAATCCCCATTTCAGGTAACAACAGGTGACAGACTCTAACCGGCCCCCATGGTGGCCCAGGCAAGCCTCTCGGAGCAGCCATCTTGGGGAGCGTGAGCCCACTATGCTTTGTAACACAAGAGCCCTCGGGATGTGCAGAAAGGAGCTCCTGAACAGCAGCCAAATCCTCCTGCATAATGGATGACCACGGCTGGGCCCTGCTGCCCTGCTCTGGTACTTTCCGGGTGCTGATGCATTTCCACTGCCCACTGCCTCTGAGATGCAGCTACTCCCCGGCCTAAGGAAATGACAGGCTTCTCAGCAGCAGAGGTGCCAAGTGCACTGCACTCCAGCCTCTGCTTTTTGTTATCCTGTTAGAGCTCAAGGCTTCAACGAAGGGGTCAGAGAATAAGGAATAGTCAGGGAGCCTCAAAATGAATTAAATCTCTGCGTGCATGGGTGCTGAGTCACTTCAGTCCTGTCCGACTTTTCAGCCCTTTGGGGACTGTAGTCCACGAGGCTCTATGGACAGCCAGAATGCTGGAGTGGTTGCCATGCCCCCCTCCAGGATATCTTCCTGACCCAGGGATCAAAACCAAGTCTTCTGTGGCTCCTGCACAGAGCCACAGAATTCTTCACTGCTAACCCACCAGGGAAACCCTAGTTAAATCTATGGAAACTCCCAAATAAGAGATTTAGTTTTTTAACAACAGCAGAAAAAAAAAAAAAAAGCGAAAGTGTATGTTGTTTTATCTGTTCTCTCATCAAATTCAAGTGGATGTAAGGCAGCACACATTCTCCCGGCAGAATGGCCTGCCACAAACACAAGGGCCCTTCGAACGTTCTGATTTCAGGGAAAGGGGGTTTCTTAGCCATATTTACTTCCTTATTTCCATTTACTTATGCTTTTTCTATTTCAAGTTAATCAAGAAGTTAACTGACACATGTTTCACTAAGAACATGTATGTAATTGTGGTCTAATAAAAAATATATGTTTAGTCTCTGTCTCAGATTCTTGGCATAGAGCTCCTAAAGCCCTTGAAATTTCCTAATATGAGCATCTTCTGTTATTTAAGAGCCTCTTTGATCACAACCTGTTTTTGCTAATGACCTGACCCAGGGTGGGACCTCTAGACAGCTTCAAGATGGAGGTTGGTCACTAGAAAGATCAGACTTTCAGCCTCACTCTCTGACGCCAGGGAGAGGAGGGGTCTGGAGATGGGTTATAGAAACAAGGGGACCCAGGTAGTTTCCAGGTTGGTGAACACAGTAATGTGCTGGAAGGGTGCTGTACCCAGAAAGGACATAAAGACTCCATGTACTCCCCCACCCCCACCTCATACTTTGCCTTATGTATTTCTTCCACGTGGCTGTTCCTGAGTATCCCTTATAATAAACTGGTAAACAGAGTGTTTTCTTGAAGTCTATGAGTCATTCTAGCCAATTATGGAACCTGAGGGGGGTGGTTGTGGAAACCCTCAAATTTGCAGTTAGCCAAGCGGTGTAGCTTGGCACCTCATTTGTGTCTTGTGTCTGAAGTGGAGGCAGGCGTGTGGGACAAGAACTCCAGGAGTTAGTTTCAGAATTGAATTAAATCAAATTGTTGGTGTTGGAAAACTGGAGCATTGATGTGAAAAACTCCCAAACCTCTGATGTCAGAGGTAGAGTTAAAAAATGTAATTTGCAATGAACATAGTAAGTATCAAGGAAGAGACATAAAAATAATAGGTGGTCATTCAGAGCTTACAATCATTTGGGAATTTGGATGCATATGAAAAAATTTGTAATTCAAAGTCATTTTGCTAGGTACCCAACAAGTGAATGGCTGTAATTTGTCCTTGAATTCTCTTTCAACTTCAATATAATTTCAATTTGTATATATTCTAAGGTGGGGACTTCCCTGGTGGCTCAGTGGTAAAGAATCCACCTGCAATGCAGGAGCCGTAGGAGACTTAAGTTTGATCCCTGGGTCGAGAAGATCCCCCAGAGGAGGGCACGGCAACCCACTCCAATATTCTTGCTGGAGGATCCTATGGACAGAGGAGCCTGGCGGGCTGCAGTCCATAGGGTATCAGAGTTGGACACGACTGAAGTGACTTAGCATGCATGCGCGTTCTAAGGTGAACAGATTGTAGATTTATAAGAAGAGACGTTTCCTGCCTCCACATTACCTCAGAGACGCTGGGTTTCAGACTCTGCCACTTTGACTAGCTGCAACTCTGGCACATTGGCTCACACAGTGTTTGAATATCCAAGCCAAAATGAAGGTTAGATTGGCAAACTTTTGCATGTCCTTTGGGAAATTAAGACACTTCCTTGCACCACACATTCAGGGGCCCTCACTCAGCAATTTCTTGTGCTTATCTTTTTTTTTTTTTTTTTCAAGTGGAAGTACACTGCAGAGACTCCTCCTCCTGTATCTGGGCAAAGACTTTTTCTATTTCTTGCTAATCAGAACCTTCCAGGGATACCTCTGAACTCCCATGTCCCACAAATACATTGTGACTTCAGAAGTGCTGAAAAGCAGGAGACTCTGAGACTTCTGAGTAGATAGCAGAATTGCCTGTGCACCCAAGGGTGATTTGATGACCTCTAGGAAGGTCTCCTGGCCAGAAGTGGGCTTCCCTGTTGGCTGAGACGGTAAAGAATCCGCCTGCAGTGCAGGAGACCTGGGTTCGATCCTTGGGTTGGGAAGATCCCCTGGAGAAGGGCATGGCAACCCACTCCAGCATTATTGCCTGGGAAATCCCATAGACAGAGTAACCTGGTGGGCTACAGTCCATGGGGTTGCAAAGAGTTGGACATGCCTGTGCAACTAAGCACACACACATGGGGTGTTCTTCTGGCCAGAAGGATTCCTTCCTGTGGGACCTGGAGGCGTTTCCATACTCAGAGGCCCTTGCAAGTGATCGTAGCTTAGAGTCCTAGAATCACTGAGGCAGAAGGGAGCTTAGGGATGACTTAGCCGACCTCCTCATTTCACAGTTCAGACAGAATTTGGTTTTCCTGGGGTCTTATACAGGACAGTGGCCAAGTCAGGCTCTTTCTAAATATTACCAGGACTGTAAGATAAAAATAAAATAAAATTAAAAAAAAATGGTAACTTCCCTCACAATCCAGTTAAGACCAGTTAAGACTCCATGCTTCCACTGCAGGGGGTATGGGTTTGCCCCCTTGATCAGGAAACTAAATCCCACATACTGCTCAGTGCAGCCAAAATAAAATAAAATAAAAAGAAGTAAACATTACCAGGACTCATTCAGCAATATTAGTCTACCTCCTTAATCTACAAGAATCATTTGCTAACTATGAACTTGACCCTTGGGAGGATGACTCTACCCCCTGGAGGGGCTAAGTTGTCAGGAAGAAGGAGGAGGCCCCAAGAAGACGAGGGGACACCAGCCACAGTTCCCGCAACTCCCCTGGAAAGACAGAGGGAGGTGAGCACTGCCCCACTGCTCCTGGCTCTTCTGCTTCGGGACAGGTGTAGTGAGAAAATGGACCAAGTTGCTCTGGAGGTTTGTCTTGTCTGCTCAGTTGTCATAACAAAGTGCCACTGCCTGGGAGGCTTAAGTCACAGAAACTTATTTTCTCCCAGTTCTGGAGGTTATGAGTCCAAGAACAAGGTGTCACAAAACTTAGTTTCTGGTGAAGCCTCTCTTCCTGGTTTGCTGGGGACAGAGGGAGGGAAAGAGGAAAGGGGAGAGAGAGAGAGATAGACATCTATCTACTTATCTCCAGTGTCTCTTCCTCTTCTTATAAGGCTTCCCAGGCAGCACTAATGGTAAAGAATCCACCTGCTAATAGAGGAGACATAGGAGAAGTGAGTTTGAACCCTGGGTGGGGAAGACTCCCTGGAGGAGGGTATGGCAACCCACTCCAGTATTCTTGCCTGGATAATCCCATGGACAGAGAAACCTGGTGGGCTACAGTCCATAGGGTCAAAAAGAGTTGGACACAACTGAAGCGACTTAGTACTCACCTTATCTTACAAGGATACCAGTCCTATTGGGTCAGGGCCCTACCCTTTCGACCTCATTTAACTTAATTACCTCCTTAAAGGCCCTACCTATCTCCAAATACAGTCAAAAGGAGGCGTAGGGCTTCAGGATAGGAATTTTGACATGACATAGTTCAGTTTCCGGAGAAGGCAAAGGCACCCCACTCCAGCACTCTTGCCTGGAAAATTCCATGGATGGAGGAACCTGGTGGGCTGCAGTTTACTGGGTCGCTAAGAGTCGGACACGACTGAGCGACTTCACTTTCACTTTTCACTTTCATGCATTGGAGAAGGAAATGGCAACCCACTCCAGTGTTCTTGCCTGGAGAATCCCAGGGATGGGGGAGCCTGGTGGGCTGCCGTCTGTGGGGTCGCACAGAGTCGGACACGACTGAAGCGACTTAGCATAGTTCAGTTTCCAGCAGGGTTGTCATTTTACCCTGTGGAAGATCTCAATCTTAGTAAGGCATTTATTTTGGCCATGATGAGACTGCCAGAACTAGGTTTGCCATTCTAGGCTCTTCTGCTTTCAGTGGACAGATTTTGCAGCTTCACGGTACACAAAATGTTACGCACCCCGCTCAGGAAGCCTCCCCAGCCACCCTGCCCGCAGGTGAGCCAGGTGCTCCTCTTTCTACCCCCACAACACCCGAGGAGACAGCTCTTGGCTTTGCATTCCTGACGTAGTTCCACGGTGGCCTGTTTTCTATCTCCTTCACTTAATGGTGGACTTCTTGAAGGCAGGGCCTCTGTCTCATCCCAATCATGTGTCTGTCAGTGTCTTTAACCTTTAGATAGTTGATAAACATTTCAGGGATGAATGAAATGCCTCCTAAAACTATTGGAACCGAGCTAGACATATGATGAAACTAATAAAGCTTAAGGATCAGGGCCCCTTATTTACATGAAGACTGATCTTGCAATTTCAAAGTCACAATTTGGTATTCTTTTCCTTAAAGAGATTGCTAATTCCCACCCCCTCCAAAACAAACAAACAAACAAACAAACAAACAAAACACTACATAAATTCTGACTCCATAAAACCTGGGTATGCCCCTGGATTGTTAATGTTGGGCGTGGCTCTCTGCTGTATTTAATATTTGTTCCTTACACAGCTTGCCTATGGAGGTATTTGAGGAAACACCTCAAATACATTTTTCTTTCCTGATGCTCTTTTTGAGAGACACAATCTTGTTGCTAAGCCATCTATCTTATTATTATTTTAATTTTTACTGCAGTATATTTGATTTACAGCGTGTGTTAGTTTCAGGTGTACAGCAAGTTAATCAGGTATACATATGTCCAGAATTTTATTTCCTATTCCCATATAGGCCGCTACATAGTACTGAGTAGAGCTCCCTGTGCTATCAGCAGGTTCTTATTAGTTATCCATAGTGGTTACAGCAGTGTGTATATGTCAATCAGTCTCCCAATTTATCCCTCCCCCTTTTATTCCCTAGTACCCATAAGTTTGTTTTCTGTGACTCTACTTCTGTTTTGTAAATAAATTCATTTGTAATCCTTTTTTTAGATTCCACATATAAGAAAAATCATATGATACTTACCCTTCTGTGTCTGAATTAGTTCACTCAATATGACAATCTCTAGGTTTATCAATGTTGCTGCTGCTGCTGCTGCTAAGTCGCTTCAGTCGTGTCCGACTCTGTGCGACCCCATAGACGGCAGCCCACCAGGCTCCCCCGTCCCTGGGATTCTCCAGGCAAGAACACTGGAGTGGGTTGCCATTTCCTTCTCCAATGCATGAAAGTGAAAAGTGAAAGCGAAGTCGCTCAGTCGTGTCCGACTCTTAGCAACCCAGTGAACTGCAGCCCACCAGGCTCCTCTGTCCATGGGATTTTCCAGGCAAGAGTGCTGGAGTGGGGTGCCATTGCCTTCTCCACAATGTTTTTGCAAATAGTGTTATTTTGCTCTTTTTATGGCTGATAATATTCCACTATAAATATGTGTCACGTCTCCTTAATCCATTCTTCTGTTGAAGAATGTTTAGGTTGCTTTCATGCCCTTGCTATTGTAAATAGTGATACAAAAAATACTGGGGTGCATGTATCTTTTCAAATTATGGTTTTCTCTGGGTATATGCCTACGAGTGGGATTGCTGGTCATATGGCTGTTCTATTTTTAGTTTTTTAAGGAACCTCCATACTGTTTCTCCATAGTGGCTGTACCAACTTACACCCACAGTGTAGGAGGGTTCCCTTTTCTCCACATCCTCTCTGGCATTTATTGTTTGTACATTTTTGATGATGGTCATTCTGACACTTGTGAAGTGATACATCAAGTAGTTTTGATTGTATTTCTCTAATAATTAGTGATATTGAGCATCCTTTCTTGTGCTTTTTGACCTTCTGTATGTCTTCTTTGATTGTCTGTTTCTTTGATATTGATCTGCATGAACTATATATTTTGGAGATTATTTCTTTGTCAGTTTCTTTGTTTGCAAATATTTTCTCCCATTCTGAGGGTTGTCGTTTGTTTTGTTTATGGCTTCCTTTACTACGTGAAAGTTTTAAAGTATTATTATTATTTAAATTTTTATACATTTTTAAAGGTTACACTCCATTTACAATTGTTACAAAAGATTAGCTATATTTCCCACATTCACCCTCGTAGCCTCTCTTACCCCCAATAGTTTGTTATCTTCCACTCTCCCACCCCTATACATCCCCTCCCCTCCCTCTGCCCACTGGTAACCACGTCTATTCTCTGTGTCTGTGAGTCTATTAAGCCATCTTTTGATCAAAGGAAATGAAAATACTGAAGCTGTGTGCCTGGCCTCATGGAATATAGTTCTAAAATACTGTGTGTGTGTATGCTCAATCATGTCCGACTCTTGGCGACCCCATGGACTGCAGCCTGCCAGGCTCCTCTGTCCATGGAATTCTCCAGGCAAGAATACTGGAGTGGGTTGCCATTTCCTTCTCCTCCAAAGTATTAAGAACTAGATAAAATGCCCAAGCGTAATTCCAGGAGGATTTCCTTCTCACCAACTATAACTCAGTGCCTCTCCAGAAAGGGGAAGCCCAGCATGTGGGGCAGCCCTCACATTCTGAATCCATTTAGGAGTTTACTCGTCTGCCTGGACGTGGCTTCAGAGGGCAGGAATCTTCATACCCACTCAGTCGAAAGTCTAGCCAACCTGAACTCTCCTTACTGCTTCGTGTGAGCCCACTTCTCTCGTTGTCTCCACGGTCACTGTCTTGCTCCCTGGCCTGGTTATTGCACTAACTTCCCTTCCTCCTTGGGCTCAATCGCCAGAGAGACCTTTTCAACAATTCCAAGCTGATCTTGTAGCTCTCCTGCTTGAATCCCTGGGTGACTCCATTATGCTCAAGATAAAGCTCAGATTCTGTGGCGTTAGATACAGAGCTCTCAGGCACCGGGTGCTGTCTTCCTTTCCCTCCTGTCTCCCTGCTGCCTCACTGGCATTTCAGGGCTCACCTCATTGAATTACGTGCAGTCCCTGGAAGGTGCTGAGCTCACTCCACTGTCTGGGCTTTGGCACGCAGAGCCTGCTCTGCCTAGGCCTCCCTTCTCATTTGCCCTGACTCATCTTTGCTTTCAGTTTAGGTTAGTGCTATCTACAGAAAGAGTACAGGAGCCACACGATTTTAGAAGTAAAAAAGCACATGAGCACCACAGCCTCACAATTATATCTTACATGATGCAATGGCAAAGGAATGTAGTCCTACCAAAACAATAAAGTTGTGTTTAATAGAAAAATATTCCACACTGTTTCAACTTTTACATTTCAACTTATTAAAATTACAAGTCCCGCTCCTTTTCCTCAGTCATACTAGTCACATTTCAAGCGGTTAATCACCCCATGAGGTCACCATACGGACATCAGAGGTTTAGTCGTCACTCTCTCTGATACGCCCAGTCGGCACTGGGTCCCCTCCCAAGTATATTCTGTGGTTAACTCAAGCATAGTGCTTATCACCCTGTGATAGAGTTGCATGCTTACTTGTCTCTGTTTTTCATTATAATCTTCTTGACAGTAGGACTTTGTCTTACAAAGTAATCTTGATCTTTTCAGCAGCCAACAATCCTGGCTAAGATAGCTGCTCGGTTTGTGTAAATGATGTTGAATGCCTGAACAGCAGCAATCTCCTCAGAGCCTTTAAGGCACTGACTCCTGACGTGCTCTCCTCCTACCCTCTCCTTGTTCACTGTGGCAGCCACACCGGCTCCTTAACCTTCCTTGAATGGTCTGTGTATGTGCTAACCTCAGGCCTGTAGCGCAACGTTCTCTGTCCCCAGAAAGCCCTTTTCCCTCATTGAATGTATCTTTAAAACTTTTTTCATTTGTTTATTTTTGGCTGTGTCAGGTCTTAGTTGTAGCACTCAAGATCTTTGACGCGTTGTGCGGAATCTTTTCCTTATAGTACACAGACTCTCTAATGGTGGTGCATGCACTCCAAAGCACGTGGGCTCTGGATTTGGGCTTAGTGGCCCTGTGGCATGTGAGATCTTAGTTTCCCAACCACGGTTCAACCCTATGTCCCCTGCATAGGAGGGCAGATTCTTTATCACTGGATCACCAGGGAAGTGTAAATGTCTTTAAAGTGGCCTCATTCTGCCAGCCATTTTTAACCCCTTAACTATATTTTTCACCACGTTGCCCATCACCACCTGACTCTTTCTACCAGAATTATTATTTACTTATAGTTGATTCCTTTATATTTACTTGCCTTCTTTACTTATAATTATTGATCACTACTAGAACAAGGGATCATTGTCTTCCCTGGTGGCTCAACTGGGAAAGAAACCGCCTGCAAAGCAGGAAACCCAGGTTCAATCCCTGGGTTGGGAAGATCCCCTGGAGAAGGGAATGGCAACCCACTCCAGTATTCTTGCCTGGAGAATCCCATGGACAGAGGAGCCTGGCAGGCTACAGTCCATGAGATCACAAAGGATCGGACACGATTGAGTGACTAACACTTTCACTCTTTCACTAGAACATAAGTTTAATGAGAGGAGGCACTTTTCTGTGATGTCCAATGCTGTCTTTCTAGAACCTAGAACTGTTCATGGCACCAAATAGGTGCTTATTAAACATTTATTGATTGCAAGTTTAGACTATCTATCTGAGGGGAGCTTAAGGAAATGGAAAAGGCACTCAGAAGCAGAGTCCCAGAAATTTCAGTATTTCTTCCCTTCAAATTTTAAAAAGTCCAAATGGCTTGAAAGTTATTCAACTTTCAGATTTTCTTTGGCTTATGGTGTAAAAGTTGCTGCAGGAGAAAAGTTTGAGTGAGTTTTAAAAGGTAAAGTCTTTATGTGTAAGTCCTGTTTCTTGCCCCTAGAACAAGGGAATCCCTGATCCTCTAAAGGCAAAGGGTTGGATGCGTAGAATGTGGCTGTTGGAAGCTTTCACGGCAGTTGGTAAGGGACACCAGTTGGACCGATGCAGGGACTCCAGCAGGTTGCTTGGGAGAGAAAGGGATAAGGTAGGAAAGATGCTGGGAAAAGCAGTGAGACCGACACTGGTCCTGAGTGGCAGTGAGACAGGGCAGAAATATGACCTAGAGGCAAAGATCTCTGTGTCTGCACACTGATCACTTTGAAACATGACTCCGTGATGTGAGGTAAACCACTCAATCAATGCTTCGTCCTCACTTGCGAATAGAGATAATTTGTATTTCACAGGGTTGTTGTGAGATGACATCACATGATAAATATGACGGTGCTCTGTAATCAGAGAAATACAAGTTTTTAGCACTGTAGGCATTTTCCCATGAGTTCTCTTGTCTGCCTGCATGGCACATTCAATCACTGAATTTCTTTATTGTTTATAACTCAGGGCTCTTATAAACTTTTATTTTGTTATAAAACTCAGCCCTTTCCTCTTGAATGTCCCTCGGGGTTTAGAGAAATATCAGTCTGGCTTAGAGAACCATCATAATTTGTGACTTAATGGACTACACTTTGGCATTTCACCAGATACTGTTTTCCATTGACTTCATATGTGAATTTCTTCTACCCCCAGATAGACCATAGATGTTTGGTGCTGAGGACACAGACTTACTAATGAGGACATTTACTCCTGGGTTTAAGTTTTGGCTTTGCTACTTGCTTGCTCTGTAGGACTCTGGGTGGGGTTACTTAATCTCTTAAAACATTATTCTTTTCATCCACAATATTGACATTATAATATCATTTGTACTGTGAATGCTGTTGTGAGAATTCAGAGAGATAATGCATATAAAGTTGTTAACCCAATACTTAGGACGTGGCAAGAACCTAGTCAATATTCTGAACAGGAGTTGCCAGCAAAACCCTTGGCACATACTAGTGCTGGGTTTTCCCAAAATACTTGAGAACCGAAAGTGAAGAAAAGAAAACAAACAATAATTCAAAGCCAGGTTTGGTTTTAATCTTCCAGCCTATCAATAGAAACTGAAAGCATTATGGCTTCCTGACACAGGTAGAGATTTAAACAATAATATTAAGGCAATTTATTTTCTTGGGTTAACAACTGATAAATCTCAGTTGAAATATGGCAGTAGGTTTGGGTAGAAGGGGATATTGGCTATATTAGTACTGAGATGTTGATGGATATACATAGGAGGCAGCATATTTTCAAGGTATTTTCCTATTTACAAATCATTCTACCCCATTTCCAGACCATGCATCTTGATTCTTGTTCAGAAATTTTGATGGATACAAATGTAGATATTATTGTACATCACCAAAAGTATGATTAGCATTATGTTTGTTTGTCTGGCTATTTGTTTAATTTATCCACACAATAAACAGTTTTTGAACTACTGAGCTCCGTAGTAGGTTTTAGCTATCAAAGACAAGGCACAGATTTTGACCTTGTATTCTGATGCAGGAGACAGACACATAACCAATGGAATTAAAATACTGCACAAAATTATATGGGCATATTTTCCACTTATTTCTGTAAATTAAAAAAAATGAGTATTTTTTTTGTTGTTTAGTCACTAAGTTGTGTCCGACTCTTTGTGACCCCAAGCACTGCAGCATGCCAGGCTTCTCTGTCCTGAACTGTCTCCCAGAGTTTGCTGGGAGATAGTCCCTTGAGTCGGTGATGTCATCCAACCATCTCATCCTCTGTTACCCTCTTCTCCTTCTGCCCTCAGTCTTTGCCAGCATCAGGGTCTTTTCCAATGAATCGACTCTTCTGAATCAGGTGGCCAAAGTATTGAGACTTCAGCTTCAGCATCAGTCCTTCCAGTGAATATTCAGGGTTGATTTCCTTTAGGATTGGCTGGTTTGACCTCCTTGCAGTCTGAAGGACTCTCAAGAGTCTTCTCCAGCACCACAGTTCAAAAGCATCTATTCTTTGGCCTTCAGTCTTCTTTATGTCCAACTCTCACATCCGTACATGACTACTGGAAAAAACATAGCTTTGATTGTATGGATGCTTGTCAGCAAAGTGATGTCTCTGCTTTTTAATATGCTGTCTAGGTTTGTCATAACTTTTCTTCCAAGGAGCAAGCATCTTTTAATTTCATGGCCGCAGTCACCATCTGCAGTTTTTAGGTAGAGTTATTTTTCATCTCAGTTTTTGGATAATTTTATACTTCTCTATTCTGGCTTCCATAGTCGTGTTGAGAAATCAGTTGTCAATCTTAATATCATTCCTCTGTAGGTGATATCTTTTTGCTTTGACAGGTCTTAACATGGTCTCTTTGTTAGTCTGTGGTTTCACTTCAATGTACCTAGACATGTATTTATTTTACTAGGGATTAATTGTGATTTCTTAAGTTTAACATCCCTGTCTTTTTATTGGTTCTGGAAAATTATCAGCCACTATCCTTCTTTAAGTTAAAAAAAAATTGTGGTAATCTGTACATAACAAAATTTACTGTTTTAACCATTTTTAAGTGTACAATTCAGCAGCATTAAGTACATCCACATTGTTTTACAACCATTACCACCATCTGTCTCTGGAACATTTTTTCATCTTCTAAAGCTTTAATTCTGTACTCATTAAACACTAACTCTCTCTTAGCCCTACCCCTGGCAATCACCATTCTACTTCTTGTCTCTGTGAATTTGACTACAGTATTCTAGGTATCTTATGTAACTGGAATCAAACAGTATTTTTCCTTTCATAACTGTGTTATTTCACTCAAGATAATTTCCTCTATGTTCATTGGTATTATAGTGTGTGTCTTTCCTTTCTCAGACTGATTTTATTGTATTTCATTTCATTGTATGAATCTACCACATTCTGTGTATTCATTCATTCATCCAGGTTAGACTGTATTTCCATCTTTGGGCTATTGTGAAGAATGCTGCTATGGGTATACCAATATCTGAGTCCCTGCTTTCAATTCTTTTGGCTGTATAACCAGAAGTATCACATAATAATTCCACTTTTAATCTTTTAGAACCACCATACTATTTTCCACAGTGACTGTACCATATTACATTTCTCTGAGCAGTGTACAAAGTTTCTAATTTCTCCCCATCATCATCTATACTTGTTATTTTCCCCCTGATTTGGTTCCGTTTTTGTTTTCTTTTTTGATAATAGTCATCCTAATGGGTGTGAAGTGGTTTCTTGTTGTAGTTTTGTTTTGCATTTCCTTAATGATTAATGATATTGAGCATCTTCTCATGTGCTTATTGATCATTTGTGTATTTTCTTTGGAGAAATGTCTGTTCAAGCCCTTTGCCCATTTTTTTTAAATTTTCCGGTAATGTTGAATTGTTAAGAGTTCCTTATCTAGTCTAGATATTAGTTCTTTATTAGATATATGACTTGCAAATATTTTATCCCATTCTATGAGTTGCCTTTTTTACTTTGTTAATAGTATCTTTTGATACTCAAAAATTTAAAGTTCTGCTATAGTCCAATTTTTTTTTCTTTTTTTACCTATGTCTTTTTTTTTTTTTTCGGCCAAACTTTGTGGGATCTTTGTTCCTCAACCAGAGATCAAACCTGTGTCCCCTGCAATGGAAGACTAACCCTGGAGTCCTAACCACTGGACTGCTAGGGAATTTTCTGTTACCTACATTTTTGCTGTCATACCTAAGAAATCATTGCCCAGTCCAATGACCAAAAATTTTACTCTATGTTTTCTTCTAAGAGTTTTATACTTTTAGTGCTTCCATTTAGATTTGTATTCATTTTAAGTTAGTTTTGATATATAGTATAAAACTTCATTTTTTTTTTGCATATGAATATCCAGTTTTCCCAACACTATTTGTTGAGAAGACCATTGTCTCTTTAAATATTGCCTCTCCATTTTTCATTTCTAGTCCCTCCTCTGGAAAGCTACATAGACACAGATTCACTTCATCTTCCATGTTTCTTATTACTTGATCTCAATTTCCTTTATTTTTGTAATACTAATTCTGTTTAACTTCTTCCACTTTGTTTTTCAATTTTAATAATTCTTTGGGTTAAACCCGTCCACTGAGTTTTAAATTCAATTATTTCATTTTTTTTTTAATTTCTAGAAATTCTATTTAGTTCTTTCCCAAATATGTCTTGTTATTTTTGACAGTCTCTTATTCTTTGCTCATATTTTCAATTAATTCTCATACTTTTAAAACATATTATACATACTTATTAAATATTCTGTAACCATTAATATTCATACTTAAAATTCTGATTGGCGATTTTTCCCCTGCATACTCCTGCTATCTTTCATGCACAGAATTTTGTGTACTCATCTATTTTGTGATTTTTCATTGTGAGCTAACATCCTTTGTAGCTTTGTGGGAACTCTGAGAGAACTGAGTGGAGAGAACTCGTGTCTGCTTTTACTAGAAGCTAGGGTACTACTACCACTTTGAACTAAATTTTTTATTTGGGTTTTTTTTTTTTTTTTTGAACATGAAGGAAATCTGAATTCAGGCCCCAATCTTATTTGAGATTTCACATGTGCTTAAAACTTTGCAAAGTTGGCTTTAGACCTTATACCAAATGCCACAAGTTTATACACACACACACACACACACACACACACACACACATTAAACTGTATTCCTTTGACTGGTGTGTGTGTGTTTCCTGTAATTGTTTACTTTGCATACAGATAGTCCTTTTCAACTCTTGGATAATGTTTGGGTCTCTTCCGTTACTCTAGAAATTGTGTGGACTTGAGACTTACGGTGCTGTCTCCAAGTGGGCTTTAAAACAAATGCTCTAGATTATCATGAACCAGCAAACGCTCTAGAACAGCCCCCCAGCTTTAGCATTCACCCTCCTATGGTTTCATCTTTGACTTTTGAATATTTTTAAAATTTTCTTTCTAAGCAGACGTTTACATTTTATCTGGTGGTTATGAGATACTTCTAGTAGAAAGGCTTTTCAGATATGAAAATCCTCATTTATAGGTTCTCATAGCTCTGAATTCTTGGTTTTTAACTTGATCTTTGGTGTGCTTTACCATGTTCTTATTACCTTTGGTGTCTGGTGTATTATTTTAATTCTTAAAACAGGTTTGTGAGGCAGGTGTTATTACTATCATCGTTCTCATTTTTAAAATGATGAAACTGAGGCATAAGAATATATGTTTGAACACCCAGGCTCATGAAGCAGAAGAAGAAATGAGCAATTCAATTAGACAGGTGTAAGGAGCCTGAAAGTCAGATTTTTTTAAAAAATTGGATATAAGAGGTAGAACTTAGGTTTAAGGAGAACACCCTGATAATAGCATACTAGATGGGAGTTATTAAAAAAACATGTGGGTCTGACATTTCACTCTACCTGTAAGCCAAGAAAGTTAGCCTGCTGCATGGATGCGGGCAGAAGTCACAAGGCTCCCAAGTCAGAGAAAAAAGATTAAATTATTTGTGGCACAGTAAGCAGCACGAGTTTCAGTTTCAGTTTCTTTCTCCTTGTTCCCAGAGTTCCACAGAAGTGATATATTGATAGACTTAACGCTCTATATGCCAGGGGTTTGTACCACAGCTGAGGAACCTCAGGCCTAATGAACCCAAATCTTTTATAATGGGCTACAAGAAGACCTGCCTGATTTCCTCCTGGAGAGAGACATAATTTTTATTATATTAGACAACGAACAAACCTGTTCTCTGTGCTAAAGAGAGACAGTCTAAAAGTAAGGCCATCTGTGCTTCTGCTTGCAAGATGGAAGCAACATGAGAAACCCATGAAAAATTGTGTCCCAACAGAAGGAACCTGAAAAATAGCAATATGACCATGAAGTATTTGCAACATTGTATGTAAGCTCTGTGAGACCAGGGATTTTACCTGTGGCTGTAGACTGAATGTCTGTGTCCCCACCAAATTCGTATTTTGTAGTTCTAGTGCCCTGTGTGATGATACCTGGGAGGTGGGGCCTTTGGGAGGTAATTAGGTCATAATCATGCATGGACTAGAGCCCTTATAAGAAAAGACACCAGAAAGATGATCTCCCTCTCTGTGTGCCATGTGAGGACACAGCAAGAAGGAAGCCATCTGAAAACCAAGAAAAGGGCCCTCCACAGACACTGTATCTGCTAACACCTTGATCTTGGGCTTTCCAGCCTCCAGAATTGTGAGAAATAAATGGTTATTATTTAAGTCACCCAATCTATGGTAGTTTGTTATAGCAACCCAGGCTGAGACATCTGTTGTCAGTCTCATTCACTGTAACAGTCTTAGAGACAAGTAGATACCAGCCCATCAGTAAGTATTTGCTGAATGCATTTAGTGTGTTCACAACTTTTAATGTTTATCATTTGCTAGACCCAACACTAATCACTTGACAAGTGTTAACTCATTTAATCCTCATAAAGATAGGTACCCCATTTTACAGAGGGTAGAGTTGAAGCATAGAAAGTTTTTTTTTAACACTATATAATTTTTAAATTAATTAATTTTATTTGGCTGCATCAGGTCTTAATTGTGGCATGCAAGATCTTCATTGTATTACGTGGGATCCTTTGTTGTGGTGTAAGGGCTCCAGAGTTTGCGGACTCAGTAGTTGCTCTGTGGCATTCAGTTCAGTTGCTCAGTCATGTCTGACTCTTTGTGACCTCATGGACTGCAGCACGCCAGGCCTCCCTGTCCATCACCAACTCCCAGAGCTTGCTCAAACTCATGTCCATTGAGTCAGTGATGCCATCCAACCATCTCACCCTCTGTCATCCCTTTCTCCTCCTGTCTTCAATCTTTCCCAGCATCAGGGTCTTTTCCAATGAGTCAGTTCTTCGCATCAGGTGGCCAATGTATTGGAGTTTCAGCTTCAGCATCTGTCCTTCCAATGAATATTCAGGGCTGATTTCCTTTAGGTTCTGTGGCATATGGGATCTTAATTCCCCAACCAGGGGTCAAACCCATGTTCTTTGCATTGCAATATGGATTCTTAACCACTGGACCACCAGGGAAGTACTGAGGCATAGAAAGTTTTAATTAACTTACTCCATATCATGTATGTACAAAGTGGTAGAGCTGAGATTCAAACACCAACATGTGATTCCAGAATCTGCTTTTAGTTACCAAGATAAACTACCTTTCAGTACCTGTCTGGTGGTGGTGCTGACTGGGAAAAACAGATAAAAAAGGAGTTTTAAAGGAAGAGTAACTGGTTTCAGTGATTTCCTGGATTAAGGGATGAATAAAAAGGGATGAGTTCTGATCGTAGTGACAAGGGTGAAGTGGGATACTTCAGAAGTCCACCCCTCCATAAAAGCAACTAAAAATCTGCCCCAAACTGTCAGAATAAACTTTTTTCAGAACTCTGGAAAACAGATGCATGCAGGAATTCAAGGAGCATATGTCCAGAAAAAAAAGCAGGATTTTGGGGAAGAACAACTAAATTTGTGGCATTTTAACTTGCCTTAGTCCCATCTGCAGGTCCCCAGCTCAGTGGTGGCCTTGAAAATAGCAACCTGCATTCTGGTGGTAACACCAGATGGAGTACTCTGTGTGTATGCTCAGTCATGTCTGGCTCTTTGGGATCCCACAGATGGTAGCCCCCCAGGCTCCTTTGTCCATGGAACTTTCCAGGCAAGAACACTGGAGTGGGTTGCCATTTCCTACTCCAAAGGGTCTTCCTGAGCCAAGGATCCAACTCACATTTCTTGTGTCTCCTTCACTGGCGGGTGGATTTTTTACCATTGTGGCACAGTGGTAAAGAATCCACCTGCCAGTGCAGGAGACCCAGTATCCATCCCTGGGTCATGAAGATCTCCTGGAGAAGGAAATGGCAACCCTCTCCAATATTCTTGCCTGGGAAATCCCATGGACAGAAGAGCCTAGAGGACTATAGTCCATGGAGTCACAAAAGAGTTGGACACGACTGAGTGACTAAACAACAACAAATTATAGTAGCAATACTGGAAGGAGTAGAATAAATATCGTTTGGAAATATTTGCCTTTGGTTTGTCTGTCTGGTGAAGACCAGCTCAAAAGGCACGTTTTATCTCACTTAATGCAGAACTTGCTCAGCCTTGAAGCCACTGCCTGGGATCATTCATTGAATACAGAGGCAAACATTCTAGCCTTTGCTACTAAGGCAAGGGATAACAGTTGGGCAAAGAGTAGATTAATCAAATACCTGGAAAGGAAAGGCTAGGGAATGAGATGCATTTAGAGAATAAGGGCTTTGAAAAGTTCTAACACATTTCTGGAGATCTACAAAGCTGTTCTCATGCTCAAGAAAGACCAAAGAAGTTCTTGAGGTCTGACGTCTAGTTGGTCTGAACAAGCAGGAAGTGAAGGCCAAGGCACAGTTGTTAACTGCCTTGCTGAATATTGAGGGCATGCCCCAATAAGCACACGGAATCTCTGTGCAAAGACAAGGAGTACTTTTGGTGCTGGTGTTCCAGGTGTTTAAGAAAATTTCTGTACAATAATTAACTGTCTACTAAATTAACAGATCAGAAATTGCAGTGGCTGCTCATGATGAGGGCTTCCCTGGTGGCTCAGAGGTTAAAGCGTCTGCCTCCAATGCGGGAGACCTGGGTTCGATCCCTGGGTCGGGAAGATCTCCTGGAGAAGGAAATGGCAATCTACTCCAGTATTCTTGCCTGGAGAATCCCATGGACAGAGAAGCCTAGTAGGTTTCAGTCCATGGGGTCGCAAAGAGTCGGACACGACTGAGCGACAGCACCTTGCTCATGATGAAGAATACAGCCTTCACAAAACTGGTTCAGAGAAGTCAGTTAAGAAACAATGGTGGAGGGCGGTCCTAAGATGGTGGAGGAATAGGATGGGGAGACCACTTTCTCCCCACAAATTCATCAAAAGAACATTTAAACGCTGAGTAAATTCCACAAAACAACTTCTGAATGCTGGCAGAGGACATCAGGCACCCAGAAAAGCAGCTCATTGTCTTCGAAAAGAGGTAGGAAAAAACATAAAAGACAAAAAAATAGACAAAAGAGGTAGGTAGGGAGCTCCGTCCTGGGAAGGGAGTCTTAAAAAGAGAGAAGTTTCCAAACACCAGGAAACACTCTCACTGCCAAGTCTGTGGCGAGCCTTGGAAGTACAGAGGGCAACATAACAGGGAGGGAAAGTAAATAAATAATTAAACCCACAGATTATGAGCCCAATGATAACTCCCCCAGCGGAGAAGCAACGCAGGCACCTGCATCTGCCACTAGCAAGCGGGGCCTGGGCAGGGAGGCGCGGGCTGCATTGCTTTTTAAAGATCGGGCCCGAATGCCCCAAGGGTAACCAGAGCGAACCAACTTGGGCTAGCAAACCAGACTGTGGGATAGCTACCATGCAAAAAGCTCTAATATAAGACACCGCCAGGACCGTGCACAGAACAAAGGACAGAACAGAATTAGCTGGCTGCAGATCATCCCCCCCTCGTGACAGGCAGCCAGAGCTGGAAGGGCTGGAAGGGGGCAATCATAGCCCCAGAGAGATATTACCTACCAAACTGCAAGCAGGCTTCTTTGCTAACTAAGACTTCTTGGGGTTCTGCACAGTCATCATCCGCCTGAGAAGGTGCGCCAGTTGTACACCCAGAAAACCGAGCAGCAGGGATGGGAGAGGTGATAAGTTGCAGCGACCGTGTTCACCAAACACCTGAGCTACTCGGATCTGGGAAGGGCACAAAACTCAGGTCCAACCAAATCTGTGCCTCTGAGGACTACCTGAGTGCCTGAACCTGAGCGGCTTAGACCTGGGAGGTGCATGCAGCCCACAGCCGGCCTTGGTCGGTTCCCGGCAGAGCAACCCAGAGCCTGAGCTGTGTGTGCCGTGAACAGGGGCAGGCCTAGTGTGGCTGAGACACTGCAAGCACACGCCAGAGTTATTTGTTTGCAGCGTCCTTCCCTCCCCACAGTGCAACTGAACAAGTGAGCCTAAAAAAAGTGTCCACCACTGCCCCCCTTGTGTCAGGGTGGAAATCAGACACTGAAGAGACCAGCAAACAGAAGAAGCTAAAACAGAGGGAACCACCTTGAAAGTGACAGGTGCAATAGATTAAAACCCTATCGTTAGTACCGACTACATAGGAAGGGGCCTATACATCTTGAGAAATATAATCCGGACCAAGGAACTATCTGAAAATGAACTGACCCCACACTGCCCACAACACCAGAGAAAGTCCTAGATATATCTTTACTATTTTTACGATCATTCTTTTTTTTTTCTTTTTTCTTTTTTTTTAACTTAAAAAAAATTTTAAGTCCTCTGTTACTCCTTTAATTTTCATTTTTATAACCTACTATTACCTTTCAAAAAAAGACCATATTTTTAAAGCAAACTTCATATATATATATTTTTTTTAAAATAATTTTTGTGACTTTGTATTTTTTTCTTCTTCTTTTCTTTAATATTGTATTTTTGAAAATCCAACCTCTACTCTAGATTTTTAATCTTTGCTTTTTGGTATTTGTTATCAATTTTGTACCTTCAAAAACCCAATCTTCAGTACCCATTTTTACTTGAGAGTGAGATTACTAGCTTGACTGCTCTCTCTTCCTTTGGAATCTCCTTTTTCTCCACCAGGTCGCCTCTGTCTCCTCCCTCCCTCTTCTCTTCTCTACCCAACTCTGTGAATCTCTGTGTGTTCCAGACAGTGGAGAACACTTAGGTAACTGATTACCGGGTGGATCTGTCTCTCTCCTTTTCATTCCCCCCTCTTATCCTCCTGGCCACCTCTGTCTACTTCCTCCCTCTTCTCTTCTCTGTATAACTCTGTGAACATCTCTGAGTGGTCCAGACTGTGGAGCACACATAAGGAAGTGATTACTGGCTAGCTTGCTCTCTCCTCTTTTGATTCAACCTCATCTCATTCAGGTCACCTCTAACTCCCTCCTCCTTCTTCTCTTCTCCATGTAACTCTGTGAACCTCTCTGGGTGTCCCCCACTGTGGAGAAACTTTTCATCTTTAACCTAGATGTTTTATCAATGGTGCTGTATAGAAGAAGTCTTGAGACTACTGTAAAAATAAGACTGAAAACCAGAAGCAGGAGGCTTAAGTCCAAATCCTGAGAACATCAGAGAACTCCTGACTCGAGGGGACATTAATTGATAGGAGCTCATCAAACACCTCCATACCTACACTGAAACCAAGCACCACCCAAGGGCCAACAAGTTCCAGAGTAAGACATACCACGCAAATTCTCCAGCAACACTGGAACACAGCCCTGAGCTTCAATATACAGGCTGCCCAAAGTTACTCCAAAACCACTGACATCTCATAACTCATTACTGGACATTTCATTGCACTCCAGAGAGAAGAAATCCAGCTCCACCCACCAGAACACCGACACAAGCTTCCCTAACCAAGAAACCTTGGTAAGCCACTGATACAACCCCAACCACAGCGAGGAAAATCCACAATAAAGAGAACTCCACAAACTGCCAGAATACAGAAAGGCCACCCCAAACACAGCAATATGAACAAGATGAAGAGACAGAGGAATACCCAGCATGTAAAGGAACAGGATAAATGCCCATCAAACCAAACAAAAGAGCAAGAGATAGGGAATCTACCTGATAAAGAATTCCGAATAATGATAGTGAAAATGATCCAAAATCTTGAAATAAAAATGGACTCACAAAGAAATAGCCTGGAGACAAGGATTGAGAAGATGCAAGAAAGTTTTAACAAGGACCTAGAAGAAATAAAAAAGAGCATATAATGAATAATTCAATAAATGAGATCAAAAACACTCTGGAGGCAACAGATAGTAGAATAATGGAGGCAGAAGATAGGATTAGTGAAGTAGAAGATAGAATGGTAGAAATAAATGAATCAGAGAGAAAAAAAGAAAAACGAATTAAAAGAAATGAGGACAATCTTAGAGACCTCCAGGACAATGTGAAATGCTCCAACATTCAAATTATAGGAATCCCAGAAGAAGAAGACAAAAAAACCATAAGAAAATACTTGAGGAGATAATAGTTGAAAACTTCCCTAAAATGGGGAAGGAAGTAATCACCCAAGTCCAAGAAACTCAGAGAGTCCCAAACAGGATAAACCCAAGGTGAAACACCCCAACACACATATTAATCGAATTAACAAAGATCAAACATAAAGAACAAATATTAAAAGCAGCAAGGGAAAAACAGCAAATAACACACAAGGGGATTCCCATAAGGATAACAGCTGATCTTTCAATAGAAACTCTTCAGGCCAGGAGGGAATGGCAAGACATACTTAAAGTGATGAAAGAAAATAACCTACAGCCCAGATTACTGTACCCAGCAAGGAGCTCATTCAAATATGAAGGAGAAGTCAAAAGTTTTACAGACAAGTAAAAGCTGAGAGAATTCAGCACCACCAAACCAGCTCTCCAACAAATGCTAAAGGATATTCTCTAGACAGGAAACACAAAAACGGTGTATAAACCTGAACCCAAAACAATAAAGTAAATGGTAACGGGATCATACTTATCAATAATTATCTTAAGTGTAAATGGGTTGAATGCCCCAACCAAAAGACAAAGACTGGCTGAATGGATATAAAAACAAGACCCCTATATATGTTGTCTAAAAAAGACCCACCTCAAAACAAGGGACACATACAGACTGAAAATGAAGGGCTGGAAAAAGATATTCCATGCAAATAGAGAGCAAAAGAAAGCAGGAGTAGCAATACTCATATCAGATAAAATAGACTTTAAAACAAAGGCTGTGAAAAGAGACAAAGAAGGCCACTACATAATGATCAAAGGATCAATCCAAGAAGAAGATATAACAATTATAAATATATATGCACCCAACATAGGAGCACCACAATATGTAAGACAAATGCTAACAAGTATGAAAGGGGAAATTAACAATAACACAATAGTAATGGGATACTTTAATACCCCACTCACCCCTATGGATAGATCAACTAAACAGAAAACTAACAAAGAAACACAAACTTTAAATGACACAATAGACCAGTTAGACCAAATTGATATCTATAGGACATTCACCCCAAAACAATGAATTTCACCTTTTTCTCAAGTGTTCACGGAACCTTCTCCAGGATAGATCACATCCTGGGCCATAAATCTAGCCTTGGTAAATTCAAAAAAATTGAAATTATTCAAGCATCTTTTCTGACCATAATGCAGTAAGATTAGATTTCAATTACAGGAGAAAAACTATTAAAAATTCCAACATATGGAGGCTGAACAACACGCTTCTGAATAACCAACAAATCACAGAAGAAATCAAAAAAGAAATCAAAATGCATAGAAATGAATTAAAATGAAAACACAACAACCCAAAACCTGTGGGACACTGTAAAAGCTGTGCTAAGGGGAAAGTTCACAGCAATACAGGCATACCCCAAGAAACAAGAAAAAAGTCAAATAAATAACCTAACTCTACACAAGGAACTAGAAAAGAAAGAAATGGAGAACTCCAGGGTTAGTAGAAGGAAAGAAATCTTAAAAATTAGGGCAGAAATAAATGCAAAAGAAAGAAAAGAGACCATAGCAAAAGTCAACAAAGCCAAAAGCTGGTTCTTTGAAAGGATAAATAAAATGGACAGACCATTAGCCAGACTCATCAAGAAACAAAGAGAGAAAAATCAAATCAATAAAATTAGAAATGAAAATGGAGAGATCACAACAGACAACCCAGAAATACAAAGGATCATAAGACACTACTATCAGCAATTATATGCCAATAAAATGGACAACGTGGAAGAAATGGACAAATTCTTAGAAAAGTACAACTTTCCAAAACTGAACCAGGAAGAAATAAAAAATCTTAACAGACCCATCACAAGCACGGAAATTGAAACTGTAATCAGAAATCTTCCAGAAAACAAAAGCCCAGGTCCAGATGGCTTCACAGCTGAATTCTATCAAAAATTTAGAGAAGAGCTAACACCTATCTTACTCAAAACTCTTCCAGAAAATTGCAGAGGAAGGTAAACTTCCAAACTCATTCTATGAGGCCACCATCATTCTAATACCAAAACCTGACAAAGATGTCACAAAAAAAGAAAACTACAGGCCAATATCACTGATGAACATAGATGCAAAAATCCTTAACAAAATTCTACCAATCAGAATCCAGCAACACATTAAAAACATCATACATCATGACCAAGTGGGCTTTATCCCAGGGATGCAAGGATTCTTCAATATCCGCAAATCAATCAATGTAATTCACCACATTAACAAATTGAAAAATAAAAGCCATATGATTATCTCAATAGATGCAGAGAAGGCCTTTGACAAAATTCAACATCCATTTATGATAAAAACTCTCCAGAAAGTAGGAATAGAAGGAACATACCTCAACATAATAAAAGCTATATATGACAAACCCACAGCAAACATTATCCTCAATGGTGAAAAACTGAAAGCATTTCCCCTAAAGTCAGGAACAAGACAAGGGTGCCCACTTTCACCGCTACTATTCAACATAGTTCTGGAAGTTTTGGCCACAGCAATCAGGGCAGAAAAAGAAATAAAAGGAATCCAAATTGGAAAAGAAGAAGTAAAACTCTCACTGTTTGCAGATGACATGATCCTCTACATAGAAAATCCTAAAGACTCCACCAGAAAATTACTAGAGCTAATCAATGAATATAGTAAAGTTGCAGGATATAAAATCAACACACAGAAATCCCTTGCATTCCTATACACTAATAATGAGAAAGTAGAAAAAGAAATTAAGGAAACAATTCCATTCACCATTGCAACGAAAAGAATAAAATACTTAGGAATATATCTACCTAAAGAAACTAAAGACCTATATATGGAAAACTATAAAACACTGATGAAAGAAATCAAAGAGGACACTAATAGATGGAGAAATATACCGTGTTCATGGATCGGAAGAATCAATATAGTGAAAATGAGTATACTACCCAAAGCAATCTATAGATTCAATGCAATCCCTATCAAGCTACCAGCGGTATTTTTCACAGAACTAGAACAAATAATTTCAAGATTTGTATGGAAATACAAAAAAACCTCAAATAGCCAAAGCAATCTTGAGAAAGAAGAATGGAACTGGAGGAATCAACCTGCCTGACTTCAAGCTCTACTACAAAGCCACAGTCATCAAGACAGTATGGTACTGGCACAAAGACAGAAATATAGATCAATGGAACAAAATAGAAAGCCCAGAGATAAATCCACACACCTATGGACACCTTATCTTCGACAAAGGAGGCAAGAATATACAATGGAGTAAAGACAATCTCTTTAACAAGTGGTGCTGGAAAAACTGATCAACCACTTGTAGAAGAATGAAACTAGATCACTCTCTAACACCACTCACAAAAATAAACTCAAAATGGATTAAAGATCTAAATGTAAGACCAGAAACTATAAAACTCCTAGAAGAGAATATAGGCAAAACACTTTCCGACATAAATCACAGCAGGATCCTCTATGATCCACCTCCCAGAATACTCGAAATAAAAGCAAAAATAAACAAATGGGATCTAATTAAAATTAAAAGCTTCTGCACAACAAAGGAAACTATAACCAAGGTAAAAAGACAGGCTTCTGAATGGGAGAAAATAATAGCAAACGAAGCAACTGACAAACAACTAATCTCAAAAATATACAAGCAACTCATGCAGCTCAATTCCAGAGAAATAAACGACCCAATCAAAAAATGGGCCAAAAACTAAACAGACATTTCTCCAGAGAAGACATCCGGATGGCTAACAAACACATGAAAAGATGCTCAACATCACTCATTATCAGAGAAATGCAAATAAAGACCACAATGAGATACCATTTCACACCAGTCAGAATGGCTGCGATCCACAAGTCTACAAGCAATAAATGCTGGAGAGGGTGTGGAGAAAAGGGAACCCTCTTACACTGCTGGTGGGAACGCAAACTATTACAGCCACTATGGAGAACAGTGTGGAGATTCCTTAAAAAACTGCAAATAGAACTGCCTTATGACCCAGCAATCCCACTGCTGGGCATACACACCAAGGATACCAGAATTGAAAGAGACACATGTACCCCAATGTTCATTGCAGCACTGTTTATAATAGCCAGGACATGGAAACAACCTAGATGTCCATCAGCAGATGAATGGATAAGAAAGCTGTGGTACATATACACAATGGAGTATTACTCAGCCATTAAGAAGAATACATTTGAATCAGTTCTAATGAGGTGGATGAAACTGGAGTCTATTATTCAGAGTGAAGTAAGCCAGAAAGAAAAATACCAATACAGTATACTAACACATATATATGAAATTTAGAAAGATGGTAACAATAACCCTGTATGCAAGACAGCAAAAGAGACACAGATGTATAGAACAGTCTTTTGGACTCTGTGAGAGAGGGAAAGAGTGGGATGATTTGGGAGAATGGCATTGAAACATATATAATATCATATAAGAAAGGAATCACCAGTCTAGTTTTGATGCAGGATACAGGCTGCTTGGGGCTGGTGCACCGGGATGATCCAGAGAGTTGGTATGGGGAGGGACGTGGGAGGGGGGTTCAGGTTTGGGAACACGTGTACACCATGGTGGATTCATGTTGATGTATGGCAAAACCAATACAGTATTGTAAAGTAAAATAGAGTAAAATGAAAGAGGAAAAAAAAAAAAAAAAAAAAGAAGCAATGGCTACAGCAACAAAGCCTGTGGAGGGAGTAGACTCTGTTTTTAGAGTTGCCAAACTGTAACACCCCAAATTTCCAGTTTTCAATAAAGAATTATAAGGCATGCCCTGAAACAAAAGATTATGGCCCATTCATAGGAAAAAAACAATCTATAGAAAGTGTTCCTGAGGAAGCCCCCAGTATTAGATTTCCTAGTCAAAAACTTGACATTAGCCATTTTAATACACTCAAAGATCTAAAGGAAACCATATCTAAAGCATTAAACATGAACATGAAAACAATGCCTCATCAAATATCAATAAAGAGGTAGACATAAAGATAAACCAAACAGAAATTCTGAAGTTGAAGAGTACAATAGCTTAAATGAAAAGTCACTCACAGGGCTCAGCAAACAGGTCTGAGGAAGCAGAAGAAATAATCAATAACTTGAAGACAGGTCACTGAAATTATACAGAATCAGGAACAGAAAGAAGAAAGAATAAAGAAAAATGGCAGCACCTAGGAAATTTGTGTGACACCATTAAGTGACCTGCTGCTGCTGCTAAGTCGCTTCAGTCGTGTCCAACTCTGTGCGACCCCATAGACGGCAGCCCATCAGGCTCCGCCGTCCCTGGGATTCTCCAGGCAAGAACACTGGAGTGGGTTGCCATTTCCTTCCCCAATGCATGAAAGTGAAAAGGGAAAGTGAAGTCACTCAGTCGTGTCCGACTCTTTGTGACTCCATGGACTGCAACCTACCAGGCTCCTCCATCCATGGGGTTTTCCAGGCAAGAATACTGGAGTGGGGTGCCACTGCCTTCTCCATTAAGTGACCTAACACATGTATAATGGGAAATTCCAGAAGGGAAGGAGAGAGAAAAGAGCAGAAAAAATGATTGAAGAAATAATGTCCAAAATTTCTCAGATTTTCTGAAAAAATATGAATGTGTACTTCCACAGAACTCAATGAACTTCATGAAGATAAAGAGATTCACACTGAGATAAATCACAATCTTTTTGTCTTGAGCTTTCAAGACAAAGGATACTCTTGGAAGCAACAAGAAGAAATTTGCCACTTTAATTTCTCATCAGAAAACATGGAGGCCATAAGCTGGCAGGGAGATATATTTAAGTGCTGAGGAAAATATTTGTCAACCAAAAATTCCACATTCAGCAGAAATATCCTTCAGAAATGGAGGAGAAATCAAGATATTCTCAGGTAAACAAAAACTGAGGGAGTTTGTTTCTAGCAAAGCTGCCCAACAAGAGATGCTAAAGGCAATCGTTTAGACAAAAATGAAAGGATACTAGACTGTAATTCAAATCACTAGTAATGGTAACATGGAGGAATACAAAAGATAGTATTAACAGATTTTTACTCCTCTTTTTCCCTATCTGATTTAAAAGATTAATATAACAATAAGTCCATATTGATGGGCAAGCAATGCATAAGGATGTAATTTGTGATAATGACAGAATAAAGTGAGGGAGAGACTGAGATATATGAAGTAAAATTCTGTATAATATTGAAATTGATTGATGCACTAAACTCTCAGTTAGAAGAGAGATTGGCAGAATGGCAATTCCACACAAACAGTAATCATAAGAGAGCTGGAGTAGCTGTTCTAATATCAAACAAGTATATCAGACTTTAGGACAAAAATTGTCACCAGAGACAAAGGATATTTTATAATGATGAAGGGATCAACCCTTCAATGAGATACAAGAGTTATAAACACATATGCATTTAATAACAGAACTGATATAAGCTCACAGAATTAATGGGAGAAATAGACAATTCTATAGTAATAGCTGGAAACTTTAATATTCCACTTTCAATAATGTATAAAACAAAAAGACTAAAGTCCCTCAAAGATGTAAAAGACTTCACAACACTATAAACCAACTATACCTAGCAGATACCTATAGAACACTACCTAACAGCAGAATCAACATTCTTCTCAAGTGCACAAGGAACATTCTCTATATTAGACTATATGCTAGGCCACAAGCAAATTCCAATAGATTTTAAAAGATTGCAATCATACAAAATATGCTCTCTTGCCACAATAAAGAGAAATTAGAAATAAAAAAACAGAAGCAAATCTAGATAATTGATGAAAACTTGAAAATGTACTCAATCAATGGGTGAAAGAAGAAATCACAAGGGAAATTAGAAAATACTTTGAGATAAACAAAAATAAAAACACAACATAGTAAAACTTATGGGATATAGAGAATGTTAGAGAAATGCTCAGAGGGAAATTCATGTGGTAAACACCTTACCTTCAGTAAGAAAGAAGAAAGACCTCAAGTTAATAACAATCTTCCATCTTAGGAAATTAGAGAAGAGCAAACTAAGCCTAAATCAAGAAGAAGGAAGGAAATAATAGAGATCAGAGTGGAAATAAATTAGAGAATAAAAAAAAATAATAGAGGAAATCAACAAAACCAAAAGTTCATATTAAAAAGAGAAAGAAAATTGCAAACCTTTATCTAGACTAACCAGAAAAATAGGGAGAAGGCTCAAATTACTAAAATCAGGAATAAAAATAAGCACTTTATCACTGACCTTAGAGATATGAGAATTATAAGAGAATTCTATAAACAACTGTATGCCAAGAAATTAGACAGCCTAGGTGAAATGGAGAAATTTACAGAAGCATGTCAACTACCAAACGACTGAAGAAGAAATGAAAAATCTGAACAGATCTGTAAAAAGTAAAGAGATTGAGTCAGTAATCAAAAAACTTCCAACAAAGAAACACGCAGTATCAGACAGCGTCACTAGTTACTTCTATCAAGTGCTCAAAGAATTAGCACCAATCTAACACAGACACTTCAAAAAAATAAAGTGCAGCAATACTTCCTAAAGTATCGCTTTAGGATACTTGTTCAAGAGGACAGTATTACCATGATACCAAAACCTGACAAAAACATCAGAAGAAAAAACTACATATCATTATTCCTTTCAAACATAGATGTAAAAATTCTCAATAGAATACTAGAAAACTGAACTCAACAGCATATGACAATATTATAAAACATAACCAAGTAGGATTTATCCCAGAAATGAAAAATTGGTTTAATATATAAAAATCAATGCAGTAAAAACAAGATAATTTTAATAAACATAGAAAAAATATTTGACAAAATCCAATATTCTTTCACTATAAAAACACTTAACAAAATCAGAAATAGAAGGGAAATTCCTCAGTCTGATAAAGGTGCATATGAAAAATTCATAGCTAACATCAAACTTAAACGGTGAAAGGCTGAAATCTTTCCCCTTAAAATCGGGAAAAAAGACAAAAATGATCACCCTCCACACTGTATTGGAAGTTCTAGACAGGGTATTTAGGAACCAAAAAAAATAGAAGACATTGAATTTGGAAAGAAAGAAGTATTACTAAAACTATATTTATTCACAGCTGATATGATCTGGATACAATTTAAACATAAACGCTTTAGGTTTTCTTTAAAATGTGCACATGTGCACACATGCACACAAGCACACACATGCACACACACAATTAGAGCTAGTAAACGAGCGGCGAAGTTGAAAGATATAAAATTAACATATAAAAGTTGTGTTTCTATACACTAACAATAAACAATCCAAAAATCAGATTAAGAAAACAATTTCATTTATAATGCCATCAGAAAGAATAAAACAATCAGGAATAAATCATTGTTAAGGTGGCATTATTCCACTTCAAACCCCTCATTAGTATGACTACTAGCAAAAAAGATAACTAAAACAAAAAAAATGGAAAATAAATGTCAGATGTAGAAAAACTGGATCTCTTGTGCACTGCTGGTGGGAATGTAAAACTGCTCAACAGCTATGGAAAATGATACAGTGGTTCCCCCCAAAATTAAAAAATAAATCATATGATCCAGCTTCTGGGTATAAAGCCAAAGGAATTGAAACTAGGAACTCAGATAGACATTTGTATACCCATATTCATAGCATTATTCACAATAGCCCAAAGGTAAAAGCAACTCAAGTGCCCATTGACAGATAAACAGATTAACAATGTATGGTATATACACACAATGGAATATTGTATGTATGCATGTCTTTAAAAGGAAGGCAATCCTGATACATTACAACAGGGTGAATTTTAAATACATTATGCTGTGTGAAATAAGGCAGTCATGAAAGTGCAAATTGTGTATGGTTTCACTTACTTGAGGTACCTAAAACAGTCAAACCCATAGAGCCTAAAAGTAGAATAGGGGGGAGGAAGAAGAATGGGGAATTATTGTTTAGTGGATATTAAATTTCAGTTTTAGAAGGTGAAAAACGTTCTGGAGATGGATAGTGGTGATGGTCAGAGCAATAGAAATAAAGAAAATGTGGTATATCCATATAATGGGATATTGTTCAGTCATAAAAAAGGAAATGAAATACTGCTTCAGTGTGGATGAACCTTGAAAACAATGCTCAGCGAAAGAATTCATATACAGAAGGTCACATATTCTATCATTTCATTTATAGAAACGTTCAGAATTGTCAAATCCATGGAGACAGAACGTAGATTAGTAGTTTCCCCATTAGGGAGTGGTAGGGAGAAGAGGGTATTGAAAAGTATGGGGTTTCTTTTTAGGGAGATGGAAATGGAATTAGTGGTAATGGTTATACAACATTGCAAATATACTGAAAATTACTGAGTTATACACTTGAAAACTGGGAAAATGAATTTTATGTCATGTCCATTTGATTACAGTTTTTTAGAAGGAATGAATCAAAGGTGAGTGAATCCCCTTCAGGTTTCAAGTCTGGGTAATTAAGATAATAATATCTTTGATAGAGATGAATAAGTTAGAAAAGGAGATTTAGTTTTGAGGACAAACAGCAAATTTGACTTTAAACATGTTGACTTTAAATTCAAGACTCAACTTCGGTTGGAGACTGTGACCTCTGAGAGATGTCTAATGAGAGTTCAGGGCCAGACATTAGATTAAGTAATCTTCAGCATAGGATGTAGTAGATGCTGAGAGAATGAAGCCCTCTCCAAGAAAAGGGCACTTCCCTTGCAGATCGTAGCCTACTTTATCTGTCTCTGTCTTTCTCTCTCTCTGAGGAGGCCAGATGCTTTAAAATAAACACAACCCCAGCAACTCCAAAAATGGCTCACTGTAAGTTAGCAAGAAAAATACAGGGATAGGTTAATTCTATTTTAATATGAAGTTTTCCAATTTGTGCTACAACTTTTCCCTTGCTCTTCTTCAAGGTAGGGACTGGTCTTTCAAAGAAGGAAAATTACTTTTAATTTCCTCAAAGCATTGACACATTGAGAAATGATTATGCTGACATTTTGGGGGAACACTCTCCAGTGTGAGTTTGAAGTGGAAGAGTGATGTTATCCGATTATGTTTCTGAGATCACTTCAGTTGCTGTGAGTTGAATGGAAACAGGGAGACCAGACACAGAATTTTTTCCCTCTAAGCAGTGAATCTCCTCAGAAATGAAATTCTTCAGTTTTTCTTTCAAAATCAAGTTCTTCTCTGATTGTAAGTTTAATAATATACATACACCTGAGTTCACACAGAAAACTTTAGTTTGCTCTTTTTTGGTTCATCAGTAAAAACACCCATAAAAACTCCATTTCACAGTTCGGTTACCAAAAAATTCTTAACCCTATGCTGTGTGTGTGTGTGTGTGTGTATTTGGCAGAAAGAATTTCTTTAGAGTTATTTCAGATATTATAATCCAACAGAAGAAAACTGCAAATAGACTTTTGATTTCAGTTTCCCAACACATTCCAAATTATACTTCTTATGTTTTCTTTTATCAGGAGGAAACTGAGTTTGTGAAGGAATAGACATACGTAGTTACTCATCTGGCACTTCAGCAGAGCTGGTTGCAGGTCTCCTAGAACAAGTGAAATAAACAGACATCTGCAAGCAAAACTTTGGTAAGCTACTGTGGGAGTCAATACTGTTGAATCAACGCAGGTCTGGTTACTTTTCCTGTGTGAGTGTTCAGAGGAATTTCAAATGATGCTTTCAGAGATTCTAGAGACCAGGAAAATCTCTTTTGTTCTTTCATTATCCATAGTTACTGAAAAAGAAAACTACTCATAATAAATTTTGAATCTAGGAACTGGTCTGGATATGGTCAAACATTCCCAGTATTGTGAAGTCAAGCATAAGAGAAACGCTTCCTTCACACTGTAAACCACAGATGAAAGGACATTGATACGGCTGTGCCGCATGAAGTCTGCACTTCTTTAAATTAAATTTTCTCATGCCCAGGGGACTGTTCCCTAACTTCACTTCTCCCTTCAAACTCTCCAGACTTCCTCTCTCAATGACTGTGCCTGGCACTTCATCAAATAAGTAGAGGCCACCAGGCAGCTCCCTGGGGCTGCTGCCTCTCCCCCAGCCCAGTTCTCTCCACTCCTGTGGGAGAAAGGAGCTACACAGCCACTTCTCCTGTACCTAACTCCTGCATCGTCCCCAGGTTAAACAAATGTTTTGATGCAGGATACAGGATGCTTGGGGCTGGTGCACTGGGATGCCCCAGAGAGATGGTATGTGGAGGGAGGTGGGAGGAGGGTTCAGGATTGGGAACTCATGTATACCCGTGGTGGATTCATGTTGATGTATGGCGAAACCAATACAGTATTGTAAAGTAAAATTAAAAAAAAAAAAGAAAGAAAGAAAAAAAAGAAAAAAGGGAATGCTGCAATGTTCACTATAGCACTAATCAGAATAGCCAAGACATTGAAGCAGCCTAAATGTCCACTGACAGATGAATGGATAAAAAAGTTGTGATATATATATATATATATATATATATATATACATACACACGATGTAATACCACTCAGCCATAAAAAGAATGAGATAATGTCATCATTTGCAGCAACATGGGAGAAACTAGAGACTGTGAAAACAAAGTATCATATGATATTACCTATATGTGAAATCTAAAATATGACATAAATGAAAGAGAAACAGACTCAGATATAGAAAACAAACTTGCGGTTACAGAGGGAAGGGGAGGGATGGAAGTGGGGAGTTGAAATTAGCATAAGTAAATGATTATATGAGGACTTCCCTGGTGGCTCAGACAGTAAAGCGTCTGTCTACAATGCGGGAGACCTGGGTTCAATCCCTGGGTCAGGAAGATCCCCTGGAGAAGGAAATGGGAACCCAGTCCAGTACTATTGCCTGGAAAATCCCATGGACAGAGGAGCCTGGTAGGCTACTGTACAATGGATAAACAACAAGGTCCTATTGTATAGCACAGGGAACTATATTCAATATCCCATGATAAACCATAATGGAAAAGAATATGAAAAAAGTATATACATACTATATATATGTATAGCATATATATATACACATATATATAGTATGTATGTATACATACATATATGTATGACTGAATCATTTTGCTGTACAGCAGAAATTAACACAGCATTATAAATCAACTATACTTCAATAAACTAGATTTAAAAATATAAAGACATGAATGCTAACAGAATGACCATACTCTCTGGTGACTGTGTGCGTGCATGCTAAGTTGCTTCAGTCACGTCCAACTCTTGGCGACCCTGTGGATTGTGTCCGCCAGGCTCCTCTGTCCATGGGATTCTCCAGGCAAGACTACTGAATTGGGTTGCTGTGCCCTCCTCCAGGGGATCTTCCCCACCCAGGAAGGAACCTGCGTCTCTTTATATCTCCTGCATTGGCAAGTGGATTCTATACCACTAGCGCTACCTGGGAAGCCCTGGTCTGGGACTAGACTTCATAAAAATTCACATCTTGCTTCCCCTCATTGTTTCTTTTGAAGGCATTGGCCTTGTTCCTGTCTATTTCAAGTCTGACCTAACTAATTTCTCCAGCTCAGTTGACCCAGGTTTGCTGTAGTCACTCCCAGCCTCTTGATATATCCATTTCCTCAGCCTCTGGGAGGCTATTCTTTTCTTGGAGTCTTACACCTCATAGGCTCTTTCCTGGGTGCTCATCTCCCCAGCTCAGGGCAGCATCCCGTCCTGCAGCTGCTCCACCTCCTCCTGGATCTCCCTTCAGCTTTTTTGACTGCTCAGTCAGGTGAGTGTTTAGAGCCATGACACAGGGTGCCAGCTCCTTCTGAGCCACCAGATAAGAGAAAATGTGCGTGAGCTCCACTGGTGCCTCCTGCACCAACCTTTCGTGCATCCAAACATTATGGCTTCTGCTTCCCCTCCACCTTCCAACGCTTGCACAACACGGCCCAGTGGGCTACCCTAACCAGACACACGCAGGGAAGAGAGTTATTTCAATCAACTTAACAAATTACAAACCACCACAACCACATTCCCAGTTATCAAATTTTTCTTTCAAATATTTCAAGTTCTAATTAAATTATATTACATTTTAATTAAAAAATTTTTCTAATTAAATTATATTTTATGTTTTTCTGTGTATGCAGTCTTAAATAATGGTGCCTTAGTCAGTAAATTCCTGAAACTGGGTACTTGGATGTCTTCCTCTCCATCCTCGTCACTGGTCATTCATCGGCTCTTGCTCACTCTTCAGGTCCTAAGTACATTTCTAATATGTCTGTTCTTCAGCAGTTAACTAGCACTTCCCTAGTTCAAGCTTTCCTTATCTTTTGCCTTATTTCACTACCTAACCTCTCTCTCTGCCTTTCATTTTGTCCTGCTTAAAGCCATCCTCCTTTCTACAGGTGGAGGAAACTACCTCAGACTCAAATTGAAACACTTCATGTATTCTCCCATTCACTACTCAAGTGTTAGATTTGGTACTGGAGATTGGGAATATTGTGTAAGGTCATGAATAACTATTTTTTTAAAGAGATACGGCTGAGTTTGAAGTTTTTATTGATTTATTTTTGGCTGCACTGGGCCTTCACTGAGGCGCACAGGCTCTCTCTAGTTGCAGCGAGCAGGGGCTACTCTGCCGCGGTGCGTGGGCTTCTCGTTGCGGTGGCTTCTCTTGCTGCAGAGCACGGGCTCAGTAGTTCGGGTGCATGGGCTTAGCTGCCCCATGGCATGTGGAATCTTCCTGGACCGGGAATCGAGCCCATGTCTCCTGCATTGGCAGGTGGATTCTCAACTATTAGACCACTATAGAAGTCCATGAGTAGCTTTCTTGCTTTTCTGTGTTTCTAGGGGCTTTTTCTGAGGTAAAGGTTAAATAAAATTTGCTATATTACCCACTTTTAGTATGAAGTTCAGTAATACACTTACATCGTTGTGAAACTCTTACCACCATCCAAGTCCACATTTTTTTCATCTTTCCAAACTGAAACTCCATATCCGTTCAACACCAACTCCCTGCTCCTTCCTCTGCCTACCCCCTGGCAACCACCATTCTACTTTCTGTTTCTATGAATTTGACTACTGATTACTCTCAGTATTTCACATCAGTGAAACTATATAATATCTGTCTTTTTGTGACTGCCTATTTCATTCGGCAGAATATCCTCAAGGTTCAGCCAAACCGCAGCATGTATCAGAATCTCCTTTTTAAGGGCTCAATGATATTCCATCGTATGCACACCATTTGTTTGTTGATGGACCTTTGGGTTGCTTCTATCTTTTGGCTAATGTAAGTAATGCTGCTATGAACATGAGTGTACAAATATTTGCTCTCAGTTCTTTTGGGGGGATATACCCAGAAGTGGTATTTCTATTTCTAAAAATAGAATGGAAATTCTATTTTTAATCTTTTGAGGAACTATCATACTGTTTTTCACAATCCTAGAAGCGATGCACAAGGGTTCTAATTTCTCTGTATCCTCACCAACATTTGTTATTTTCTGATTTCTTCGTTTGTTTGCTTGTTTTGTTTTGGTAATAGCCATCTTACTGGATATGAGGTTGTATCTTACTGTGGTTTTGACTTGCATTTCCCTAATGATTAGTGGTGTTAAGCATCTTTTTATGTGCTTATTGGCCATTTGCATATCTTTTTGAAGAAATGTTTATTCAATTCAATTTACTCATTTTTAAATTTGGTTGTTTTTACGTTGCTGAGTTGTAGGAATTCTTTATATATTTATGTATTAGCCTCCTATCAGATATATAATTTGCAAAAATTTTCTCCAGTTTCATGGGTTGCCTTTTTACTCTGTTGACAGTGTCCTTTGATGCACAAAAGTTTTAGATTTGATGTAGTACAATTTAGGCATTTTTTACTTTATTGCCTATGCTTTTGTGTCATATTCAAGAAATCATTGCCAAATCCAATGTCATGAAGCTTTTCCCTAGGTTTTCTTCTAAGAGTTTCATAGTTTTAGTTTTTACGTTTAAATCTTTGATCCATTTTGAATTAATATTATAGTGTAAGGTAAGTGTGTGCGTGTTCAGTCATTCAGTCATGTCCGACTCTTTGCGGCCCCATGGATTGTAGCCTGCCAGGCTCCCCTGTCCATGGAATTTTCCAGGCAAGAATACTGGAGTGGGCTGCCATTTCCTGCTCCAGGGGATCTTTCTGACCCAGGGATCAAACCTGGGTCTCCTGCATCTCCTGCGTTGGTAGGCAGATTATTTACTAGTTTTTCCATCACCATTTGCTAACAATACTGTCTTTTGTGTTGAATGGTCTCCACAGCCTTTCATTTGACCCTATATGTGAGGGTTTATTGCTAGACTTTCTGTTCCATCCCCTTGACCTATATGTCTGTTTTTATGCCAGTACTTCAGTGTTTTGATAACTATTAAGTTTTGGAAATCAAGAAGTGTATTAAGTTTGGAAATCAAGAAGTGTGACACCTCCAAAATTTTAATTTTTTTTTCATGATTACTTTGTCTATTTGGGGTTTTTGTTCCTAGTTTTTTTTTTTTTTTTTTAAATAATGATTACTAATTTTATTGACAATAAAACATTAAAAGATAAATTAAAAATACTGTTCAAACAACATCTTATATAAACAAAACAAAACTCACCAATGAGTACCCATTATGTACTGAATAAAATCTGAGCTCTTTAACAGGCATCCAAGGTTCTCCATATCTTCTCTTCTGTAAATTGTCCCTCCCTGTTGTCTCATCTCTGTCCCATCTTCCATTTTGTAGTTATTTTATAACTTCTCAACTAATGCCTAACTATGTGTGTGTCTTATCACAGCCTGTTCTCTTTATACTGCTGTCCTCTGTGTATACTCGTTCCTCTGCCAAGAACACCCTTTCATAATTGGCACCCCCTAATTCTTCTTTTAAGAATATCAGCTTATATGTCATTTTCTCTGAGAAGTAATTCCCAAACCCTCATGTTGGGTTATGATTCTCTCCTCTGAGTTCCAGTGCCCTCTACCCACAGTGTTGTATGTTGTTTGGTTAAGACATTATATTATATAGCAATTGTTTATAAGCTCTTCAAGCTCAGAGACCAGATCGTCTTCTTTTGTTTAACTTCCAGTGGCTGAATACAATTTTTGGCACATAGATAACATCTGTTAAAATTAATTTAACAGAACTGAAGGGAATTTTGTGTCTTAAGGGCAAGGGTCTGCTGCTGAGAGTGGGATAGCACTGACATTGCCAAAGAGAGCCTTGTGTGGGAGGAACCCTTCAGCACTTGGGTCTTGAGGATCAGGCCCACTAGGGTGCAGAATATATGGACTCTTGCAAGGGAATTTGATTATCACATGACTTCTGTACCATAGACTGGGAAAATGCTCCTGTTGCCAAGTCATCATGCAGGGCATCTATTTGAAAAGAATATAAATTTCAGGTCATTCCAAAGGCAAATAGGCAAAAATCCAATTCCTCTGTGGTGTGGTAGTCCTTTCCTGGAGGAAAGCCAGAGGTCCTGGGAAGTTTTCTTTTTTTAATTCTCCAGTGCATTTGGATGAAAAAAAAAAGTTGTTTTTTTTTTTTTAATTTTTAAAATTAAACTTCAGTTCTTTAACTCTTGAGAAGGTTTCTCCAAGTGCATTTCAGTGACTGTAGATGCTGCAATTATTTTGTAGATTGTTACTGTTGTTCAGTCACTAAGTTGTGTCCAGCTCTTTGTGGCTTCACGGACTGCAGCACGCCAGGCTTCCCTGTCCTTCACTGTCTCTGGGAGTTTGCTCAAACTCATGTCCTTTGAGTTGGACCATCTTGTGCTTTGTTGCCACCTTCTCCTGCCCTCAATCTTTCCCAGCATCAGAGTCTTTTCAAATGAGGTGGCTCTTCACACGGGGTGGCCAAAGTAGTGGAGCTTCGGCTTCAGCATTATTTTGTAGATAGTATAGTTCCAAACCCGACGGAGACTCAATGAGCTTGGTTCCTGGGATCAGAAATGAGCCAGGGCATTTAGAACAAATATGAAGTAGTAGTAGGTGCTATCCACTGGGCAGGGCCTGGTGCTGGGAGCAGGCTGATCCAGCAGTCCCAGTGACAGAAAGACATCTTCACCGAGAGCCTCCTTCTCACAGCCTTGTTAGAGTCAGTTGCACACGGACATGAGGTGAATCCAAACAATGAGCCTGGTAATGGAAAGACCTTGCAATTTCTGTAGATGCATGAAGAGTGTGAGTAATGAACTTCCCAACTCAAATCCTCCTCCTGTATTTGGTCAACCTGACGGCAAGGAGTTGCTCAGGTACTGCTTGGTTTTCTGCACAGCATCTTGTCCATAATATGTATTTGATAATGTCTGATACAAGAACTATTTGAGAAGAACAAATTAAAATTTCCAGTGACATTGCTCTAGTCTTCTGCTTATCATGGGAAGTGTATTTTTAATGGCTGGCATCATCCATGGTATCATCCTGATATGCTAAATTTTCTGATTCAATCATTCTCTTAAACACTGTGAAAGGATTTCCTTGGTGGCACAGTGGATAAGAATGCGCTTGCAAATGCTGGAGATACGCATTCAATACCTGGTCCGGGAAGATCCCACATACCACAGAGCAACTAAATCCACGTGCCACAACCACAGAGCCCGATCTCTAGAGCCCCAGAGTCACAATTACCAAGCCCATGCACTGCAAATGCAGAGGCCTGTGTGCCTAGAGCCGGTGCTCTGCAACAGGAGACCCACCACAAGGAGAAGCCCATGCATTTAGGGCAAAATGTGAAGTAGCAGTAGACTACCACAATGGAGAGTAGCCCTTGCTCACGACAACTAGAGAAAGCCCAGCGATGAAGACCCAGTGCAGCCAAAGATAAAAATAAACTTCAACAAATTGTGAAAACGCTGTATGAGCTGACCAACAGCCAACAGGTCATTGATAGTTTTAAATGCTTAGGTATTTAAGGAAAGTAAAGAAAATAGTAAGAGGGCCATTCTGGTAGTAAGGGCATGGGGATAACATCTTGAATAATAAAGACCCTCTTGAGTAAATATATAGCTATTAAAGGGGGTCAGTGAAAAAGATCACATCTATTCTCATCCAACTTATCATAGCCCTCATGATGTCTCATGTTGCTAACTATATTGTTTTACTTTTTCTTAAAATGTATTAATTTCAAATTAAATGTCTTTCTTAGCTTGATGAAGAGAGATTGTTTCCTTTGGAAACATAATATTCTTATTCCTTAGCATTAATGAGTGAGTTCAGACTCCCATCTTTTTAATTCTTTAAAATAATGTGTCAAAAAGGGAACCTTCCCCTTAAAAGGAGAACTCTCCCGTGTCCCAAAACAGTTTGTCCTGGGAACAGTTTTAAAAATGCTGCTTGAACCTTGAGCCTCTCTGGCCCAGGTTCCCCCAAAAGGGAAGTTTCCCTTTAAACAACAGTGCTCTTATGAACATAGTTTCGATGTCATAATTGCCATTTACATCCCTGCCTGAATCACTGGGTGTTGAGCTCTGACGTCAGGTTACCTTCAAGTCTTCACTGAGCACCTGCAGCGAACTCAGTGCTGCCCTAGGAGCTATTCATTCATTGTATTCACGGCATTTATTGAGCACTTTGCCCTGCTGGACCCTGGAACAGGATATCAAAAGGATGAGCCCTGTGTTCAAAGAGCCCAGAGTCCAGGTAAGGAGACAGCCGAGGAACAAATAACCATGCGGCAATCTGAGCAGTCTGGTGCTAGAGGTGAGTGCCCAGAGAGGTCTAAGAGGAGTGACTGCTGTGAGGCTGGGGAAGAGGAGCTTTGCAGAGAGCAGATGATACTTGACCCCAGGTCTGGAACAATGAGTGAAATTTTGCTAAAGAAAATAAGAGTTAGTGAGAATGAAGGGGAAATAAATTTGTGTAGATAAGGTGATTGTAGGAAGATTTGAAAACCAGGGGGGAGAATTTGGACCAGAATTGATTGACAATAGGAAGCAAGCAACTGTAGGTTGAGGAGCAGAAAGATGAGTTAACAAGTGACTGTTTAAGGAAAATTTGGAAAATTCATCAGACTTGATGTTCTGGAGACAGAGGGTGGCCTGGAGTTAGCCGGGTAGCTCTTGCAAATTGGAAGGTGGAAAAACCTGGATTGGGGTGATAACAGAAGGAACAGAGAGAAAAAGAAGGTATCCCAGTGGAAAGGGACAGTGCTGGGCTCAAGGTAGGAGATGGCAAATGTCCACTGAAACAAAGATGGAATATTTAATGAATACCTATGACTCTAAAAATTTGAACCAAAGGGATAAAAAGAGTGATTTATTATTTTATTGACAGGAAAGAGATAGAGAGGAAGTGAATTTAAAGAAAAGGAGATTTCTAAAAATTTATTTATTTTTTAATTGAAAGATAATTGCTTTACAGAATTTTTTTGTTTTCTGTAAAACCATTAACTCCTGCAGGGTAAACTTTTGCCTCCTCCTGAGCACAGGACTCAGTATGTAACAATTTACCAATAAGTGTTGAGGGGAAGTCAGTAATGCAAGTAAAAGGGGGGGGGGGGCACGAGGGCGTGGCTTTCAGCATCTCCCGCGTCCTAAGACGGCTTGTCTGGGAGCTACTGCTCAAAGCGCTGCCCAGGTTGTTAACCTCTTTGGCCTCAGTTTCCTCTGAAGAGCGTGGGAATTGATTGGCAGCTAGCTAACACCCTTCCAGTGTTAAGAATCAGTGACTGTTCTTTTTGCTGGTATCTTTTTTCTCAGAAAGCAATTCAAAAAATGAACCCCAGCTCATCAGATCCACCCCTTCTCTCTGAAGTGAGCAGAGGAAACTAGTGTAAGAGGTACAGAATCGAAAGGGCCAGCGAGCTGAAGGGCTGTTTCTCACTGTTTGAAGGATCCCATTGCCAAAAATGGAAGTGGTGTTTCGAGTGTGTTTTTGCCATGTCCCCTGGACTTAAATGGAACTAAATTCTCTTGCAAAGATGGAAAGGAGAGGGGAGAAAAGGAGGGGGTGCCTGGGCCAGGAGCTGGCTGCTAAGCTATGCACTGGAGGTCCAAGTTCAAAAATGCTTGCAGGAAAGCTCCAGTTCAATTTTTTTCTCCGTACACAATGACACCGTTGTGTGTCCAGAAGCTGGGAGGAGGCAGCTGGGTTTCTAGAGCTCAGTGGCCAGCATCCTTTTTTATTCTTTTTTGATTCTCCTCTTTTGAAGACACCCCATAGGACACGTTGGTCTGGAGAGAAAAATGCTAGTCAGTCCCATATCCTAAAGTCTAGAAAACAAGAAACATATCCTGAGTGGGACTTGCCAGTTCTCATTAGCATGAGGCTTCAGTGAATAGGTGAATAATGACTTTCAGTAAAACAAGGAACATGAAACACTCTGCATTCACCTGAACATGTGCCCTGCCTCTGATGACCACTTTAGGTGGGTAAGCTCCTGCAGTGCCAGGTCCTTTTGCTGTGTTAGCTTAATTTTGTAAACTACCCTGTACAGGAATGTGTTGAATAAATGCCCATCTGATTTCAAAAGTCCAGAGGTATTTCTGTGCCTACTGTTTTATAGGATCTAATCAGATGTTTCCTGAAATGGGATCTGACCCTTTCTTTGGGGAAAAATTTCTAAAATGATAAATTATTTCTTCTGCTAAACCTTTGTAGTTTTTATGTGATTTCTCTTCACATAGATGGACTTTAAGGAATTCACACTATAGGAAATTGGGGCTTAGAGATGAGGGTAGCAGAATACATTGACACACAGGATAATAGTTGGCATTCCATGCTGTGCCAGGCACTGGTGTGGGTCTTTACCAATTTAATTCATTTAATCCTTGACGTGACTCTATAAAATAGATATTATTATCTTTGTCACTTTTAAAAATGAGGAAGCCACGACACAGAAAGGTTAAATCATGAAGCTGATAGGTAACTGAGCCAGGCTCCCAAACGCAGTCCTTAGAGCTGGACGTGAAAGTGAAAGTCACTTGGTCGTGTCCGACTCTGTGACCCCACGGACTATACAGTCCATGGAATTTTCCAGGCCAGAATACTGGAGTGAGTAGCCTTTCCCTTCTCCAAGGGGATCTTCCCAACCCAGGGATTTAACACAGGTCTCCCACATTGCAGGCGGGTTCTTTACCAACTGAGCCACAAGGGAAGCCCCCTTAGAGCTGGACATTATACTAATTTCCTGTGAGCAGTGTGTTTCCCTAACGTACATGCCTCTTGGTTTCCTGACAGCTATGTTGTATTTTTGTTCTAGTTACAGGACTAGACTACTTATTGTCTTTATACTCTGGTTCCCCAACATCAGATGAGCAGAAAATCATGGGAGAGTAAATAGGGATGGAGAGGAAGGGAAGAAGTCATGATATCAAGGCTACACATGCTGTTACACACCCACACATACTCACAAATACACACATACACACTCGCAATAAAGTTTATTTATTTTATCCTCACATCACTCATGTGCTCTCAAATGCTCCCTTCCTGCCAGGTTTTACATAGCATTTCCCCGAGGGCTCAGTCCTTCCCACTCCAGGTCATAGGGAGGGGTGGGAAGGAGATGACTTCCTTTCTAAGGGTCTGCCAGAAGGCCATGTTTGGAGAGACACACTTGTAAGATTTGATCAATAAGAATAGCAGCTGTGAAAGCCAAACCTCTCTGAGTGAGAGACTGCCATCACCAGCTCTCTGATCATAGAAGGAAACCAGCCCTGCCCTTGAGGAACTCAGCACTGACAAAAGCAAAGCCCAGTTCTATATGTCATCCCCACACCCCAAGACTGTCATCTTGGGACATATTCTGTGGAATGTGGTTGTGCACTCTATAGGGTTTTTTTGTTAAGTTTTTATTGGAAGAGAATTGCTTTACAATATTGTGCTGGTTTCTGCCATACATCATCATGAGTCAGCCACAGGTATACATATGTCTCCTCCCTCTTGAAATACCCTGATCTCCTTCCCCTCCCCACCCCTCTAGGTTGTCACAGAACCCAGGGTTGAAGTCCCTGTGTCACACAGCAAACTCCCACTTGCTATCTGTTTTACATATGGAAATATATATGTTTCTACGCTATTCTCTCTTGTACCCTGGATTTAAAAACAACTTCAACTCTTGCAACCATTCTGTGGGACAATATGCTGTCATTACAACAAATGAGATTGTATCAATACTGAAAGTTACTCTTGGTGTGTTCATTAGGTGAAATAAGCTTGCAGGACAATATGCATGGTGTGCTCCTCTATTTATGTAACAAAGGTAAAAGCATACACATAATAATGATAATAAAAATGCTTAATATACACAAGGCATTATTCAAAGTGCTTTACATTTATTAACTTAATCTTCCAAATATTCCTATAAAATGGATACTAATATTAGCTCAATTTTATATGAAGAAATCAAAGTATGGAGAAGTTAAGTAACTTGCTCAAGGTTGCTCAGCTAAGTGGCAAAGTCAGAATTCAAACCAGGCATCCAGGCTCCAGAGTGTCTACTGTTAACCAGCATGCAATACTTTAAATGCCTTGGAAACAGAGAACATTTCTAGACAAATACACAGCAAAGTGTTAACAACGGTTAGCAAAGATGTGGAAATCTGGGATTGGATGAGGGACAGGAGAGGAAATTTTATTTTTATCATACACACAGCTGTACTTTGGGGCATTATTCTTACACTACCCAATTAGTTACAGTTTAAAAAACCTTTAAGAGCTGCAGACAACCACTGAATTTGAAGGAGCCTAGTCAAGGGAAAGCAGGCTTCCCTGGTAGCTCAGTGGGGAAGAATCTGCCTGCAGTGTAGGAGGGCAACTGATTCCTGGGTCTGGAAGATCCCATAGAGAAAGAAATGGCAACCCATTCCAGTATTTTGGCCTGGGAAATCCCCTGGAGAGAGGAGCCTGGTAGGCTACGGTCCATGGAGTCGCAAAGAGTTGGACACGACTGAACAACTAAACAACAACAATATCAAGAGAAGAGATTAAGAAGATTCTGTTTTTAGAGGAGAGAATGGGAACTGCATTGGATTTATAAGTAAAAAGGAAAGAATATGGATGTGACTTAGAGAGAAGGGGGGATGTGAAATATATGGAGAAGTCAAGTTCATAGAGACAGAAAGTGTTGTGGTGGTCAGCAGGGGCTGGGGGGAGAGGGAATCAGAAGCTGTTGCTTAGTGAGTGTAGAGTTTCCATCTTACAAGGTGAAAAGTTCTGGGATGGGTGATGGCATGGTTGCGCAGCAATGTGAATCTATTTAACACTATTGACCTGTGCACTTGAAAATGGTAATACACTTAAGATGGTAAATTTTATGTTAAGAGTATTTTACTACAGTAAGAAAATATTGAAGAGGAGAAAAGGGAGAAAGATGACTGAGGAGCCAGTAGAAGCAACAAAGAAGTCAAGGAGTTGAAATCGGTGCCTGGAGGTGTGATGAGAAACTTGGGCATTTAACCCTGTGGACTTTAATGATCCACACTTTAAGGTCTCAACAGAGGGAAAACCTGTCATCTTCATGTACAGAAATGAAATATTTTACACATTTTTTACGTTAACCAGTAATTGTCCTTTTGGTGGATGGCTGGAGAGTCCCATGGAGAATTCCAGCACATAACACAGTTGTTTCTACCCTGAGATTGACTGTTTTGGTTTAAAGGAAAGGTTGCTATTTTAAAGCAGGAGTGGGCTCCCACTCTCTGATAAATTCGAAAACAGACTGATCCTCTGCTCTGCAGAGCAGTACGGATAAACAGGGCCGCCTGCAATCACGGCAGCCTGAGAGGGCAGGGATCACGTTTCAGCTGCTGGGACACCTTGCTGGCCCGGAGACAAGCCTCTGTGAGGTGGCCCTGTTCCAGCAGATCCCAGCAGCTCCTTTGCCAGGTCTGCTATTAGCTCTCCTCCACGTTTTCTCTTGAGCTCAAGCCAAGGTCTCTGGAGGAAGGAGCATGCAGTTGCCTTTCATATCAGGCCTTCATGATGCACAGTGGACAGGTAGTGCTCAGCCCTGAGTGACTCCCAGGACCGGGTGTTGGGAGCACTTTTGTGTCTGCAAAAGCTACCCTCTAAAGAACTGGGCTTCCCTGGTGGCTCAGAGGTAATGAACCTGCCTGCCAATGCAGGAGACGCAGGTTCGATCCTGTGTTGGGAAGATCCCCTGGAGAAGGAAATGGCAAGCCACTGCAGTATTCTCGCCTGGAGATTCCCATGGACAGAAGAGCCTAGCGGGCTACAATCCATGGGGTTGCAAAACAGCTGGACATGACTTAAGGACTAAAAAACAACACCAACAACAACAAAGAACTCTTCAGTCAAAGCCAAAATAGCCATTCTCACTTGAGAACTTGAGATACTGATATTTCTGACAATTTTGGAGTACACATGAGATTTTCTTAGTTTCTTTTTTTTCCCCTCCTAAAAAAAGTGTTTAGGACTGGATTGGATGGATTCCATCTTAGAGTACGACATATTTTCATCTTGACAAGTAAGAAGAGGTCCCACCTTTCTATTTTCTTCCTATGATCATTGTTTCATCCTCAGATAGCTAGCATAACTTTAATTATAACTATATTTACTAAGTGGATATGATGTGCCAGAAATCATACTTGAACATTTCTCACCACAAAATGCTGCAATAGAGAGTATTGCATCATTGCAAGTGGCTGCAACTGATCTTCAGAGAAGTTAGGAGTCTTATTGGGAAGCCACTCAGTTGTGGCAGAGGTGGGGTTTGAACCCAGATCTGTTCAACTCCAAAGATGGTAAATTCATATATTAACCATATACATTATACAATACACTAGACGCAAATAGGAACTATGTGTTTCCTTTTTTAAATAGGAGGATAATTACTTGACAATGTTTGTTTCTGCTGTACAACAATGTGAATTGGCTGTTAAGTATATATATATATTCCCTCCCTCTTAAGCGTCCCTCCCCACCCCCATCCCACCCCTCTAGGTCATCACAGAGCACTCAGTGGACTTAGAGACCGGACTTGTGCACACAGCAGGGGAAGGAAAGGGTGGGATGAGCTGAGAGAGTAACACTAACATATGTATACCACCACGTGTAAAATAGCTAGTTTCTGGGAAGCTGCAGTTATACACAGGAACTATATTCTTAGTCAAGTAACTCCTTAATAAATAAGTGGTCAGAGCTGCAGCATAAATGCAGAGTTGTACCTTGCCTGACACCTCAGATTCTCCTCTGCCTTACTATGTGTGAATGGCACTTGCACATGGAAACTTTGAAAGCTATACTTACTCAGCTACTGAATACCATGAGGCCCTAGAAGAGGGTTATCCCTGTGTATCCCCGTGCATGCACGCGTGCTCATGCTCAGTCGTGTCTGACTGTGTGCGACCCCCATGGACTATAGCCCACTCTGTCCTTGGAATTCTCCAGGCAAGAATACTGAAGTGGGTAGCCATTTCCTTTTCCAGGGGATCTTCTCAACCCAGGGATTGAACTTGGGTCTCCTGCATTGCAGGAAGATTCTTTACGATCTGAGCCACCAGGGAAGTACATGATCTTAATGATTATTTATGCTGCTTGAATTCAAGTTTTCAATCTTTATGCAAGCTACTGAGTGCCTTTACAAAGGCAACTTGGGAGCACTCTGTTAAAGAGGTGATTTTCTAAAGCTGGTTGACCTTTGTAAGACCAAACTCTACAGTGGATGGAATTTTTATTATGTATGGAAACATGTTTTCAAAGATAGCATTTTTATACTTCCCCCACCCCACAACCCATATAAAAATACATAATAGACGTTTAATTACAGACAAGATGGAGTGAAAGTAAGTAGGTTTAGTTTCCTGCCAAAAATGAGTAATAAATCAAACAAAATATATGAAACAACAATATTTGAACACTGGATATCAAGCTGTGAAGACAGTGGTCCCTGAGAGAAGGAAAACAAATGAAGTTAGCTCCACAGTTACTGGGCTTCCCTGGTGGCTCAGAGGTTAAAGCGTCTGCCTCCAATGCGGGAGACCTGGGTTCGATCCCTGGGTCGGGAAGATCCTCTGGAGAAGGAAATGGCAATCCACTCCAGTATTCTTGCCTGGAGAATCCCATGGACAGAGAAGCCTAGTAGGTTACAGTCCACGGGGTCACAAAGAGTCGGACACGACTGAGTGACTTCACCTGACCACAGTTACTCCCAGCTTAATTCTGGGAGAGTGTCTAGGTTTCAAAGCAGGGAGGAGAAATTCAGGCAGAGCCTGATGATTGAGGAGACAGAGGTGGAGAGCCTAGGGAGGACTAGGGGGCTAGAATCTGCAGAAGAGAGCCAGGAGGGAACCGGAGAGAGCTTCACAGAGAGAAGCCCCCGCTCATTGCAACTAGAGAAAAGCCTCTGCAAAGCAATGAAGACCCAGTGAAGCCAAAAATGTTATTGTTCAGTAGTTCAGTCATATCTGACTCTTTGCAAATCCATGGACTGCAGCACACCAGGCATCCCTGTCCTTCACCATCTCCTGGAGCTTGCTCAAACTCATATCCATCGAGTCGGTGATGCCATCCAACCATCTTGTCCTCTGTCATCCCCTTCTCCTACTGCCCTCAAGCTTCCCCAGCATCAGGATCTTTTCCAATGAGTCAGCTCTTCACAGCAGGTGGCCAAAGTATTGGAGCTTCAGCTTCAGCATCAGTCCTTCCAAAGAATATTCAGGACTTATTTCCTTTAGGATTGACTGGTTTGATGTCCTTGCAGTCCAAGGGACTCCCAAGAGTCTTTTCCAACACCACAGTTCAAAAGCATCAATTATCTGGCACTCATCTTTCTTTATGGTCTAACTCTCACATCCATACACGACTACTGGAAAAACCACAGTTTTGACTAGACAAACCTTTGTCGGCAAAGTGATGTCTCTGCTCTTTATACACTGTTTAGGTTTGTCATAGCTTTTCTTCCAAGGAGCAAGCGTTTTTTAATTTCATGGCTGCAGTCACTGTCCAAAGTGTTTTTGGAGCCCAAGAAAATAAAGTCTGTCACTGTTTCCATTGTTTCCCCTTCTATTTGTCATGAAGTTATGGCAAAAAGCCAAAAATAAAGTAAATGAAAAAATATTAAAAACAAAAAAGATAAATACACTGGATGAGATTAACAGATTAGATACCACAGTATAAAAGAGCAAAAACATGAAGGTCTAGCAATAGAAATGATGCCAAATGAATCAGAGAGAAAGAAATTTAAAAAAATTTAAGAACATCAGTAAGTTGTACAACTTCAAGCAGCCCAATATACATGTAAATAGAGACTCTGAAGGAGAGAAGAGGGATAAACAGCAAAAACGTTTAAAAAGTCATCGTTGAAAATTGCCAAACGTGATGAATACTATAATGCCACAGGCCCAAGAAGTTTAATGAACCCCATGCAAAACAATCATAAATAATTACAGCAAAAAACGAGTTGCTCAAAACCAGAGATAAAGATAAAATCTTAAAAGCTACCAAAAAGGGAAAAAAAGAAGACATTACATATTGAGCAACAAAGAATGAAAGAAGTTGAATGTCAGGAACAATGAGACCAAGACCACAGAGCAAAATCTTTGAAATGCTGAAAGAAAAATTTGTCAACACCTAGCAAAAATGTTTTTAAAAAATAACTTTTGCAGATAATTCAAAAATAGCTTTTCCAGGCATGTAAAAACTGAAGGAATTCACGACCAGCAGACCTCCACAACCAGAAATGTTAAAGGAATTTCTACAGGGAGAAGAATGATACGAGATGGAAATCAAAGGAACAAAGGGTGGTAGAAATGGTACATATAGATATAAAAAAACTTCTTTATTATTAAAAAGTTCTTTAAAATAATTGACTTTGGAAAGCAAAAATAATAACAATGTATTGAAAGGTTTATAACATTTGCAGAAGTAAAATGTGTGGCAATAGCACCAAGGCCAGGGAGGGGAAAATGGATATATATTGTCTCTAGGTCTAGTCAAGGCTATGGTTTTTCCTGTGGTCATGTATGGATGTGAGAGTTGGATTGTGAAGGAGGCTGAGCACCAAAGAATTGATGCTTTTGAACTGTGGTGTTGGAGAAGACTCTTGAGAGGCCCTTGGACTGCAAGGAAATCCAACCAGTCCATTCTAAAGATCGGTCCTGGGTGTTCTTTGGAAGGAATGATGCTAAAACTGAAACTCCAGTACTCTGGCCACGTCATGCGAAGAGTTGACTCATTGGAAAAGACTCTGATGCTGGGAGGGATTGGGGGCAGGAGGAAAAGGGGACAACAGAGGATGAGATGGCTGGATGGCATCACCGACTTGATGGATGTGAGTCTGAGTGAACTCTGGGAGTTGGTGATGGACAGGGAGGTCTGGCGTGCTGCGATTCATGGGGTCGCAAAGAGTCGGACATGACTGAGCGACTGAACTGAGGTCATTATGTGATGTGTTAAATGGTATAATATTATTTGAAGGTAGACTGTATTTTGCAAATCTTTTGTTATAAAATAATAAAACAAAGAGTTATGGCTAATAAGCCAACCAAGGATATTAAATCGAATCATTTAAATTATAATTCTAGTAACAGGACAAGGATGCCCCCTCTCATTATTCCTTTTCCACACTGTACTGGAAAAGTGAAAAGTAAAAGTCGCTCAGTCATGTCTAACTCTTTGGGACCCCATGGACTATAGAGTCCATGGAATTTTCCAGGCCACAATACTGGAGTGGGTAGCCTTTCCCTTCTCCAGGGGATCATCCCAACCGAGGATTCAAATCCAGGTCTCCCACATTGCGGGCAGATTCTTTACCAGCTGAGCCACAAGGGAAGCCCATCCTAGCTAACGCAATAAGACAAAAGGAAATAAAAGGCATTCAACTGAGAAGGAAGAAATAAAACTGTCAATTTTTGAAGATAAAATGATAATCTATGTAAAAAATTCCAAAGAATCAACAAAAAGCTCCTAGAATTAAAATACAATTGTTGCAAAGTTGCAACATACAAAGTCAATATACAAAGCTCCGTTGTTTCTCTATATATTAGTAATAATCTTAATTTTAAAAAGAAAACACAGTATTATCTACATTAGCACCCTAAAAAATTAAATTCTTGAGAATAAATCTAACAAAAATATTTATGTGATTTATGTGAGGAAAACTATAAAGCTCTGATGACTGACATAAAAAAGGAGATAAATTAGTGGAAAGATATTTCATGTTGATGGATAGGAAGACTCAATATTGTCAAGATATCAGTTCTTCTGTCTAGAGTTGTAGACTCAAAATGATCCCAATCAAAATCTCATCAAGTTATTTTGTCAACAACCTAAAGTTTATGTGGAAGTGCAAAAGATCCAGAATAGCCAACATGGCATCGAAAGAGAAGAACAAAGTTGGAAGACTGATACTATGTGAAATTACTAGTTACAGTAATTGAGACAGCACAGTATTGGCAAAAGAACAGATGACTAGATCAATGGAATGGGATAGAGAGCCAAGAAAAAGACCTACATAAATATAGTCAACTGATCTTTGACAAAGGAGCAAAGGTGATACAATGGAGAAAAGACAATCATTTCAACAAGTGGTGCTAGAACATCTGGACATCCACATGCAAAAAGTATCTAGCACAGACCATATGCCCTTCACAAAAATTAACTCAAAGTGGATCATAGACCTCAGTGTAAAATGCAAAATTGTGAAATTTCCAGAAGATGCCATAGGAAGAAATCTAGGGTATGGTGATGAGTTTTTAGATACAGCAACAAAGGCACAACTATGAAAGAAAGAATCCATAAACTAAGCCTTGTTAAACTGAAAACATTCTGCTCTGCTGAAGACACTGTCAAGAGAATGAGAAGACAAACCAGAGTCTGGGAGAAACTATTTGCAAAAGACGTATCTGCTAAAGAACTGTTAATCAAAATATACAAAAAAACTCAAAATGCAACCATAAGAAAGTGAAAATTAGATTAAAAAAGGGCAAAAGATAACTCACCAAAGAAAATATGCAGATTTTCAAATAAGTACATGAAAATATGCTCTATGTCATACATCAATGAGGAAATTAAAACAAGTTAAAACAACAATGAAGTACTAATACACGTATAGTAAAATGGCCAAAATCTAAAACACTGACAACACCAAATGCTGGTGGTTGGTGGGAATGTAAAACTGCACTGTCTCTAAAAAGACAGTTTGGCAGTTTCTTGTAAAACTTTTATCATGTGATCTGATATTGTGCTCCTTAGTGTTTACCCAGACAACTTGGAAAACATGTCTATGCAAAAACCTGCATATGGATTTTCATGGCAGCATTATTCATATTGCCAAAACATGGAAGCAACCAAGATGACTTTCAGTAGGGTGACTGGACAAATAAACTGTGGTACATCCAGACAATGGAATATTACTTGGCACTAAAAATAAATGAGCTATCAAACCATGAAAAGAAGGAACATAAAAGACATATTACTAAGTGAAAACAGCCAATCTGAAAAGACCACATACTGCATAATTCTAACTCTCACATTCTGGAAAAGGCAAAACTGTGGAGACAGTAAAAAAATCAGTGGTTGGCAGAGGTTGGCAGATGGGATTAATAGATGGAACAGTAAGGATTTTTAGAGCAGTGAAACTATTTTGTATAATATTATAATAGTAGATATATATTGTTATACATTTGTTAAAACCCACTGAATGTACAACACCAAGAGGGAAAAGTGAAGTATGAACTTTTGGTGATAATTGTGTGTCAGTGTAGGTTCTTCAGCTGTAACAAATTGTAACAAAAAAGCCCCACACTGTGGTTGTTGATAGTGGTGGAGGCTGTGTGTACTGTGGGGCAGGGGGTATTTGTGAACTTTGTACTTCACTCTGTTCTTTCTATGGACTTAATACTGCACCTCATGCGCAGAGTTGACTCATTGGAAAAGACTGATGTTGGGAGGGATTGGGGGCAGGAGGAGAAGGGGACAACCGAGGATGAGATGGCTGGATGGCATCACGGACTCAATGGACATGAATCTGAGTGAACTCCGGGACTTGGTGATGGACAGGGAGGGCTGGCGTGCTGCGATTCATGGAGTCGCAAAGAGTCAGACACGTCTGAGCGATTGAACTGAAGTGAACTGAAAAAGTAGTTTATTTTTAAAAAATCTTCTTAAATAATAGTCCAAAAGAAGACACAGAAAGAGAACAATGGAATAAATAGAAAACATATAACAAGATGGCAGATTTAAATCTAACCATATCAATAATTACATTAAATGCTAATTAAAAGGCACAGATTATCAGTTTATATACAAAAGTAAGAATGAACTACATATTGCCTCCAAAGAAATCCACTTTAAATATAAAGATAAAAATAGAATAAAATTAACAAGATGGAAAATAATACAACATGGAAACACTAATCAAAGGAAATCTGGATAGACTCTATTAATATCAAACAAAGTAGATTTCAGAGCAAAGAATATAACTAGGGGTAAAGAGAGGTATTTCATAGTGATGAAAGGGTCAATTCATCAAGAGGACACAGTAATCCTAAACATTTACGCAGTTAATAATAGAGCTTTAAAATACTTAAAACAAAACTGATAGAACTGAGAGAGGAAACAGACAAATCCACAATCATAGCTAGAATTTTAACACCCCTCAAGGCAATGGCACCCCACTCCTGTACTCTTGCCTGAAAAATCCATGGACGGAGGAGCCTGGTAGGCTGCAGTCCATGGGGTCGCTAAGAGTCGGACACGACTGAGCGACTTCCCTTTCACTTTTCTCCTTCATGCATTGGAGAAGGAAATGGCAACCCACTCCAGTATTCTTGCCTGGAGAATCCCAAGGACGGGGGAGCCTGGTGGGCTGCCGTCTATGGGGTTGCACAGAGTCGGACACGACTGAAGCAACTTAGCAGCAGCAGCAGCAGCACTCAATAATTATTAGAACAAATAGAAAGTCAGCAAGTATACAGAAAAGCTGAATAAGAAGCATTAATTAAGCCTAATTTGGCATTTATAGAACTATCCATGCAACAACAGTAGAATATATACTCTTTCCAAGTACACATAGAACATTTACTACAAAAACATAACGCAAATCCTGAAAAAACTGAAAAGGGCTTAAATCCTACAAACTTTTTCCTGACCACATGGAATTAAGTTAGAAAGAAATGATAGAAAGATATTAGGAAAATCCCCAAACATTTAGATATTAACACAGTTCAAATAATTTATAAGTCACAGAAGAAATCAAAAGGTAAATTAAAAGGTATATTGAAATGAATGATAAAAATATAATATCAAAATTTGTAGACACAGCTAAAGCAGTGTTTAAAAGGAAATTTATAGAACTAAACATCTCTTACAAAAAAGAAAGGTTCAGATCAATGAGACCTTAAGAAACTAGAAAAAGATGAGTAAATTAAACCCAAAGCAAGCAGAAGAAAGAAAATAATAAAGCAGCAGAAAGCCATTAAAGAGAAAACAAAAATAATAGAGACAATCAAGCAAAAGTTGACTCTTTAAACATATCAATAAAATTGACAAACCTCTAGTTTGACTAATCAAGAAAAAAAGAGAAAACAAAATTGCCGAAGTGGGGACACATCACCACAGGTCCCACATACATTAAAAGTATTTCTTCTTGTTGCTCAGTTGCTAAGTCGTATCCAGCTCTTGCAACTCCATGGACTGCAGCATGCCAGGTTTCCCTGCCCTTCACTCTCTTGTAGGCGCTCTAATTCATGTCCATTGAGTCTGTGATGCTATCTAACCATCTCTTCCTCTGCCGCCCCCTTCTTTTGCCTTCAGTCTTTCCCAGCATCAGGGTCTTTTCCAATGAGCTGGCTCTTAGGATAAGGTGGCCAAAGTATTGGAGCTTCAGCTTCAGCATCAGTCCTTCCAATGAATATCCATGGTTGAATTCCTTTAGGATTGACTGGTTTGATCTGTGAATACTATTTACAATCTGATAAATACAACAATTTAAGTAAAATTGTTTAAAATTTTTGAAAGACAAAGCTAAATAAATTTAAATTCTAGTTTAACAATCTTCCTATAAAGAAAACTCTGGAGTCAGATGACTTCATGAGCAAATCTTATCAAATATTTAAGGATGAAATATGATCAACTTAACCAAAGCTCTTCCAGCAAAATGAAGAGAATATTTCCCAAATGAGTCTATGAAACTGGTGCTGTTTTGATACTGAAATCAGATTTTCCCAACAAGAAAACTATATACTGAAACCCTTCATGAAATTAATGCAAAAATTCTTAAAATTTTAGTAAATTGAATCTAACAATACTTGAAAAGAATAACATATATAATCTCCAGTGGGATTTATCCTAGAGCCCAATCTATAATTCAAAACTAAAGTTTTAATTCCTATATTAACAGACTAAGAAATAAAAAAAAATCATATTATGTCAATAGATGCATAAAAAATATTTGACAAAGGTCTAATATCACTGACATAAATTCTTAGTGAAATAGGGACAGAAGGGAACGTCCTTAATCTAATTAAGCACCTATGAGAAACCTATAACAAATATCACTAAAGGCTAAAGTCTTTCTCCTAAGATCAGAAAAAAGGCAAAATGGCCACAGCCACTATTTCTATCCAACATTGTAAAGGACATCCTAGCCAGCAGAATAAGGCAGGGAAAGAAATAACAGATATTCTGTTCGGAAAATGAGTAAATTATCTTTATTATGACATGATTGTCTATGTAGAAAATCTTATGTAAGTTTGATATGCAAAAATTAATTGTACTTCTTTACTCTGGTAATGAACAATTAGAAAATTGAAGTTAAAAACAATACCATTTGTAACAGTAATAGCAACAAACAATACTTAAGGATAAAACTAATAAAAAATATACAAAATCTGAATACTGAAAGCCAGATCATTGCTGAAAGAAATTAAAGAAGGACTAATAAAATGGATACATTGTCTTCAGATACTGTATTTTAAGGTTCTGTGTTGTTGAGATGGAAGTTCTCTCTCCCAAAATGATCTCTCAAATTTAACACAATCTCAATCAAATTTCCAGAGACTTTTTTGAAGAAATTGAAAAACTAATTTTAAAATGTGTATGAAAATCCAAAAGACCTAGACTACTCCAAACAACTTTGAAAGAGAAGAACTAAGTTGGAGTACTAACAATACTTAATTTCAAGACTGATTATAAAACACAATTACGATGATATCATATTGGTATAAAAATAGATAAATAGATTGATGGAACTGAATATAGGGTCCAGAAGTAGACCCACACGTAATGGTCAATTGATTTTCAAGAAAGATGCCAAGACAACTGAATGGGAAAAGGACCATCTTTTCAGCAAATGGTGCTGGAACAATTGGAGAGCCTTATGCAATAAATGGGGCTTCTCTGGTGGTTCAGACAGTAAAGAATCTGCCTGCCAATGCAGGAGGCACAGGTTTGATCCCTGGATTGGGAAGATCCCCTGGAGAAGGAAATGGCAACCCACTCCAGTATTCTTGCCTGGAAAATCCAATGGACAGAGGAGCCTGGCGGGCTACTATGGTCCATGGGGTCACAAAAGAATTGGACATGATTTAGCAACTAAACAACAATAACAAATGCAATAAGTAACCCTCAACCCTTACTTAACATCTTATACAAAAACCAGCCTGAAATGGATCATAGACTTGAATATGAGGCTAAAACTATAAAATTTGTATGAGAAAACACAGAGGAAAGTCTTGGTAACCTTGGACTTGGCAAAGATTTCTTAAATATGATGCAAAAAGCACAAAAGACAAAAATAAGGAAACTGGGTATAAAAATAAATAATCAAAATTAAATCTTTTGTTTTTCCAAAGGCACCTTTTTTTTTTTTTTAAGTAGAAGGGTTAGCTAAAGACTGGAGAAAATATATGCAGAATATATATCCGACAAAGGATTTGTAATTTAAAGAACTCTAACAACTCTATAAGAAGATTAGAAATCTAATTAAAAATAGGCAAAAGATTTAACAGTCACTTCACTGAAAAAAAATAGACAAATGTCAAATAAGTATACGAAAAGATGCTCAATCTCCTTAGTCATTGTGTGCTTAGTCGGTCAGTTGGGTCTGACTCTTTGCGACCCAGTGTAATCTGCCAGGCTCCTATGGGGATTCTCCAGGCAAGAATACCAGTGGGTTGCCATGAAACTCTAACAACTCTATAAGAAGATTAGAAATCTAATTAAAAATAGGCAAAAGATTTAACAGTCACTTCACTGAAAAAAAAATAGACAAATGTCAAATAAGTATACGAAAAGATGCTCAATCTCCTTAGTCATTGTGTGCTTAGTCGATCAGTTGGGTCTGACTCTTTGCGACCCAGTGTAATCTGCCAGGCTCCTCATGGGGATTCTCCAGGCAAGAATACCAGTGGGTTGCCATGACCTTAGTTTGACTTATATGAGAGATGAAGTGAAGTGAAGTGAAGTCGCTCAGTTGAGTCGGACTCTTTGTGACCCCATGGACTGGAGGCTACCAGGATCCTCTGTCCATGGGATTTTCCAGGCAAGAGTACTGGAGTAGGCTACCATTGCCTTCTCCAAGGGATCCTCCCAACCCAGGGATCAAACCCAGGTCTCCCACATTGCAGACAAACTCTTTATCAGTTGAGCCACCAGGGAAGTCCTCATTGGTCATTAGGGATAGACAATTAAAACAGTGATATACTACTGTGTAACCACTAGAATGGCCAAATTAAATCAACTGGCCATTCCAAGCCCTGGTAAAAATTACTGGCATTCATTATTGGTGGGAGTGTAAAATGATAAAAAATAAAATAAAATGCTTTGGAAGTTTCTAAGGAAGCTAAATCTACATCTCCTGTATGATTCATTTATTCCATAATCATATTTTTATCCAAGAAGATATGTGTCCACATAAAAACTTGTGTGTGAATGTTTATGGCACTTTTATTTGTAAGAGTCCCAAACTGGGAACAACCCAGATGTCCATCAACAGGCGATGCATAAGCAAATAGTGATCTATACAGCAGCATCCTACACAGCAATGGCAATGAATGAACCATTGATTCTCATAAGAATTGATAAATCTCAAAGTAATTATGTGAAAAAGTCAGTGAAAAGGAGTGCACACTTACTGTATGACCCCATTTATATAATTTTCTACAAAGTACAAACTATAGTAACAAAGAGCAGGTACTCAGTAGTTAATGACTGGAGAAGGGATTATCAAGGGGCATGAGAAAACTTTTGGGAGCAATGCATATGCTATCTTGATTATGGTGATGGTTTCACATATGTAAAAATTTATCAAATTTTGTACGTTACGTATGTGAAGTTTTTAGCATGTTAATTATCTTTCAGTAAGGGTGTAAAACCAAAGAATTCATTTTCGATTGCTATCTACTGCACACTGGAACATAACTGAAACAAAATTACCCTTGCTATGTGCAGTGTAATCTGATACACACATTTCATTCCATTCCATTTAATCGAAAATAAACTCTGATCAGATCAACTGTAAATTGATTTCGTACTTCTACAGGGGATTGGGATCTGCAGTTTGAAAAACACTGCTTTAAAATGTGTTTGAAAAATGGATGGCGTGAGTCCCAAACAGTATCTTATGCTGACAAGTTCCTCTGAGTCCGTTTCTAAGTCTTTACCTCTGACTTTCATCTCCCCTTCTGTTAACATGGTTGAGAAACTATAAAACTTTATAAAGTAAAAGTCCCAATCTTTCCAGGTCTTGCGTTGGAAGCTGAGACTTACTTTCATCCTTTTGCCACCATCTGCCCACTGTCTTGTTCTGGAGACTGCTGATCTTATGATCTCATAATGAAAATTCTTCTGTGATGACTCCAGGCGAGAGGAACACTATAGGGGGCTTTTGAGGAAACGTGAGATGGCAGCTACCGACCACACAGTTACTGTGGCTGCCAGGGCTTTGGGGCTTTATGAACATGGGTTGCAGCTGCTGTTATCATTTCCCTCATCAAAGTAAGTAAGTGGGCTCCAGCAGTGAACCTATTCTTGGTGATGACTTAGTTTTCAGCAGAATTTACTTTTAGTAGTTATTTTTACATAAAGAAGGCCATGTGAAAAGTGGTTCTTTGTTTTCTAGCTTCCACCATGTTAACAGTGATAGCTATCTGTGCACAACAGGGTTCAGCAAAGAAGAGAAAAAACCAGGGGAGGGAAGCAAAGAACGACAAATAATGAAAGAAATCTAGGCTTGAAGTTCTGCTATGAAGGATGTTTCCATATGCAACTTTATCTTCATGTGCCTGGCAGTCTCTGTTCAATCAGGCATCATGTGTGTCACGGGAATTGGTATAATGTGCAAATTCAGTCCATTTAATGTCTATGAAGATTTAATTTTATTGTTTTTTAATTTTTATGGAGTATAGCCGATTTACAGTGGTGTGTTAGTTTCAGGTGTACCATTAAGTTATACATTAAGTTCTACTTATACAGTTAAGTTCTACTCTTTTTTAAATTAGATTTTTTTTTTCCCCATATTGGCCATTACAGAGTATTGAGTAGAATTCTCTGTGCTATACAGTAGGTTCTTATTAGTTATCTTTTTCATATATAGTAGTGTGTCTATGTCAATCCCAAACTCCCAGTTTATCCCTCTTCCCCCTTTCCCCGTGATAACCATAAATTTGTTCTCTATATCTATGATTCTATTTCTGTTTTGTAAATAAGTTCATTTGTACTATATTTTGTAGATTCTACATATAAGTGATACCATATGGTGTTTGTCTTTCTCTGTCTGACTTACTTCACTCAGTATGACAGTATGCCCTTGAAGGTTTTAATCAATGAACTCAGAACCAAAGGAGATAGAACTCAGGCAGAAGTTTGGGTTGGGATTCCAGCCTCAGCATTTTTCTAGAAAGTGGCTGTGGACAAGCTGCTGGAAGAGCTGCCATGATTTTCCAAAGAATGCAGCCTTCCCGCGGTTCCAGAAGAACCAGTGTGGTGGATGTCCAAACTAAGCTCTTGGCACGTGTAGGGGAGATGGGATTCTAAAGAAGAGCTTAAATCCCCAGCCTTGACTGCTGCTACTGCTAAGTCATGTCAGTCGTGTCCGACTCTGTGTGACCCCATAGACGGTGGCCCACCAGGCTCCAGTCCCTAGGATTCTCCAGGCAAGCATACTGGAGTGGGTTGCCATTTCCTTCTCCAGTGCAGGAAAGTGAAAAGTGAAAGTGAAGTTGCTTAGTCTTGTCCGACTCTTCGCGACCCCATGGACTGTAGCCTACCAGGCTCCTCCATCCATGGGATTTCCCAGGCAAGAGTACTGGAGTGGGTTGCCATTGCCTTCTGCCAGCCTTGGCAGAGTAGCCTAAATCTCAGTTGATTTAACTCCCAAAGTCTAAGATCTAGATTTTGCTCAGATAAGCAGCAGCCAGAAGTTCTAAGTTCAGAATTTGAACAGTCTTAGGGGGTGGGGAACCAGTTTATTGACGCTATTGTCTCTGGGCCAATAGATTTCAGTATTGAGTTCACACCTTCCTTATATAGACCTGGGGCTTCCCTACTGGCTCAGATGGTAAAGAATCTGATTGCAATGCAGGAGACCTAGGTTCGATCCCTAGGTTGGGAAGATCCTCTGGAGAAGGGAATGACTAACCATTCTAGTATTCTTGTCTGAAGAATTCCATGGACAGAGGAGTCTGGTGGGCTACAGTCCACGAGGTGGTCAAGAGTGGGATATGACCGAATGACTAATATTTTAAGTTTAAGTTTAACTTTATATAGAACTAGTAGAGAGCACGTTGCTGTTGTTCAGTTGCCCAGTCGTATCTGACTTTTTGCAACTCCATAGACTACAGCAAGCCAGGGCTCCCTGTCCCTCACCATCTCCCGGAGTTTGCCCGAATTCATGATCATTGTATCGGTGATGCCGTCCAGCCATCTCATCCTCTGACACCCTCTTATCCTCTGCCTTCCATCTTTCCCAGCATCAGGGACTTTCCCAATGAGTCAGCTGTTAGCATCAGATGACCAAAATATTGGAGCTTCAGCTTCAGCATCAGTCCTTCCAGTAATATTCGGGGTTGATCTCCCTTAAGACTGACTGGTTTGATCTCCGTGCTGTCCAAGGGACTTTCCAGTGAATATTTAGGGTTGATCTCCCTTAAGACTGACTGGTTTGATCTCCTTGCTGTAAAAGGGACTTTCAGGAATCTTCTCCAGCATTCGAAGGCATCAGTTCTTTGGTATTCTGCCTTCTTAACCCAGACAGCATTACAGACTGGCAAACACCTGGTTTCGGTGTAGGCAAACTTTGGTTCAGATTCTATCTCTGCTGCCTGCCAGCCTTATGACCTTGGGAAAACTGCTTAGCCTCTGAACGTCAGACTTCTCATTTAGTGCTGCTGCTAAGTTGCTTCAGTCATGTCCGACTCTGTGCAACCCCATAGACGACAGCCCATCAGGCTCCACTGTCCCTGGGGTTCTTCAGGCAAGTGCAGTAGTTCTCAATTGGGAGTGATTTTGCACCTCCCTCTCCACCCTGCCCAGGGAACATTTTGTAACATCTAGATACATCTTTGATCATCTTGACACGAGGGAGGAAGTGTTATTAGCATTTAGCAGGTAGAGGCCATGGATGTTTCTAGACATTCCACAATGCACAGACTGCTTCTCACAGCAAAGAATTCAGTCAACAGAGCTGAGGCTTGGAAATCCTGGTTGAAAGATAATGTATACAAGTGTCTGGCATAAAATATGAAGGTGCTAGATCAATGGTACTATCATCACCCAACGATCAATTCAGTGTGGCTAACTGAAAACCAGATTCTGGGGAAGAAAGGACTGTGCAAGTCTGTCTTAGGTTCTGGAAAAGTCCCCAACAGAGCTACCTGAAGCGCACTCAGTAGTTAATGCAGGGGTAGCAAAGAGGCTTTAAGTAGTGACCCTGGAGCCAGCCTGCCTGAATCCAAATCCTGGCTTAACCATTTACTACCTGTATATTCTTGGTCAAGTCATTTAGCCTTAGTCTACTTATCTATAAAATGAGGACAACAATGATACCTGCTTCACAGAGACGTGTTAACACACACAAAGGAACGTATTTGCATAGTTTAGCAACTGCTCAACTGATATTTTCTGTTATTACAAGGGGAGTAGTTATGGAGACAGTGCTGAGAGGGGCACTGATTTTAATTAGAAGCTCTGAACTTTCTTATATGAACCATGAAGGGGAACACAAACCAAACAGAAATGGACAATTTGCACAGCAATATAAAGTTCATCAACCCTCGAAGGACCCAGTATGAGTTGCTGGGCAAGTTGCCAGGTGTTTATAAATATCATCTCATTGAATCCCCTTGACAACCCTTGTTATGGCTCTCATTAGCCGATTTCAGTCTTACTTTACACATATGGAAAGATGCTCCAAACAAAGCAACTTGCTCAAACCCACACGGTCCTAAGAAGTAGAGCTGGGGTTCTGAATTCAGGTAGGACTCTGTTGTTTAGAAGCTCAGTCATGTCCAGCTCCTTTGTGACTCCCATGGGCTGCAGCCCACCAGGCTCCTCTGTCCATGGGATCCTCCAGGCAAGAATTCTAGGGTGGGTTTCCATTCCCTTCTCCAGGGGATCTTCCCGACCTGAGGATTGAACCCAGGTCTCCTGCATTTCAGGGGCTCTTTACCCCTGAGCCACCAAGGAAGTCCCAGTTAGGACTCTAGCCTGTGCTCTGAGGGGTTGAAATTCGAAATGCTCACCTCAGGGCAGATTCCAGGATATAAAGAACACTGCAGTGGGTTGCCATTTCCTTCTCCAACTTGCAGTTAGTTGGCGTGTTCTGTGTTTAAGGATGGAAAGAACAATGTAAAGGCAAGTCTCTCTCTAGTGCCAGCTGGGACAAACAGCCTGGGGTATGAGGACAAGTGAAGGGGAGCAGGACGCAAGTGACAGGAGCAGTTCTTGCTCTTGTCCAGTGACAACTAGTAAGGCCAGGAAAGTCTCCTTGCCTTGCTGAGCAGCCTCAAGCTGCTCATGGAGAACATTTCTTGGTTATGGCCCGGGCCGGGCATCCTAAGAGAGATGTAGACCATTACGCAGCATTAGTACTTTCTGCCATGTGAGGATATTTTCTAGAGGATTCCTAAAATGCTCCTCCTTTCACTAAATGTTTCATGAGGCTAGTACTGTGTGTGTGTGTGTGTCTACTGGGATGAGACCACAATAGCCTGGGCCCAGAGAGCCAGCAGAACCAGGAAAAGGTCCCTGGTAAAGATGTGGTCTTCCTCTAAACAAACAGCTCTGTTTAGATAAGGGTGGAAATGGCAGCTAAAAATAGCCAAGAGAATGCATGCATGCTAAGTCACTTCGGTAATCTCCAACTCTTTGCGACCCCATAGAGTGTAGCCCGCCAGGCTCCTCTGTCCATGGGGTTCTCCAGGCAAGAATACTGGAGTGGATTGCATAGAGGATCTTCCTGACCCAGGGCTTGAACCCGGGTCATGTCTCTTACATATCCTGCATTGGCAGGCAGGTGCTTTACCACTAGTGCCACCTGGGAAGCCCCCCAAAATAGCCAAGAGGCCTAACTATATCCAAAGACTCGTTGAGGGGTTGCACTCCCTGGTGCTCAGGGCTGGGGCTGTGATATAGGCATTGTTTCATGGATCTCTGGCTTTCCTGGGGGTCCCCTTCACCCCATTCAGTGTTGAAAGGTATCACACACTGCTCACACCCAGAAAACCATCTGGGCACACCTTCCCCCCGGGTCTCCTGCCTCACTGCCGGGACCATGGGGCTGGAGGCCTTCCCTGGAACTCTGGGCCCCACCCACCCAGCAGAAGCCAGGAGGAGGCCAGCACAGGCCACGGGGCCTCAGGGTCATCCTGTGCCCTACGTGTTCCATGGGAAACTGTGTTCTTCCTGGGGCGGGCAGCAAGGCTCTCTCCAGTTCACTAACCTGGTTGTTTAAATATAGGAGAGGAAACAGCTGCTGGTTGGGCGGAAGTTTCTGAGAAGACAGGGTTTTGGCAGGGGCTTGCTATGGCTGATAAGGGCACAGTGTGTGCTCCCAGATGGGTGTCTGCTGATTCACTTTGGGCCTTTCAGACCCCGCCTCGAGCCACCGCTGTCAGAACTTGGCTCCACGCGCACGTCTGACATGGAGAGGAGAGTTATTTTTAAGCTGATCTTTGTGACTTCCTCTCGGCCCTCCTCCTTGCTCTCCTTTCTCAGAGGCCCTGAGAGCACCTTCCTGCTTCAGCCACTGGACCACAGGTGATGTGCGCAGGGTCGTGGAAGGCGAGGGCGGGCCGTGCGGCGAGGCAGCTGCCCAGGGCGCTGTCCTGACAGGCAGAGGCCCAGCCTGGCTCCTCTTACAAGAGGATTGTGGGAGGATCCCCGGCTCTGGGGATGCGAGCAGGGAAAGGAAACACAAATCAGTCACCCATCCCGGTGACTGCAGACCGCCGCATCGCGGAAACTGCAGTTCCAGGTTTCTTGGGGCCGCCCGCAGAGCATGAGCACCCGGCTGGACCTGATCCTGACGGGGGCGCCGCTCTCTGGGCCAGGCTAAGCGGACGGGACTAGCTCACTTTGGCGGTCTGCGGGGAACACCTCTCCGGCCTCCATTTCTCTGAGTTCCGGTGAACCACTAGCATCCTCAGATTGTGTGGCGCATGAATCAGCCCCACAGCCCCACCCCTCCTCACCGCGTTAGAGCCAGGGAGCTGAGCTGATGGTACTGTGACTCCGGAGGGGTGCCCGGGGCACGAATCCCACCCTCGTGCCCTGACACTACCTCCCCAACCTGCCTCATAGGATCCTTGTTGAGATTAAATGAGGTAATTTATATAGAGCTGTTAGAATGTCATCTGATATACGATAAACATTCAGTACAGGTTTTCGTTATTTATGGATTTCCTTATTTTAATAAGTATCTTACAACATGTACAAAATGCTCATATACTAGACACAGCTTTTGCTTAAGAAGCTCAAATTCTACAGCAGAATAAGCTCTATCCAGATATAAATATGCCTCGAAGGAGAAAAGGATCTGTCTCTTATACACATCTCACCCGCCCCCCCCACACCAAGGACTCCGTGAGCTTCATTCACCTCCGTGTTCCTGCCACCCTCCAGTTCTCAGGCCCGCGGCTGAGCTCAGCTGCCTGTGAGGACGGGTCCCGCGGCCTCGGCGGAAGGGATCGCTGGATCTTTGCAGGGACCTCTTCCTTGTCATCTGCTGGGGGAGACTGACATAAGGGAGCACGCAGCCCCTTCCTCGCCCCTCTCCTAGCTGACCGAACATCCAGGGCCTGAAAACTCTCAGCTGGTGTTTCCTTCATCAAATAAACGAGGCCGAGGAAGGGCAGGGGGCAGTTTAGGAAACTGGTGCCTCCTCTCCCAGACCCAGGGACTGAGGCTCAGTCTTACCTGGTGGGAGTCCTGGCTGGGCAGCCCCTGTGACCTAGTCTATGTCCGTCGTGTCGTGCGGTCCCCCCACCTGCCCCAGGGACAGTAACCAGTCCACAGGATGCTCAGAAAGGCCTCTCCAGGTTAGAGTCTAGGTGAAGAACACGCCCTTTCCTCTACCGGGTTCCCTCTTTAGGAGAAGAGCAGCCCCTGGGGCCGTCTCACTGTCCAATTCGGGATTTGACCTGCTCACCTCTGTCTCTCATCCGCAGAGACTGGCAACACTCAGCTCTCAAGTTGGCAGTGGGACTGAAGGAGCGGCCCAGGGCAGGTGGTACAGGGGTTCTTGCGTCTCCCTCCCCCGCCCCTCCTCTGCCTCTCCAAGTCCCACCCCAGCCAGTGGCTGCCCTCGCCTCCCTGCAGATGTTTTCAGTTCATAGATTGCATGGAGTTCACGTTGGTCATTTGTTCCATTTGCTCAGAAACAACAGCCACCATTATTGGCAGGAAAGGGAGAGGGTGCCAACTCAACAAATCACACAAAAAGCCCTAGTCATGGGCACTAGGCACAGGATGGGAGTAGGGGGAGGGGGGAGCACGGGCTGGGCCATCTTGCAGTGACCTAGAGTTCTGTTGCCCCAGCTGAAGTCATGGTCATTAAAGCAAGGTCTAGCCTTCCCTTGGGAATGGCCAGAGCAAATTGACTCATCTTGGAGGGACAGGGACAGAGACAGAATGAGACGTTATCTTGGAAGACTGGAGTGATTGGAACTGGACCCACAGCCTGGCTCTGAGCCTAAACCCGTGACCTAAAAGAAATTTATTTCTTTGTTCCTTTGAAATTAAGAAATATTCCAGGGGTAGTGAAAGATTGGATGATGTTTGGGGTTTAGGGTCAAGAACAAATACGAATAAATGTAATTCAAGTTAAATGATGGACCTCAGGTGCCCCCTGTGCTTGCCGTGCAGCTGTTTTGACAGAAGTTGGCTGTGGCATTCAGCAACCCTCACAGCCTGCGCAGCAGAGGCCCTTCATAGTGGGGAACAGCGTCAAGTGATGTGCATGGTCCTCCAGAATGAATGACACATGAGAAATGGAAACTGTGATGTGTGCCTGGGGTAATCTGAGACTGGCACTGGGGGAGCATCACCTGTGGCAAGTGAGGGGCCTGAGTGGCTCTTAGGGGCTAGTGACCAGCAGGCTGCATGTCTGGAACTGAGCATTTTTAGATCTGAGGCACTCCGAAGAGTCATGGGTGGGACTGTTGTGAGCCCAGCAAGGTCCCTTGCTCTGCTTCCCGGGGTGGGTGGGCACCATTCCCGGTGCTGACACACCACGTGGAACAGGGTAAGCAAGGTTACCTGGGCAAGCACGGAGAAGGGAGAAAAAGAGGGCACTGCCTCCTGCGAATCTCCCTTGGGAGCGTCCTGTTTCAGAAGCCAGGAGCACCGACGGGGGAGCTGGGTGGGAGTAGAGCTGCTCCCGCGAGACTGGGAGAGTCAGCCCTGAAGAGACCAGTGTCTGGGGGGCGTGTCCTCAGTGGTTCCCCGCAGGCCTGTATCTCGCAGTGTGGGGAGTGTGGTAGGTATGGAATGATTTTCCTTCTCTTCAATATTCATCAAGCACCTCTTAAGGGGAGCACTGGGCTGGGTGCTGGAGTAGCGTTAATGGGGCAACACAGACCCTCCCCGGTAGTGCTCATACACTGGCGCAGGGGGTGGTGAGCCAGGCTGTGGGCCCAGTTCTGTACCAGCTGCCATGCCCACATTGCTTCCCTCCGCCCTTGTTCAGGTTATCAAGGGGGAAAGGCAGACTCAGAATGAAATTTGTCCACCATCATCCATTTAGAAACAGTTCAAAAAAGACAGATGGGAGTGTTTAACAGCACAGGGATGGACCCGCCAGCGATTTCTCTCCGGGAGCAGAGTGGGGACAGGCCTGGCACCGGGATGAAGAGGCACAGGTGTGCGGTGCTGTGAAGCGTCTCCGCATAACTGAGCATCCATTAAGCACATCTGGGGTGCTCTAGGCGTGACTCATTAACAGTGCTGCACCCACTGCATGCGCTGATAGGCAGAGTGGTCAAGGATCAAGTGCAGCCATGAAAGAAGGAAAAAAAACATCAAATACAGACTTGATTGGAAGGTGGCAGGCTGTTTGGAGATTCAGAGAGATGGGGAGCAGAAGGACAAAGGAGCCAGTGAAGCAGAACACCGATAGAGCCCTTCCAGTGAGAGACTGAGAGAACCAGCCCTAGGAAAGCACAGGGCCCGGGGACGCAGCATCCTTATGGATGCCCAGCCATGTGGATTCTCAACATTTCTTCTAGTGAAGAACCTGGAGTGCTTTTTCCAGGTTTGGCCTTGAACATCAGACTGTGGGCATCAGACTCCTCTGGTGCTTCCTCCCACCCCACGTCCTCACATCCTGGAAACCTCACACCAAACACAATGATCCAGGGTTTCATGAGCCCCTTACATCATGTGTCACATTAAGTGGGCCAGTCAGGGCCAGAGGCGGTTCTGGGTCCTGCAGGTAGAGCACTGACCTGACAAGTGAAGAAAGGAATAAACTCTGATGAATTTTGGTTGTGAAAGGAGTAATACAGGAAACATGTTAGAGAGTGTATGTGTGTGTGAGAGAGTGTGTGTTTGTGTGTGTGTGTAATACAGGAAACATATAAGAGAGTGCATGTGTGTGAGAGAGAGTGTGTGTGTTTGTGTGTGTGTGTGTTTGTAGAGGGCACCGTTTTAGACATATCACAGAGATGAGAGAATGAAACAGACAATTGTATGTTTAACTGCTGAAACCACAAACTCTAATGTAAATATCAGACAGTTTGTCTGAGGGTCCCTTTGACCAGACCCAGACTTTGACCAGAGAAATGCTGCTGTCTATCTGTATTGGTGTGCAATTGAAGTTAGATGCAAAATGCTATTTTTGTTGAGGAAGCGGTCTCCTAGATCCGTTCTGATGCCTCATTGGCTGTAGAGAGGTATGGTCAGCACTCTTGCAATGTAAGGAGCGGAAAGACCTGAGAATAATAACATCACACATTCAGTGAGAATTTATTGTAGGTTTCCTATGTCCCAGGTACTGTTTCAGGCTCTTGGTACTTTTGCAATAAGGGGATTGGAAGGGAGACAAAAACATGAATAGACATAATTTCTTATGGAGTGTACTTAAGGAGTTTACCGTCTATGGGGGCTTACCAGCTAGTGAGAGGAGCAGTCACGTAAATAAATAACTATAGAGTGGTGTACCAAGTACTCCAGCAGGGGACTGTGTGAACTGACGTGGGAGGACACAAGAGGAAGCTATTGACTCAGCCTGGTAGTAACTTCAATCCTCTGTGGAAGTGGGTAGGGTTACATAAATAAAAACAAGTTCTACCTGGGGAATCATCATATTATGCTCTATAAGCATCATTCCTGAGGGAGCATTTACTAGATCCTGCTAGATACTGAGGCTTCAAGCACTGTATTGAAAGCTTTTCCCAAAGTGCTCACTTAATCCCAGAGGGCATTTCCAGTCTCAATAGATTTTTTCTTTCTCTCTCTTTTGTCCAAAATGATAATGTAAAATATGATTATGGCCCACTTTTCAAATAAAATCCTTACCCCGAAATCATGGTGGGGGGTGGAATGACAAGAATCTTATATAACAGCGTGAGATAATCGCGCCTCAGGCCTGCCTTTGAAATAAACACTAACAGACCTTGCAATGTTGTTGTTGCTCAGTTGCTAAGTCATGAACCCACTCTTTCGAGACCCCACGGACTGTAGCCTGCCAGGCTCCTCTGTCCATGGGATTTCCCAGGTAAGAATACTGGAGTGGGTTGCCATTTTCTTCTCCAAGGAATCCTCCTGACCCAAGGATCAAACCTGCGTCTCCTGCACTGCAGGCAGATTCTCTACTGCTGAGCTACCAGGGAGACCCCCCCTTTGTAATGATAGTTCTGTGAAATTATCATTTATACCTTGCCTATTTATAAAACGGAGAAGGCAATGGCACCCCACTCCAGTACTCTTGCCTGGAAAATCCCATGGACGGAGGAGCCTGGTGGGTTGCAGTCCATAGGGTCGCTAAGAGTTGGACACGACTGAGCAACTTCACTTTCACTTTTCACTTTCATGCATTGGAGAAGGAAATGGCAACCCACTCCAGTGTTCTTGCCTGGAGAATCCCAGGGATGGGGGAGCCTGGTGGGCTGCCGTCTATGGGGTCGCTTAGCGTGGGACACGACTGAAGCGACTTAGCAGCAGCAGCAGCAGCTACTTATAAAAAGGTTGGGAACCGTTGATAGTAAAAGGAGGGGCATGAAGAGTTCCAGTACACCAGGTGCCAAGGGCTGATACAGGGCATATAGATGCCACGGGAGACGTAAGCAGAGAGTGATTACTGAGACAGGACCCCAGTGCTGAGCTTCTTGGCTGCCCATGGAAAACTGAATTATACAAAACTCTCCCACTCAGCAGTTCAACAAAGCAGACTAGTTTATTAAGGAAAGCAGCCTTTTTTTCCCCCCTAGCACTAAACTGCTTGGAGAAATGTATCCTCAGGAACTTTCTGCAGGGAACATAGCAGCAGATAGTAGCTTGGGTCATGATGAAATGCAAGACATACTTCCACTGACAGATTTCTATATTTACCTTTAATAAAAAGCAGAGGTGATAAGATTGTCTGGGAATACATTTCAGCAGGGAACTAAAGTGATATGGTTCTAGGACAGCATTGTTTAATGTGCTCCCTGCGGGAGCAGCACGTACGTAGAGTGTAGAGTGCGGAGGGAGAGGGGGCTGGCTTCCCTCCACCGCTGGCCCAGGATAGCCTCCTGCTGAGTTGAGCTTTGGCAGGAGATGGAGCACAGTTGACCCAGTGACACGCTGCCCCCAGCAGCTGGTCTGACCTATGAAGCACGTCTTATCCATTAGGACACTGCAGAATGTCTGCCCAAAATGACAATTGGGGTTTTGGCATAATTGATGGGTACTATCCTCGTGTGGTTCACTGGGACAAGCCAGGGTACTGAAGCCAAGACAGACTTGGGTTTGGGCCCAGTTCTGTCATTTACTGGCTGTGTTGCTCAGAGCAAGTCATTCAGTGGCCACCATGCCTTAGTTTCCTCATCTGTGAAATGGATCTAATAAGTCACTTACAGGGTCACTGTTTAATGATGTGTGTATAATCCCTGGCAGGGTGCCTGGCACAGGTTGGTTGGCACCACCTTATGCAGCTCTCATGAGCATAAATATGAGAGGCCTTGTGGAGTAGGAGGGGGAGACACATATGTCATCAACACGGGGGGGCTCTCACCAAGTTACTGCAGGAGCGGCATCACATTTGTTAGGCAGAAGGTAAACAGAAGGGACCAGGGCATGGCCTTGCTGGAAAAATCATTTAGGATGCACAGTTGTTCTGTCTGGAGTTTGTTCCTATACCTCCTGGTGTTTAGGGCCTGGGGGTCGGCAGCAGGCTGTGCGGTTGGCCACCACGGCGACCGTGGGGACTCCAGGTGATAGGAGGCTGGAGCTGTGATGAAGAGGACGCTGGGTTATGAAGAGAGCCAAGGTGTTTTGAGAAATGGGCTCCGAAAGACAGGATGCTCTTCAACAAAGGTCAAGTAAATGGACCAATGGGCCCTGTGCCCATAGAAGGGACAGGATAGCTGAGAGATCGGCAGGCAGCGAGGGAGGGTCTGGTGACACAAATATAAGGAGGGAAACATCCCGATGGGACCTCCCCTGGGGGCTTCTGTCCCCCTCTGAGTGAGATGGCTCCATTCTCACACTGCCTCTGACCAGATGGACACCCTCGAGTAGATTCCTCCGTCTCTCTGCCCCAGGTTCTTCTGCTGGGAGGTGAGACGAATGATACCTGCCTGGTGAGACTGTTACATTAATTTAGTCAGGTGGGACACGTGAGGTGCTTTGCACACTATGAAGAACAACAAATATTGCTTTTATTGGAACACACACAGGTTTGAAAGGAGAACCTGCTTCTTAGTCCCCTTGAGTCAAGAGAATGAAATTTGGTACTGCCCAGGAATGTTCTTTGAGATTGGATTGAATGCAGGCAGATGGCAAGTGAATGTCAACTCAAGTTGATTTAAGAGTATATATATATATATTCTCTCAGATAGGTAGATATAGATATAGACAAGATTCTCTACTGCTGAGCTACCAGGGAGACCCCCCCTTTGTAATGATAGTTCTGTGAAATTATCATTTATACCTTGCCTATTTATAAAACGGAGAAGGCAATGGCACCCCACTCCAGTACTCTTGCCTGGAAAATCCCATGGACGGAGGAGCCTGGTGGGTTGCAGTCCATAGGGTCGCTAAGAGTTGGACACGACTGAGCAACTTCACTTTCACTTTTCACTTTCATGCATTGGAGAAGGAAATGGCAACCCACTCCAGTGTTCTTGCCTGGAGAATCCCAGGGATGGGGGAGCCTGGTGGGCTGCCGTCTATGGGGTCGCTTAGCGTGGGACACGACTGAAGCGACTTAGCAGCAGCAGCAGCAGCTACTTATAAAAAGGTTGGGAACCGTTGATAGTAAAAGGAGGGGCATGAAGAGTTCCAGTACACCAGGTGCCAAGGGCTGATACAGGGCATATAGATGCCACGGGAGACGTAAGCAGAGAGTGATTACTGAGACAGGACCCCAGTGCTGAGCTTCTTGGCTGCCCATGGAAAACTGAATTATACAAAACTCTCCCACTCAGCAGTTCAACAAAGCAGACTAGTTTATTAAGGAAAGCAGCCTTTTTTTCCCCCCTAGCACTAAACTGCTTGGAGAAATGTATCCTCAGGAACTTTCTGCAGGGAACATAGCAGCAGATAGTAGCTTGGGTCATGATGAAATGCAAGACATACTTCCACTGACAGATTTCTATATTTACCTTTAATAAAAAGCAGAGGTGATAAGATTGTCTGGGAATACATTTCAGCAGGGAACTAAAGTGATATGGTTCTAGGACAGCATTGTTTAATGTGCTCCCTGCGGGAGCAGCACGTACGTAGAGTGTAGAGTGCGGAGGGAGAGGGGGCTGGCTTCCCTCCACCGCTGGCCCAGGATAGCCTCCTGCTGAGTTGAGCTTTGGCAGGAGATGGAGCACAGTTGACCCAGTGACACGCTGCCCCCAGCAGCTGGTCTGACCTATGAAGCACGTCTTATCCATTAGGACACTGCAGAATGTCTGCCCAAAATGACAATTGGGGTTTTGGCATAATTGATGGGTACTATCCTCGTGTGGTTCACTGGGACAAGCCAGGGTACTGAAGCCAAGACAGACTTGGGTTTGGGCCCAGTTCTGTCATTTACTGGCTGTGTTGCTCAGAGCAAGTCATTCAGTGGCCACCATGCCTTAGTTTCCTCATCTGTGAAATGGATCTAATAAGTCACTTACAGGGTCACTGTTTAATGATGTGTGTATAATCCCTGGCAGGGTGCCTGGCACAGGTTGGTTGGCACCACCTTATGCAGCTCTCATGAGCATAAATATGAGAGGCCTTGTGGAGTAGGAGGGGGAGACACATATGTCATCAACACGGGGGGGCTCTCACCAAGTTACTGCAGGAGCGGCATCACATTTGTTAGGCAGAAGGTAAACAGAAGGGACCAGGGCATGGCCTTGCTGGAAAAATCATTTAGGATGCACAGTTGTTCTGTCTGGAGTTTGTTCCTATACCTCCTGGTGTTTAGGGCCTGGGGGTCGGCAGCAGGCTGTGCGGTTGGCCACCACGGCGACCGTGGGGACTCCAGGTGATAGGAGGCTGGAGCTGTGATGAAGAGGACGCTGGGTTATGAAGAGAGCCAAGGTGTTTTGAGAAATGGGCTCCGAAAGACAGGATGCTCTTCAACAAAGGTCAAGTAAATGGACCAATGGGCCCTGTGCCCATAGAAGGGACAGGATAGCTGAGAGATCGGCAGGCAGCGAGGGAGGGTCTGGTGACACAAATATAAGGAGGGAAACATCCCGATGGGACCTCCCCTGGGGGCTTCTGTCCCCCTCTGAGTGAGATGGCTCCATTCTCACACTGCCTCTGACCAGATGGACACCCTCGAGTAGATTCCTCCGTCTCTCTGCCCCAGGTTCTTCTGCTGGGAGGTGAGACGAATGATACCTGCCTGGTGAGACTGTTACATTAATTTAGTCAGGTGGGACACGTGAGGTGCTTTGCACACTATGAAGAACAACAAATATTGCTTTTATTGGAACACACACAGGTTTGAAAGGAGAACCTGCTTCTTAGTCCCCTTGAGTCAAGAGAATGAAATTTGGTACTGCCCAGGAATGTTCTTTGAGATTGGATTGAATGCAGGCAGATGGCAAGTGAATGTCAACTCAAGTTGATTTAAGAGTATATATATATATATTCTCTCAGATAGGTAGATATAGATATAGACACACACACACACACACATACCATGGGAAACTTTGCTTATATTTTTACAACTTTTAAGCAATTGAAACTATTCTAGATGAGAATAAACATTTTTTAATAAAAAAAGTTATGATAGTCTTTTCAAAGTCAATTTAAAGTCTCCTTCAGAGTCTGATAAAGGATGCTAACTTTCAAGAGTTGTTCAATAATACATTAGGAAACTTTTTTTCAGAGTTTCATTTAAAATAATTCAAAAGCTTAGTTGTCTAATTTCAACATTTATGTAATTAATTCAATGTATTAATTGACTACCTGCTATATGTCCAACTTTCTGTTTAGATCTTGGATAATAGCTTAATCAAAGAACAGGCTATTTAACTCATTGATTTTATACTCAATGACAGACATATTAATAACAGGAATTCACACATTTCTGTGATCTATTAATAAAAATGCATATTCTGTCTAAAATGAAAGAATGTAAACAGATGGCAATCTCTCCATGTCTCCCTTTTTTTAAAAAAAGTTTATATATTTTTGGCTGTGCTGGGTCTTCATTGCTGCTTGGGCTTTTCTCTATTGTGGCGAGCGGAGGCTGTTCTTTAGTTGCAGTGAGCGAGCTCCTCGTTGCAGTGCCTTCTCTTGTTGCAGAGCACAAGCTCTAGAACACAGGTATGCGGGCTTATTTACCCTGAGGCACGAGGGATTTTCCTGGACCAGGGATCAAACCCCTGTCCCCTGCACTGGCAGGCAGATTTTCAACCACTGGACTCCAGGGAAGTCTTCTCCATGTTTCCCTTGCCCTTAGTCTTCTCTTTCCTTTTCTGAACAATCTGAGGGGGCTGGCTAGACATTGCGGAGGTGGAACCCCCAAGTTCTGGCTTTACTTTGTTGCTCAGCCAGCATCCTGAGTGGCAGTGGAAATGTGCTGCCACCTGCTGGTCATTGCTGCACATAGCGTCCCAACAGGGACACGAGAATAAAAAGCCTCTCTCTATCCACTGAGACTCCTGCAGTTGGAACACCTCCTCATTTCCTAAGTGCCTAGAACCTGCAACGAACAGTTAGCTGAACCCTTCTCAGATTCTCCACTAGAGCCCAGAGAACTTCTCAGGGCTCAGTAGGGGTGGGTGGGGCGTAGGCGCCAGGAACAGTTCTCCTTGGCTGGGCAGGATTTCCTGTTGCTCAGAGTGAAGGAACTTTGACCTCTCTCCTCCCCTCTCACACTGGCTCTATGTGAGTCTCCTGAACTCAGGCTCCAGGCAGTCCCTGGCTCCTTGGTCATAACTGAAGCCCTAGTAGGAAGCACCCAGGGGACAGTGGCTTCAAATAAGCCCAGGCTCCACCCTCTGGCTTAACTGAGAGGCAGAGAAGCGAGGGGGCCTGGGAGAGTGCGGTAGTAAGAGCTGGCCACCGCCCTGGGGTGACTCTGAGCACTCGTTCTTTCTCAGCCTCGGCTGTTGGCTTGCAAGCATCAAGCTCTGTAAAAATATAGGGCTTTGGGGAAGTGGCAATGGGGCCAAGAGGAAGTGAGCAAGATGTTCTGTGCAGCTCCGCAGGCAGCAGTGGAGTCAGTGAGAGCAGGCCCCTGGCAGAAGCCGCCACCTTCTGCCGCCTGGCATCCTGTCTCAACGCCCTGCAGCTCCAGAGCACTGTCTCTGGTTGCCTCCTAACACTGCACCTTGTGGTTACTGCAGGCTGGCTGCTGGGGTTTCTCAGGCTTTTCTGAGAAGGTGCAGAGGATCCAATGAATCATCTCTGGCCAGGCTCTTAGGATTTTAAGCAGAACTAAAGCATCGTGGCTGACCTAAGTCCAGCTGCATCAGCCCAAGGTGGCACCGGGGTAAGCTTTGGGACACATGAGGCCTTTCCTAGAAGTCTGTTGCTTTTTCCCCGATTCAGGCTCATGGTTCCTCCCAAAGTCTTCCCTCCTCCAGAGTTTTCAGGTTTCTTTCGGTAGAACTGGAACAGACATGGGCCTTCTTTTAGATGGGAAAACGACCTGAGCCACATTTCATTTATAATTTTTATCTTATTATTAAATTTTTTGTGTATGGCACCTTGGTCCAACAAAAGGTTTTCTTCCTGGCACAGAGCTCCCCTGGGAACCCAGGCTGCTCTAGCGGTCTCTGCTTCCTCCATCTCTTTCTCACCCAGATCTAGTGCTCAGCCTATGTTATTCTTGCACTGTGTTTTGGTGGTCTTGGTGGCCACTTATTTTTCCAGACATGAGTGTAAAACCTCCAGTTGACAATATGGCAACAGTAAATCCAGGGAGAGCTTATACTTGTGAAAGCTTGTTCACTTGCTTATTGATTTACTGAAGCCAGGAGCCTGGGTTTGAATGCCAGCTCTGCCACTTTCTAGCTCAGCAACCTGGGGCAAGTTACTTCACACTTGTGAGCCTCAACGGTAATGATAGCATAGATTTCATCAGATAACATTACAAGAGATTAGGTGTATAAAAACATCAACATGGCAGCTGTAGAATGGAAAGCGCTTCACAGGTCCTAGCTGGCTTCCTGGTATTCTTCACCTGGTGCTGAGTTTATTATGCCCCTGGTTCACCGAGGTGCTTTCCTATCCATTTGGTTGTCAGGATCTGGAGCACCTAGTAGTTGTCAGGTGCTGCGGTAGGCAGTTGAAAGAAATGAAAAGGGGAGATTGCTGCCCTCCAAGAGCTCACAGGGATTGTATAGCCCCAGCCATGGGAGGTGGGGTGGTGTCTGCAAAGTTTTCTTCAAAGTTCTGTTTGAGAAGAGGCTGGAAGGAGAAGGGCTTGTTTGCTGGGTGGATGCAAGGGAGAAGGGCCTTCCTAGACAGAAAGGAGCAGTGCGCAAGGGGCAGAGGAAGTGAAAGAGCCCTCCTCGAGCCCCCAAGGCACTTAGGTTTCCCCGGGGACCAGGCGAGAGGAGGCTGAAGGGGCTGGGAGAGCCCAGAGCAGAGTCTGGACGCCATTACGAGGAGTCTGCACTTGATCCCGCGGGCAACACGGAGGCTGTGGAGGGACTCGAATCTGCGCCTGGGTTAGGCAGCTCAGCAGGGATGAGGCTGGTTCCCTAAGTATGGCTGTGGGCAGGGGTGGGGGATGGGGGAAGGTGTCCATTCCTCCTGGTTTCTCTGTCCTCTCCCTGGCTGCTCTTTGATATTTAATCTAGAATGAAAAGGACTCTCAGTGGCCCCTCCTAGGCCAAAATGCTAAGTCACTGTGAAAGCCTTTCCCCACCACCCCTCAGCTCAGCCCCGCTGAGCAGAGATAAGCTCTATCTACTCAGAAATACAAAGGAAGGGCTTCTGTTATTCACAGAGAGGGAATTCCCCAGGTCTGTGCAGAGGGTTCAAGGAACAGTTCCTAAGGGGTGAGGTGGCTGAGTTGGTGGCCCCGTTTGTCCCCTGCCTCTCCTTTTTCATGGGAGTTACTCTCCTACAGGCCACCTTGTCCCCACCACACTGCCCTTGCAGCTGGTCCTTGGGCAAACCCTCCTATCCTTGGTTTCTCAAACCCAGAAGGACTCACCCGGGTCCTAAAGGAGAGGAAATGGGCTGGAACCTGAAAACACACACCAGTCCGGGTTTCCAGCTGTCACATCCATCCCTCAGGGCTCGGCCCACTTCCCTTGTGATGGATCCATGGTTCTGGGACTTTTCCCTGGCCTCTACCACCTTTCCCTACCGCAGCTTCTGGCCCACAGCCATACAAGGGCCACAACCTTTTTCTTTCTAAATGCAGAAGCTGGCCACTCTGACCAGTCACAACACGGAGCAGAGGCCTATGCTCTGCTCTGCCATGAGCCAACTCCCTCTGTCCTTGGCCACCCCAGGTAACCCCAGGGGTTGCCAAGCCCTCCAGGAAAAGTGCTCCTTAGCTATCCCATCACCACAACCAGTTAGCATCTCATCTCTTCCCCAGAGGGTCTTTCTCTTATATAAGGTTATTTGGTGCTACTGGGTGGCCAAGGGCCAAGAGCCAGGGTATCTTTTATTGCATTGAGTTACCAAGATGCAGCAGCCTTCCCACATGGCACAGTGGTAAAGAATCCACCTGCTAGGGCAGGAGACACAGGAGATGCGGGTTCGATCCCTAGAGAAGGAAAAGGCAACCCACTCTGGTATTCTTGCCTGGTGGGCAAACAGCTGGACACCACTGAGTGGCTAAACAATAACAAACCAAGATGCAACAACTGCTTTACAGCGGACTCGCAGAAAGGCTTGTTTTGGGAGCATGCAGCCTCCTAGGATTCGCTGTCTATGACTTGCTTCTCCTGAGCAGAGATAAGGAGAGCAGCCGCAGGAGAGACATTCACCGTGCTGGAGGTTAGGGCTTCCCTGATGGCTCAGCTGGTAAAGAACCCGCCTGCAAGGCAGGAGACCCCAGTTCGATTCCTGGGTCGGGAAGATCCACTGGAGAAGGGATAGGCTACCCACTGCAGTATCCTTGGGCTTCCCTGGTGGCTCAGGTGGTAAAGATTCTGCCTGCAATGTGGGAGACCTGGGTTCGATCCCCAGGATGGGAAGATCCCCTGGAGAAGGGAAAGGCTACCCATCCCAGTATTGTGGCCTGGAGAATTCCTTGGACTGTATAGTCCATGGGGTGGCAAAGAATTGGACACGACCGAGTGGCTTACTTACTTATGTTGGAGGTTGCTGACACCGTTCGCATTCCCAAAGTGCAGGGGTGCAGGCACAGCTCATGCTGGAAAATGCTGGGGCGACAGAAATGCAGTTGAAGAGGGCTGCCCCTTATTACCTGGGGTGTCCGCTCAGGGATATGTGGCAAGTCTCACAGGAATGAGCAAAGCATGCCAGACAGACTTGGGATGCTGCTGGGGTAGGCTATCGATGGATGATATAGAAGCAGAAGAACTTAAGAAGACCCTGGCAGGCCCCATGCTGAGGCATCTCACCTGTGCCCCAGTGAGAGGTGTTTGTTAGTAGACACCAGAACAGCACTTCTGTGATGGTCGAATTTAATTTGTGGCCCTCCATAGATCGGTGCTTAGAGGCAAATGTTACAAATCCTTCAATCCACAGTATGGACTTAGGTTCAACTGTTCCTTATGCTGGGTTTCTAAATAACCCTTCTGGACAGCATGGAGAAATCCCTGAACCAGTAAGTGTTAGTTGCTCAGTCGTGTCTGACTCTTTGTGACCCCATGTACCGGAGCCGGCCAGGCTCCTCTGTGCATGGAATTCTCAAGGCAAGAATACTGGAATGGGTTGCTATTTCTTTCTCCAGGGGACCTTCCCAAACCAGGGATCAAACCCAGGTCTCCCACATTGCAGGAAGATTCTTTACAGTTTGAGCCGTCAGGGTGGACTCCAAATCACAATTGCATTTCAAGTGTCTGACTCCCAGGAGTTGAAACCAGGTGAGCAACTTCAGCTTTAGTATTTGGTGTATCCGCCCAAGGGTCTAAGACAGTGTACAACATAAGTACAGAGAATTCGTAGCTATTTTTGCAGGGTGGGGGCAGGGCTTGGGGCAGGAGGTCTGCCATGTGATGATGTGCACGTGCTGCTCTTTCCCTCTTTTCTGCTGTTGTCCCTCAAATAGATTTGATACAGGTTGGTTGCTAGAGTGAGTGAGCCCACAGTGTGGGCTGAGAAGGGGAGCTGAGGGTCAGCAGATGTGATGCTTATGGGACTTATGGGAGGTGCTGAAGTTTTGTTCCTCTGCACAGGGAATCTTAGTTTGTCCCTTTGGCAAAAGATCTTCAATGCAAAGTCTTGCCATGTATTGCCACGTTCAGCCATGCCCAACAGGGTCAACTCATGTGACTGAATTCTCTGTGTTAACTGTTTTATACGCTGTCTTAGTCATTTGGGTTGATATACCAAATACTAAAGTCTAAGGGACTTAGAAACAAGAGAAATTTATTTCTCACAGCTCTGGAGGGCTCTTAAGTCCTAGGTCAGCATGGCGGTAGAACCTGTGTCTGATGAGAGCCTTCTTCCTGGTACATAGTCGGTGTTCCCAGTTCCTTTCCCACCCAGTGTGATATTCTTATCTAGTCCCTGAGTAAATAATGCTGAGGCTTCTCCATGCTGCGAACATCCCTCTACCCCTTCTTTCCGTCTTCTTGCTGAGTGTTCCTAGCTCTGTGCTTCCTCTTGGCCCATCTCACTTCCCGAAACATCACTAAAGAGCATTGCTTATCTTGATGGAGCTTGGGTAGCCCTCCCGGGGCAGGGGAACTAAGAGCAGCTGCACTTTCACATTCCGTCACAGAGAACTGTCCTCCCCAGACTTCTGCAAGCTTGGAGATGTGTGGCCTGTGTCAGGGCTGGAAATGATGGCCCTGTGATGGAATCTCTCTAAGGAGACAGGGTGCCGCCAGAGAAGAGAAGAAATGGGTGAGTTGTGAGTTCTGGACAGTGGCTGCTACACCTGGATCTCTGGCAGGATGTGTGGCAAGAGCTAGGTGAACTGGCCCACACGGATCTTGCTGGCACACTACTCATCTGGGAGGCTCCTCCTGGAAAACGAGATGCCTGTCAACAGCACTGCCGTGTCCTTGGCCAGCGTTACCTACATCACTGTGGAGATTCTCATCGGGCTCTGCGCCATAGTGGGCAACGTGCTGGTCATCTGGGTGGTCAAGCTGAACCCCAGCCTGCAGACCACCACCTTCTATTTCATTGTCTCCCTAGCCCTGGCTGACATTGCTGTCGGGGTGCTGGTTATGCCTTTGGCCATTGTCATCAGCCTGGGTGTCACAATCCACTTTTATAGCTGCCTTTTCATGACCTGCTTGCTGCTGATCTTCACCCACGCATCCATCATGTCCTTGCTAGCCATTGCTGTGGACCGATACCTGCGGGTCAAGCTCACAGTCAGGTAACTTGCCTAAAGGGGAGTGGTGTTGGGTGGTGATAGAAGTGCCTGGGAAATGCAGCTACAACTTCAGATCCAAGACTTTTTAAGTGGAAACAAATCCAAATTGGGCTCTGAGCTTGAAAGTGGTTCTTTTCACTATTTGATATATGAAGGGTTTAGCAATGATAAGCAGAGACTTGGAAACAAGGAATGAAGAAATCCTCCAATCCCCCCTACCCCACTGATACAGGAGTACCTGCTCCATATCCCCTGGGGCAGGGGCTAAAGATGATAAAAACTTGATCCATCTTTAATTAGTGAAAAATGCTCTTGATTATGAGAAATGATAGAAACATGCTAGATGATAAGATAAGCTGAGAGGAAAAAAAAAAAGAGATAAACTGGTGGTTCTGTCCTTTACAAATGTAGGCTATTTTAAAGTTATTGTAATTTTGCTTCCTCTTCCATAATGCGAAAGGGACCAAAAAAGTTCCCCATTGCAGAAAGTAGTAACAACTTTTCGTGTGACCATGTGAACAGAACAAACTGCCAGATGAAGAATTCCCCGGGTGTCCTGAATCACACTGGTCTCTTGTTGCCCCTCTCTTCTCTTGGGGAAAGAGCATGGTGAGGGAGCTACAGATGACTTCGGATACAAACAAGCGTTAGTTCAAATCTCAGATCTTGAGGTCTGATCTTGGGCAAGTTATTTAACTTTCTGTCTTAGTTCTTCAGCATGGTGTTGCAATGCTCCGAACTCAGACTGTCCTCCATTCAATTTTAGTTCCACCACTTTTAGCTTCTACAAGTTGTTTGTCTGTTTCATTTTTTTCGCCCATAGAATGGGGATCATACTTGCACCTTCCTGGTAAGGTCAAGTGAGTTAGCACACGTAAAGCTCTTAGAAAAATGTCAACAAAGAGTCGGTGCTCAGTAAATTGTAGCTGTCGCTACTCTGATTTCCACCATTACCAACAATGAAATGGAGATTGTCATAAAAATAGCCCTGGTTTGTCATGAAGTTTCATTGAGAGAAAGTCTACTGAGTACATAGCCAGTACTTAATAAAATCCACTTGCTTCTTGTAGTCTGTGTAGAATGTTATCAGGATGAATAATTTAAGGAGAAACAGTGACTTCTGATTGGGTGAGTCTTTTAAGGTCCTGGAAGAACTTCAACACAACTTTTGCAGCTCCATAGACTCTAACTCAAACACCAAGTGTTTGAAAAGCATAGAGAAGCAGGGACAGACACAGATAGAGGGGAAGTGTGGGAGAGGCAGAGTCTAAATGATGGATGTCAGCACGACAGGCAAAAAAAGTAGTGCAGAACGCTGCAGGCAAACATGCTTTGAGCAGATTCTTTCTTCTCAGGTAGGTGATCCTAGGAGACTCAATAACTCTTACCTCCCAGGAACTGAAGAATTCTTGGGCTGGAAATGGCGCTGTGAGAGGGGCATGCAAGCCCCAGTTGTCGGCAACATGTTGTTGCTGTTCTTTAGTCATTAAGTTGTGTCTGACTCTTTTGCAACCCTATGGGTTGTAGCCCGCCAGGCTCCTCTGTCCATGGGATTCCCCAGGCAAGAATACTGGAGTGGGTTGCCATGTCCTTCTCGAGGGGATCTTCCTAACCCAGGCATTGAGCCTGCATTTCCTACATGGCAGGTGAATTCTTTCCCACTGAGCCAGTAGGGAAGCCCTTGGCAACATACTCCTGATGTATGGTAGATTGTACTTCTTTAGAAAAGTGCCCAGAGAACTTCGCTGGATTTTTCTCTGCTCATCTTGTCCTCATATCCAGTAGAGTTTAGTTGAAATCACCATAGAATCCCAACTATCCAGCTCCATCCCCCTCCACCCATTAGCAATTTCTGCTGTGAACTCACTGACTCTCTTCCATGCAAACAGATACAGGAGAGTCACCACGCAAAGAAGAATATGGCTGGCTCTGGGCCTTTGCTGGCTGGTGTCATTCCTGGGGGGACTGATCCCCATGTTTGGCTGGAACATGAAACTGAGCTCAGGAGACAAAAATCTCACCTTCCTACCCTGCCGCTTCCGTTCGGTCATGAGGATGGATTACATGGTCTACTTCAGCTTCTTCACGTGGATTCTCATTCCCCTGCTTGTCATGTGTGCCATCTACTTTGATATCTTCTACATCATCCGGAACCGACTCAGTCAGAACTTTTCTGGCTCCAAAGAGACAGGTGCATTCTACGGACGGGAGTTCAAGACAGCCAAGTCTCTGTTACTGGTTCTTTTCTTGTTTGCTTTGTGCTGGCTGCCTTTGTCCATCATGAACTGTATCCTCTACTTTGATGGGGAAGTGCCGCAAATTGTGCTGTACCTGGGCATCCTGCTCTCCCACGCTAACTCCATGATGAACCCGATCGTCTATGCTTATAAAATAAAGAAGTTCAAGGAAACCTATCTCTTGATCCTCAAAGCCTGTGTGATCTGCCAGCCCTCTAAGTCCATGGACCCAAGCATTGAGCAGACTTCTGAGTAGCTGTCCATGAAAGATGGCTGTCCATCTCATTGACCTTAAGATTCGGCATCAACACTTGAGGGCCTTTCCACCTCAGATGGGGCTCTCATGTCTTTGATTCCTTCTACTGATGCGGAAAGCATTTGGCTGGCTGCCTCTGTGTCCTTCCCAATGTCCTCTTTCTCTAATTCATTTTTTTTTCATGTCCTTCTTTTCTGGGTATCTGACTTGAATGCTCTATTGTTACTGCTACGTGTCTTCTCTTCTAACGGAAGTTATGGAATCTGGAGGATGCTTCATTAACTTACTGAGAAAAGGGGACTGATCGGGCTTGACGTGATGGTGACTCAGTTCCACTTCACTGTGGAACTAAGCAGAGAACCCTGCTCTCAGCAGTTGCCTGGAAGATGATGGAATGCAAGGACTGACTTGAGTTTAAGGGGGACTTAACTTTCTGGATTCAGCTGTAAATGTATTGAGTGAATAAAAGATGATAACTAACTTTTTTATAACTCTTTGCTGAGGGTCAGGGTCACTTGGGGCTGGAAGACCCAGCTGGCTGCTCCTGGCACTCAGCCTGCTTGCTATGTGATGCCATGTGACACCTTCTCCTATAAATTCTGTGTAAATTCTGGGACCCTCACCTCTGGCCCCAGCACACTCTGCTCCTTTTTCCTGGGCTGATCAGAGTATTTGTCAGCTTTTTGAACCATTCATCAAGGGTTAGAGAAGAAACAATTCTCTCTCAGACATGAGTCTTAAATGATTTCCTCTGGTATTTTATTTTAATAGGAATAATGGGAGAGGGGCAAAAAGAGACACCAGACAGCTATTAATATTATTTGTTGAGCATGTTCTATATACTTCCCTAGTGGCTCAGACAATAAAGAGTCTGCTTGCAAAGTGGGAGACGGGTTCGATTCCTGGGTCAGGAAGATCCCCTGGAGGAGGAAATGGTAACCCACTCCAGTATTCTTGCCTGGAAAATCCCATGGACAGAGGAACCTGGTGGGCTGCAGTCTAAGTGGTCACAGAAAGTCGGACACGACTAAGTCGAACACTTTCACTTGCTATGTAGTATTTTACATGTGTTCCCTCTTCCGGCCCTGATAGTCTTTGAGGTACCATCCTTACTACCATCTCTATTTTGCAGAAGAAAAAACTGAGGTGCAGAGAGTTTAAGTAACTTGTCCACAATCACATAATTAATCAGTATGAGCACCAGGATTTCAAGGCAGCCCTGCTTTATGGGAGAACCCAACATTCTTGCTACCTATCCTTAGACATGCAGCGGGACTTGCAGTTTCTACAAAGCCCAGACTCTTAGTTCACCTTATGTACAATTATCAGAATCACGAATACAAGCTATGGTTTGTATACTTGAGGACTGCTGGGTTTTTTTGTTTTTTGTTTTTTGTCTTAGTTGCTGTTTCCTAAAATCACATAATTAATCAGTATGAGCACCAGGATTTCAAGGCAGCCCTGCTTTATGGGAGAACCCAACATTCTTGCTACCTGTCCTTAGACATGCAGCGGGACTTGCAGTTTCTACAAAGCCCAGACTCTTAGTTCACCTTATATACAATTATCAGAATCACGAGTACAAGCTATGGTTTGTATACTTGAGGACTGCTGGGTTTTTTTGTTTTTTGTCTTAGTTGCTGTTTCCTACTGGGACGCCAGACAGGAATAGAATGCTAGTCATGTCGTTTGGGCATTGTGTGTGGCCCTGGAATTTGGAGGTGGCATCTCTGATTAGGCAGTCCAAATTTGCAGCTGTGGACTCTCAGTCCCAAGTCAATACAGTATGTATATTAACGTGATGAGAACAGCAAGCTGGGGATTTCAGTTAAACCACATCAGAGAGGATAAGTGTACTGAAAATGTGCTTCTTATTAATTCTCAACTAGTCCTGAGAGATTACCCTGACCCTAATCTTCAGCCAGAGCCTGATAACCATATTTATCTTGTTAGCATTTCACTTCAGGGAAGTGTTCTTGCGTCTCCTTTTGTCAGCCCAGGCAGAATCAGCACTATCTGAGATGTTTAAAGTTTGCACCGTCTTCTCTACTAATGCCAAACCCAGCTGGTCACCCCAGTCACGTACTTCCTGGTACCATTCACACTCCTGTGTTAGAGGAAGAAGACTGGAATGCCCACTCCCATTCCTGAGGGTCCCTGGATATAGAAGGAGACTTTGTTCCCGACAAGCTCCCCATCAAACGTTTTGGGGGATCTTTTTTGTTTCAAAAAAGCAAGTCTCTGCCACCTCCAATTTTTTCTTAATGGTATCCCTTTGTTTGATTTCAGCCTTTTCCCCCTGAATTAATTATTATGGTTTAGTGAAAATGCTCCTCCAGGATGAGACCTTGGGTTTACTCGGGGGCGATGGGTATTCCTGGCACACTGGTCTGCCAACAACTCACCTTTGCCCAATTTGAGACTTGAGGGACATGCTGGTTAGATCTCAGCCTCTAACCCAGTTGCTGTAGCAACATTTGACCTATGCCTTTTTTGGAAGACTTGATTTAAAGGAACTGTTTCTCTCAAAAGAAGGGAGCAGTCTGTCCTGAGTCATTTGGTATCATTAGAAAAGCTGCAGCTCCTGAGTTTCAGAAAAACTTTAATTTCCCTTTTTTCTCCTCCCTTCCTTCTCTCTCATTTCCTTTCTGATATTCATTGCTTAGCAAACCCACTGAAGGCTTGTAGGAAGTCATATCTTGGGAGTCAGTGAGAATCTCTTGAGCTCAGGGGCTCTCCCAGCTCAGAAGAGGCCTTTCAGTAAAGTATCTTTGGGCGTGAACTCAAAAAAGATGAAGCAAGACTCACTGGTGAGGAGTTGGCCTAGAGATAGTGAGAACCACCCTGGTTTCAGGTTTAAAGATTAGCGTCACAGGAGTTTCCCCGTGTCTGTCTCCTGGCTCCTCCCTTCAGCTAAACATTGTCAAAGGTGGCTGTTAGGCTTTCATTTTAAAGAAATAAGGTAAAGAGACCACCCAGACAAGATCAAGGTTTGCCTCCTCCTTCTCCTCCACAGATTCACTGGACCAAATGTAGATGCTGAGTAGCTGGCTTATTTACCCGATTTTTTTCTTTTTATTAACAGTAGAAATTAGTGAAGGCCAACAAAATGAGAACAAATGAAGGCTATTTATTCTGAGCTTTCTAGAGAGAAGGAGTCAGCCACTAAGATTTAGTCACTAGGCCGTGTCTGACTCTTTGTGACCCCATGAGCAAGAAAAATAGAATGGGTAGCTCTTCCCTTTTCCAGGGGATCTTCCCAACCCAGGGATCAAACCCAGGTCCCCTGTATTGCAGGCAGATCCCTTAGCCTCTGAGCCACCAGGAAACCATTGCCCGTTGCTCTCTGACAGAGTCTCAAAGGCAGGAGAAGAGTGGGATGGTTTCTAGTGGAAGAAAGAAGGCTTCAGGTGCACGCTGAGTGGAGACCATTGGTCTGCGGAGACCGCAGTGGGCTGACTAAAAGTGGGGCATCCTGCGTGGTGAGTTAGGGTTGGTCTTTAGTTGGAAGCAGGACAAAACTTAGGGATGCTGTCAGTTATTCATCTAGCCCTGGCCATGCGGGGCCAATTGTTACAGGGATTATTGTTTGGCTTTCTGGATTGTTACTAGAAATAATGGTCTGACTTCCGATCCGTCTGGTTTATATCAGGCTGGCTTCCTGGGCCAGTTACTATAGATGAGGGGCTGGTTTCCTGGACTGGTTGTGGGCCAGACTTCTATTTTTATATATGGTTTGGCCATGGTCCACTTGTACCTTCTGTTTCTTGGAACTAAATGCACTTTTTCCACAGAAACTCTGCCCTTAGTTACTATAATGGGTATGACGGGAATGAGAAATGTCGGTTGCGTCTGGCCCCGGCCACTTGGTGGGCATGGCATAAGTAAAATCTCTTTGTAATCTCTGAAGTGCTCTACAGTTTTGCAGTCTTATTACTACTGAGGAAGCATAGTCAAGTGATGGACAGCAGTTTTTTCTTTCAGATTTAGCATTAGCTCATGGTGCTCATGGTGGCTATGGAGAAGGCAATGGCAGCCCACTCCAGTACTCTTGCTTGGAAAATCCCATGGATGGAGGAGCCTGGTAGGCTGCAGTCCATGGGGTCGCTAAGAGTCGGACACGACTGAGCAACTTCACTTTCACTTTTCACTTTCATGCATTGGAGAAGGAAATGGCAACCCATTCCAGTGTTCTTGCCTGGAGAATCCCAGGGACGGGGGAGCCTGGTGGGCTGCCGTCTATGGGGTCGCACAGAGTTGGACACGACTGAAGTGACTTAGCAGCATGGTGGCTATAGTAGCTGTATGAATTTAAACTTAGCCTTATTTAAACTAAGCCTCAATTTTTCTTATTTTTAAAGTGAGGCCAGTAATATCTGTGTCAATGTTTTGCTTGTTTTCTTGCTTTTTACTTTTTATTATGAAAAATTTCAAAACACACAACAGTGGAGAGACTAGAATAGCAAAGGCTCGTATAACTATTATCTTGCTTTAATAATGATCGGCTCACAGCCAACCTTGTTTCATTAATGGCCCCTCCCCACTTGACCTGATTATTTTGAAATTTTGGACATCAAATTATTTCATCTGTAAGCATTTTGGTTTGTATTTTTAAAAGGTATTCTTAAAATGTAGCTTATTCTTATTACCCGTTTACTTTCTTATTTACATATCAAATAGAGTGAAAATTAATTCTCCCCCTAAGAGGGAGCAATAGAACTAATTATACCAAATAATAGTCAGAATGCTAATAGATGCATCTGGTTATTCTCTGCACTCTGAGCCTGTCATTGCTTTAGAATGTTACTTTTTCACATCTTAGGTATTTTCCTGATATCTGTGTACAATCTTCTTTGGTTAGCACTTTCTTTGGTTTCACGGTACAAGCTCTGAGCAATTCTGAATGTTTTACATGTGGGTTTTCTCAGAGATAAGGGCCTACTTAAAAAAAACCCACAATATCAATATTAATTATTGATTGTGATTTAATGAAACACCCCCAAACTTAGAGGCTTAACATGATGATTCTTTATTATCTCTTGTGGTTGATGATTCTTTATTATCTCTATGGGTCAGGAATTCAGGAGCATCTTGGTTGGGCGAGTCATGCTTGAGGTCTCTCACAAAGTTGCTGGGTCTGCATTCAGCTGGAGGTTAGATGGTGCTGGAGGATTTACTTTCAAGGTGGGTTGTCCATGTCTAGCAAGCTGGTTCCTCTCCTTATGGCCTTTCCACCGTTCCTCTTGAGAGTCCCCACACTGTGGCAGCTGACTTCTGAAAGAAAGAAAGCAAGCAGTACAGCCTCTGAGGTGGAAGTTGCACATCTTTTATGATCTAGCCTTGGAAGCCATATGCCGTCACTTCTGCCGTATTCTATTGCTCACCTGGGCCGGCCCTGATTCAAGTCTGGAGGGAGTCATACAGTGCCAGTGGCATGTATATCAGGAGCCATCTTAGAAGCTGGCTATGACAATGTCATTATCACATCTGGAAAAAGTGTAACAGTGCTTACTTTTCTTTCATTCTCACTTAAAAACAAATTCTTAGTTGGAGGAAAATTGCTTTACAATGTTGTGTTGGTTTCAGCCATAATTGTACAGATCAGCCATAGTTACACATATATCACCTCCCCCTCGCCCAGCCCACCTCTCTGGGTCATCACAGAGTGCAGGCTGGGCTCCCTGTGCTGTACAGCAATCTGTTTTACACATGGCAGTGTGTACACGTCGATGCTACCTTCTCCATTTGTCCCACTCTCTCCTTCCCCCACTATGTCCACAACAATAATTTCTTAATATCATCATCTGTCTAGTCACTGTCCAAATTTTCTCAATTATTTGCTTCTGTCAGGATCCAAAATCCAGAATCCCCTTGTAGCTCAGTTGGTAAAGAATTTGCCTGCAGTGCAGGAGACCCGGGTTCAGTCCCTGGGTTGGGAAGATCCCCTGGAGAAGGAAATGGCAACCCACTCCAGTATCCTTGGCCTGGAAAATCTCATGTACAGAGAAGCCTGGTGGGCTGCAGTTCATGGGGTCACAAAGAGTCAGGCACGACTGAGCGATTAACACTAAGTTCCATGTATTACAGTTTGTTAGTATGTTTCTCTTGCATGCATACTCAGTTGCTTCAGTCGTGTCTGACTCTTTGCTATCCTATGGACTGTAGCCCACCAGGCTCCTCTGTCCATGGGATTCTCCAGGCAAGAATACTGGAGTGGGCTGCTGTGCCCTCCTCCAAGGAGTATGCCTCCCAAGCCCCTTTAAATCTATAGAGTGCTGCTTCATTTTGTTCCCTGGCAGTTTAATTGTTGACCTCACAAAGGTTTCTTGAGGAATAAATGAGGCAATAGAAGCAAAACCCCTCCCATGATACAGGCCTGCTGCTGGCCCAATGCTGACTTGGTGTGAATAGAGAAAGGCTCTCCTTGCTCAGGAGCGGACATTATCGAAAGCCTGGACAATCACCACATCCAACCCTTGAGGAGAAGTGCTAGCTCTGGGTGTGATACATAAGCATTCAGCTTAAACTCACCTGAGCATGGTTCCATAATTCAAACTTTAAAGATCAGTAGCCTGACCATATGGGTCCCATGTGGAATCAGGGGAAGCACCTATCATACGGACAGCCTTGATGTGTCCCAAGAAGGCTTTCAAGATGTCTGTAGGCTTCAGCCTGGCTCTTGATGCCCCAGAACCCACACTTTCACCTGCTCACGTGCTCGGTTGCCAGCATGTCTGCTTCAGGCTCTACCATCTAGCCATATTCCCTGGATGAGGCTGCAGTGTTCTCCTGGAAGGCAGGATAGCTATGAATCTCCCTATTGGTCTTCCTCTCAGCTAAATAGGAATTGGGCCTCCAAGAGTGGTGAACAAGACAAAGAGGCCTGACCTTGGATGGTACCTGGACCACTGTGCAGGACAGGGCACAGTTGCATAGACGAAGGCGTGCCAGTGATGGTTTCGATTCATGCGCCCTTCTGAGCGTGCCTGGTGTGCCAGAGCAGACGTATCCAGGAGGGAGAGCTCTTCTGGGTTTTGGGCTCTACCAGGAAGCCCAGAATTTTATTATTTTACTCTGTAAGTAAGTTTATGTCTGCAAATGGCTTCCCTCTGCTGAAGCGCCGCACAGCGTGCGCAGCGGGAATACCTATACATAGCGGCACTTCTTGGATTAACTGGTTGGTCCTTCTTTTCCCTGATCTCTCCAAACAGGATAAAAGCATCTTCAACTCAAAGATAACTGTTTCCTTTAAACAGATCCAGGATTCCTAAGGCCCCTGGGTCCATCTGGTCATCCCAGTTGAAGATTCACTTCTTTCCAGTCATGAGGCTCTTCATTCTGCTCTCTTTGACTGTCTTTTCAGGTAAGAGATGGGGAAGGATCATCTCCAGGCCTCCAAGCTTCCCAGAGGCTGTGCATGCTAACCCTAAACAGTACTTTTCCTTTCCTACCTGGAGTTCCTGCTTATTAATAAGTGCAAGCCACCGAAGGAGCCGGATGGGAAAATAAAAGGTGGTGAAATAATACATCTTGTCCAAATTAGTCCTTGTTCTTCAATCTGATAAAAGGGTTGTGGGGAATTTGAAACCCTCAGCTAAAATTAGGGCCCTGTATTCTCAGTGTAAGTTTCCCTTCCCTTTACCCTTCTTCCTTTAAAAACATTTGTGCTGATATATGAGGATGGGACTTCCTTCTTTCTGCACATACCTGACCCCAAAGATGAGAAGGTCAGAGGACCAGGCTGCCCCCAGCTCTGCCCTCCTCCAGCCTTGTGATCTCTGAAGTTACTACACCTCTCTCTGGGTCAGCATCCAGGCTGGTAAACTGATTATCACGTGATCTTTCTCATGGGGTCCATATGAGAACAAAATATCATAGCCTGTCAAGTGACATCAAGACACGAGTCTGCTTTGTGGGCTGGTCACACCCGCCGCAGGCTATTCTGGAGGCAGCACGGAGGGGCCCCAAGGCACATCTGGAAGGCTAAGGGAGGGCTGGGCTCTCTTAGCCATCTCATCTCCTTGGTCGAACACTTCCCCAGCCACCGTCAAGCTGGATGAGGCCTGTATGACTTCCTTTTTATGCAACATCTTGAGACGACAGAGGTGCCCACACCGGTCTGGCACAGAGGAAACATGAAGTTCTTAGCCCCTGAGGATAGAGCAGAACCGGATGCCTCGGTCTTCAGTCCTGGACAGCCAGCAGAAGCCTCAAAACTGCCTTACTTTTTATTTTTCTAAATTAAAAAAAAATTTTTATTGAAGTATAGTTGATTTGGGGCTTCCCTGGTGGCTCAGCAGTAAAGAATCTGCATGCAATTCAGGAGCTGCAGGTTCGATCCTTGGGTTGGGAAGATCGCCTGGAAGAGGGCATGGCAACCCACTCCAGTATTCTTTCCTGGGGAATTGCATGGACAGAGAAGCCTGGTGGGCTATAGTCCATGGGGTCACAAAGAGCTGGACATAACTGAGCAACTAAGTGAACACACACACATACACACACACACATATATTCTTTTTCAGATTCTTTTTCATTATAGGTTATTACAAGATACTGAATATAATTCCTTGTACTATGCAATAGGTCTTTGTTGTTTAGCTGTTTATATATAGTAGTGTGTATCTGTTAGTTCCAAACTCCTAATTTTTTTCTCCCCCCTGTCCTTTCCCTTTTGGTAACTGTAGTGTTTCCTATGTCTGTGAGTTTGTTTCTGTCTCAAACCTCCTTACTTTCCTTTCAACGGTGCCAAGGTGAAGTGGGGCAGGGAGCGGGAGCTAGGGGCAGAGAACCTTCTAACAGTAAGCCTCAGGCTCTTCAACCCTCCCCCCAGACAAAATGAGTGGCCTCCTGAAGCCTTTCAGAGGGGTGTACGTATTCTACCTGCTCTTAGAGCAGGGAAAAATTTCTTCTCCAGGTTTGCTGTGTTAGTTTGCTAGGCCTCCTGTAATAAACCCGGACTGTGTGGCTGCAACAATAGACGTTTGTTTCCTTGCGGTGATGGAGGCTGAAGTCCAAGGTCAAGCTGTCAGCAGGTTTGGTTTCTCCCGAGGTCTCTCTCCTTGGCTTGCAGGGGCCACCTTCTCACCGTCCCCACAGCCATCCCTCTTGTCTGTGTCCCAATCTCCTTTTTTATTAGGACACCAGCCAGATTGGATTGGGGCCTATTCTAACGACCCTACTTTAACTTCATTACCTCTTTAAAGGTTCTGAATCCAAATACAGTCACATTCTAAAGTACCGAGTGGGGCTTCCACGGTGGCTCAGTGGTTAAGAATTCACCCGCGAATGCAGGAGACACGGGTTCAACCCCCCATCTGGGAAGGTCCCAAATGCTGTGAAGCAATGAAGCCCGTGGGCCACAACTATTGAGCCTGTGCTCTAGAGCCTGGGAGCTGAAACCACTGAAGCCTGCAGGCCCTGGAGCCCGTGCTCCACGACAAGAGAAGCCGCCACAGTGAGAAGCCCGAGTACCGCAACTAGAGAGTAGCCCCCGCTCACCGCAACTAGAGGAAGTCCACATGCAACAATGAAGACCCAGCACAGCCAAAAATAAATAAATAAGATTTTTTTAAAAAGCACTGGGTGGTTACCACTTCAACACATAAATTTCAGGGGAACACTGTTCAGCCTCTTAACAGTTAGTTGCCAACCCCCAAACAGGCAAAAATCTGCCTCCAATGCTTTCATTAATTTCCCTCCAGGGTACAGGGGCTGAGATGTGTTTAAAAGAACGATGGTGTTTGTGTGTGTTTTCACAGATGCCATGGTCATGGATGAGAAGGTCAAGGAAAGCTTTGTGCTGGACACAGCTTCCGCCATCTGCAACTACGACACCCACTATAAGGACCACCCCAAGTACTGGTGCCGAGGCTATTTCCGGGACTACTGCAACATCATCGCCTTCACACCCAACAGCACCGATCGCGTGGCCCTGAGGGACACAGGAAACCAACTCATTGTCACTGTGTCCTGCCTGACCAAGGAGGATACGGGCTGGTACTGGTGTGGCATCCAGCGTGACTTTGCCAGAGATGACATGGACTTTACAGAGCTGGTTGTGACCGATGACAGAAGAGCCATCACCAACAATTTCTGGTCCGGGCAAGGTAAGGAACCTGTTGTGGGTCTAGCTGGGGGTGACCCACGGTGGTGGGTGGGAGCTGGTGAGGTTAAATACTCATTGAGCACCAACTCGGTTCTCTGGGTTAACCTGGTCCCTCCCTCCCTCCAGAGTTGGGTGGCTGCTGATGGTGCTGATGATTAACTGGGAATCTGTGGGAAGAGGAGGGTGCCTGGGCCCCAGGGTGCTCTTAAGGACCTCTCTCCCCTCATAGCCATCTGATTTGGGCGGCTCTCTGGTGTGAGAACTTTGGCTTGTGAACAAGAATCTTGAATATTCACTTCTTGAGAGGTGGCTGAGGCTGTAAAAAGTGGACTAGGCACCTGGCCGGGCTTCCCAGGTGGCACTAGTGGTAAAGAACCCGCCTGCCAATGCAGGAGACGTAACAACCGCCAGCTCGATCCCTGGGTCTGGAAGATCCCCTGGAGAAGGGCATGGCAACCCACTCCAGCTTTCTTGCCTGGAGGATCCCATGGACAGAGGAGCCTGGTGGGCTATAGTCTATAGCGTCACAAAGAGTTGGACATGACTGAAGCAACTTAGCAAGCACACAGGCACCTGGGCAAGCACCCTCAAAAATTGTGCACTTAAATAATTTTATGATATACAGAGATAAATATGGTGCAAGAGGTCAATGCTTTCTTTTAAGGGGTACACTGTTGCTCCTGGAGGCAGCTGGAAGGGTGTGGGTAGAGCAGCCTGGAGGGGCAAGTCTGTCTAAGCCAGTATGTTGCTCCTTTGGGCCAGGCAGAAGGGATAGGGGCTCCATTTGCTCCCCAAAGTCCTTCTGTCAAATGTTGAAAACCTCCCTTTACACCAGAAAACCTCTCTCAGGCACATTGCTCTACCTGCCCCCCCACCAACCCTCCCCACCCCATGCCTTCTCCTTATTTCCATTTCTAGAAGAGATGTCTTGGGCTCCCTGGTGGCTCAGTAAGAATCTGCCTGCCAATGCAGGAGACATAGGTTCGATCCCTGGTCTAGGAAGATCCCACAAACCGTGGGCCTGGAATCGCAGCTACTTAAGCCCACGAGCCCTGAAGCCAGTGCTCTGCAACAAGAGAAGCCGCTGCAATGAGAGGCCCATGCACCTCAAATAAGAGTAGCCCCCACTCGCCGCAATTAGAGAGAAGTCCTCACAGCAGTGAGGGCCCAGCACAGCCGAAAATAAATAAATAAATGAAAACTGGAAGGGAAATCTTTTTCTAGCTTCATCAGAGGACAATGCCAGCAGGAAAACATAGCACAGGGCATAAGGGAGGCTCGGGGAGGCCTCCTCCTGATACTGGAGAGCCTTGCTCACATTTGACCAGCTGGTAGTTTCTTCGGCACACATCTTACTGAAAGTGTGACATCCTTCACATCCACCGTGTTTCTACTTTGTGTGGTTCTGCTTTTACTTAAGTGTTGTAGTCTATCCTGAGTTTTAGGCTCAGGATGAGAGAAGTCCCACCTAAATGAGCTCCTCAGTTTACACGAAACACAGACACACCCCATCCACTGATCTCATAGGGGGCAAGGCGGGTGACTCTGGTGGCCCTTCTCTTGCTGGGTTTTGATAGGTGTCAGAAACACAACGTGGCAATTGTGTTGCCTACTGATCAGTTCCTTAAGGACAGGACTGGCACTCTGGTGCCTCTGACAGTCCCCTCTCATAGCTGTCAGCCTCTCTAACCAAGAGCCATATTTAGTCAACATAGAACCTTTGTGCAAATCTGGAAAAGGCGCCCTTCCTCCCAGTGCATGGAATTCAATGGCAGGGTATATGGTTTGGCAAACAATGTATGGGCTGGATTTCAGCCCTTGCTTGTTCCATCCGCCTTCTGCCTTGTGCGGGCTTTCCTGATAGCTCAGTTGGTAAAGAATCTGCCCGCAATGCAAGAGACTCTGGTTCGATTACTGGGTCAGAAAGATCCTCTGGAGGAGGGATAGGCTACCCACTCCAGTATTCTTGGGCTTCCCTGGTGGCTCAGCTGTAAAAGAATCCACCTGCAATGTGGGAGACTTGGGTTCGATCCCTGGGTTGGGAAGATCTGGAGAAGGAAAAAGCTACCCACTCCAGTATTCTGGCCTGGAGAATTCCATGGACTGTATAGTCCATGGGGTTGCAAAGAGTCAGACACAACTGAGTGACTTTCACTCACTCTGCCCTGTGCAGGTGAATGTAGCCCAGTATTCCCCCAGGACACTCACTCTCTGGAGACTGAGAGAAGGGTAGGCAGAGATGCAGAGATGCAGAAGGCAAAGGAAGGGCGTGAGGTTGGGCCTTATTTGACTCTCAACAAATCCTTTCTGGCAGACCTATCGGGCAACAAGAACAGAAGCTGCAGGGCTTCCAAGGTTGTCCACAAGGCAGATCACTCCAGGTGAGCAACTTTAGGGGACAAGTGGACTTTGGGTGGGCAGGAGCAATGCAGCACGGCAATGGGTTTGCACCCTCTACTTTCCAGCTGTGTATTGTTTCTCCTCTTTTGAACTATCCATCTTCAGTGTGACTGTTTGCTTTCTTTTGAAAGAATACAGTTTAGGACTCTTGATTGCAAGCAGCAAAAATGCCCTCTGGCTACTTTGATTAAAAGGGAGATTTCATCATAAGGAGAAAGCAGTGTCTGATGAAATGCAGGGGCAAAGGTGTGGCCGTGCTCAGAAATGGGGAGCATCATCAGGATTTATCTCTGTCTTCAATCTGCTTCACTTTTGTGTGGTTGCTTCTTCTCTCTCCCTACTGCCCTCTTATAATTTTTTTTTTTTTTTTTTTTTTCTGCCCTGGGAGAAGATAGTCCACTTGTAGCTGATGAGTTTCTTTTCCCCCGGTTCCCCCAGCCTAAGACCGCATCCGCACACTCCCATGTCAGTCTCTGAGGAGGGGGCTGGGCCTGGCTTGGTGTCAGCCAGCCACCCCAGGTCCAATCATGTGTGATCATGTGTAATCTGGAGGAGATGGGTGCTCTAAAAGAATCTGGTTTCCAGGGGCTGCTGGAACTTGATGGGAGCAGGGCCTGGGAGAGGGGATGGGTCCCAGGAAAGGGGATCCTGAGCAGAGAACCTAAACGTAGTTTCTTCCAAGATATATGGATACTGTCTATGTTTCCTTCCAGGATGTCCATTCTCATCATTTGCATACTGATCACGGGCTTAGGGCTCATCTCCATATTCAGTCGCTTGTCCCGAAGGAGGAGAAACCAAATAAACAGAAGGGGTAGGTAGAAGTTTGGGGCAGGGGTGGAAATTGAGGAAAATGAAAGGGGTCAAGGAACAGTTCTCAAATGGGTGAATGGGACCCTCCTCCTATTGCCTGGCCCCCGGATTCCCATGCAGCCTGCCCACGGACTGAGGGCAATTCTGTTTCATGGTCACAAAGGCACCCTGAGAGGTGGCAGAGAGCACTGTGGAGGCATGTGCAGACCAGGGAGGAGGGGGACATGACACTGGGGAGCTTCTGGGGCCCCTGGGCAAGCAGGCGTAGAGAGGTCTCCTTGAGAAGAAGGGCTGGGAGTGGTTGGCAGTGGAAAAGGACAAGCCCAAGGGCCTCAGGCCTGGCCTCGAACCGCGGGAGGAGTGGCCCTTAACTTTGTGCCTCCTTCTTCCCTTGGGCGATTGCAGGTAAAGGCCTAACGAGAAACCAGAAAACCAGCCAAGCTTCTGCAAACCCCACGCCACTGGTAAGTTCCCTCCTTGACTCTTCTATCTTGGGTTCCATACCCACTGCTCCCTGACCTGTAGGGCTCCCTGTTCCTAAACGTAGGAACTGTGTTCAGAAGAGTGTAGATATGCCCATCTTTCCTGTGGGGCCGCTTCAGAGAAGCCAGAATCCCCAAGGCCACCATGTGGGGAAGCGGCTAACCTCTCAAGTGGACACAGGGTAGAGACAGCATCAGACCCAAGCGCCAGAAGTTGGCTAATAGGTTTTTGTTTGTTTATATGCTCAGAACCCACAGAAGTACCTTCGGCAATGGAGAAACTGTGGGCATAACTATAAAACAGACTCCAACCTCCTCTGAGTATGGAAATGTAGAAAACAACATTTTAGAGAATGAGAGAACACAAACAAACTAGAAACATCTGTTAATGAAACATAAGGGTCTACAGCCAGACAAATCTGCAACCCAAAGCTCGGTGATAATTTGGCTCCGGGGCCAGAGCAGGAGCTCTAAGAATTCAAAGCAGTGGCTTCCGTGGCATTCCTGGCTTTTTGCCATCTAAGAGCTGTGGAGGTGTGGGATATAGACAAAGCAACATCTTGCTTGGTTTTGCCCAAGATCACACCCTTTGGGGGGCTTCCCAGGGGTCTTAGTAAAGAATCTGCCTGCAATGCAGGAGACCTGGGATTTAATCCCTGGGTTGGGAAGATCCCCTGGAGAAGGAAATGGCTACCCACTCCAGTATTCTTCCTGGAGAATCCCATGGGCTCCTCGGAGGAGCCTGATGGGCTACAGTCCAGTTCAGTTCAGTTGCTCTGTCGTGTCTCTTTGAGACCCCGTGGACTGCAGCACACCAGGCCTCCCTGTCCATCACCAACTCCCAGAATTTAATCAGACTCATGTCCATTGAGTCGGTGATGCCATCCAACCATCTCATCCTCTGTCATCTGCTTCTCCTCCCACCTTCAATCTTTCCCAGCATCAGGATCTTTTCCATTGAGTCAATTATTCGCATCAGGTGGCCAAAGTATTGGAGTTGGGCTACAGTCCATGGGGTCAAAAAGAGTTGGGCATAATCGAGTGACTGAGCACAAACACACTCCCTTTGGGACACAATTGGAGTCTAGATTTTTGCAAAAAGCATTTTCACTTCTTTAAGGCATGACCTAGGGCAACTTATTACTTGTCTGTTTACTTCTGTATAATTTGAGGACCCCATACTCCCCAGGATTTTTTATTCATTCACTCATTCATTCATTCAATAAACAATGACCATACCAGATTCTGGAATACACAGCTGAGTCAAAGAAATAGCATCTGTCTTCATGAAGCTTATAATGCAGAGTGGGAGGTAGGCAAACCATCTCAGACACACGCTCACACACACACACGTGAAATTGTCAACCATAAGTACTCTAAAGGAGAGATGCATGGTGCTCTGAAAGTTGAGGCAACGGAACCCAACCCGAATTCTTATCTAGCAGGGCATTGTACAATCTGGTTTAGCCGCGGCGAGTTTCCTCACACTCAGGCGACAGGAACGTGCAGCCTGGGTCAGGGTCTCTTCTGGGCTCTGAAGGAGTCAGCTGCATCAGTGTCACCAGAGCTTAGTGAGAATTGAACGCAGGCCCCATGCACCAAGCTTTGCTGCCAACTAGCTGATGATCTTTAAATTATGACATCTGATTTTCGCTCTGAAAACAAACTTTGGTGTTGGGCCCCTGTGAAGCCCCTGTGACCGAGTTTCCCACTTGTGCTGCAGAAACACACAGCAGAGGTAGGCAAGAAATCTCAATTCAATTCTCCTTTTCTATTTCCAACAAAGTAGACAACTCTTTGAAGTCCCTTCCACGTGTCCTGACTTCAAAGGCAATGGCTCATACTGAACAGATGGGGCTGAAGATTTCTTTTATTAAGTTCATAAATAAAATGATGCTACAATGGAATCACCATGGCAACCGGCCCACAGCTTGGGGACTGATTCTGATCTCAGGTGTTCTGAAGTCCCCTCTAACCTCGCCAACGATCATTTGCAGATAGGTAAGAACAGACCCAGTCAGGGGGTTGTGCTCGGCCACTCCTGAGCAACACCACAGTCAGATAACATCTCAAGATCTTAGTTCTCACGCAACCAGCTAGTCAAAAGTGAAGAAGAGGGCCAGATCTTGATCAGGGGGCCAGAAGATCACTTTTGCTGTATTCCTTAGCAAATAAATTTCTGACCCAGTGTTGAATGAACTCCAAGATATGACTAACTTCTCTCAGGATATCACTGGGAAAGTATTTCTAGAAAAGTTTGTTTTAAAGTATAATATTCCAGTTTACTTCTGAATTAGTATTCCATGTTGTTCTACCCAAAGAAAGGGGGAGAGGCTACATTAGAGGTTCTCAAGAGTCTCTTGGCTCAAAGACTGGGAAACTGCCACCGGTTTGGGAAACTGTATGGGGAACTGCCACCAGACTGAATGGACACTGCTTCTGATCAGTAAGAAACGAAAGTGTGATAAGAGAAATATTCATTCACATCAGCAAACAAATCGAGACGAGGGCATCAGTAGTTGTGGGTGTAAGTGAGGTGATATTGTCATGAATGCCAGCATTACCTACACGCCTAGCTTCCACCTGGATGTCTACACCTCTCTCCCCCTAGAGTGTGTCTCCTGCTTTTCAGACCCTGGAATCTCCCCACTGCTTCTGCTGCCCCCATAAAATCCCTGCTCTTCCAGTCCCTCCGGAGAGAGTTTTGGCCAGTCTTCATACTCAGGACACTCAGTGGCGTCCCGTCTGGGCAGCCCTGGGACAGGGTTCTATATACACCTGCATGTTTAGGTCCAGGCTCTCACAGAGTCTTTTAAGAACACAGTTCCTTCAGCCCTAAGCCCTCTCTGCATAGGTAGGGAACCCAAAGCTACTCAACAAGCAGGCTGATGGCAAGAGCAGGGAAGGGGACCCCATTCCTGCCATCCTCTGTATGCCCACTCAGCCAGTCCCTTCCCTCCCCAGTCCCAGATCAAACAACATCAAAAGTCTGAATCCTTCTCCTGAAGCCATGTGTTGAATTTGCACAAAGAAGCCACTAGCCCACCGGTTTTGCAAACAGCAATCCATCCTTGGGACTTCCCTGGTGGCTCAGACAGTAAAGCGTCTGTCTACAATGTGGGAGACCTGCGTTCGATCCCTGGGTCGGGAAGATTCCCTGTAGAAGGAAACGGCAACCCACTCCAGTACTCTTACCTAGAAAATCCCATGGATGGAGGAGTCTGGTGCATGCTACTGTCCATGGGGTTGCAAAGAGTTGGACATGACTGAGTGACTTCACTTTCACTTTAATCCATCCTTGGCTGGGTGGGTTAGGACATCCTACTACACAAGGCAAGAGAGCAGTCATCAATTTTCCATGACAGATGAAGACATCCATAGACATCTTGGAAGATGCACACTTACCTATCTGGAAAACTATTTCCTTTGGGAATCCTACAGGTTGGTTCTGGTTCCATGGTTGAGTTCACAGCCTGTTTTCTCCCCTTACATACCAAAGACTTGCTGAATCTGTGGTCAACTATTTACTCATTTCGTCTTTCAGCAAGGCTAGTTGTGTGCCACTTTTCATGATAGGGAGACAAAAAAATCAAGACTTTGTAAATGCAGGGTTGTGCTGTTAAAATTAGGAAGTTTCAACAAAACAGGGAAGAGGAATTAATCTGATGTTTCATGTATTGGGTGGCCATAGGACGCTGGTTATACATCTTCTTGCAAGCTGTTCAGAAGGTATTGGCCCTGAACTGGAAAGCTGATGTGGCTTCTAACTTCAGGGTTGGTAGAATTGTTTGAAGTCTGCTCAGTTTCAGGTGAGACTGAGTCCTCCCCTACCAACACAGCCAGCGTGGGGGAGAAGGGCGTTCCTGGCGCTCTGCTGCCCTCGTGCGGCCGACCGCGCTGTGGCACTGCCGTCTCTTCCCAAGACTATTTCCCTAAACCGGCTCTCCACAGAGGGAGCCCTTCCTTATCAACTCTCACTTCCTCTGTCTTCCCCTCAAAATCCAGCTGTCAGGAGCAGCTGCTCCATCAGAGAGCGAACATACTCCCTAGAATAGATCATCTAACTTGACCTTTCTAGTTTCCCTGCCACTGAATGGGGTCTGGGACAGCTTGCGGTGGAGGCCAGAAGCATGGAATTTGAAGTCAGAGGGTTTAAATTTTGTTCTGCCGCTTACTAGCTGGGAGACACTGGGTAAATTATTTCATCTCTTTGAACCTTAATTTTCTTACCTTGATTCTCAAAAATATTACTTAATGTATTTTTAAGAGAGATTTGTAGAAAAAGCTTTCCTCCCCGCGGGATGAGCTCCGTTGGTGGGCACTCCTTAGTGAGGGACGCCCCTGCAGAGTGGAGTGGTTTGTCTAATGAGTGAGTCTGGGAGTAGGAACCAGAAGTGACTGCTCGGCTCTTCCCTTCCTTTTTTAATCCCTTGGGTGCAGATTTCAGGAGCACACGGTATCTTTCGCAACTCCTGAGGGCAGCTGAGCTGCCGTTGGGGTTGTGGGGAGGGGCAGGGGCTTGCCTTAGTGCATGGAGTTGAGGGTTCTGCAGCTATGGGTTTATGCTTATATTTTCCTATGTTTGTAATAAAGATGCTGCTTTGATCTCTATCTGCCGAGTCCACTTATTTCTCACTTGGTGGGGAATTCAGGTGGGGAATGGGAACGCTAGGTATCAGGCTCTCTGAAAATCTTCAACAAGGTAAATGAAGGACTTCAAAAGTTACAAAAAAAGGTTTTTAAAGGAAAAAATACTTCTTCCCATCTCTGCCCCTCAGCCCCTCAGTTATCAGGTTCCCCCTCCCCAGAAAATAGCAATTACTAAAACCATTAATGATGTTTCTTCCAGAGAGAGACTAAACATACCTAAATACAGGTATGGATTCGGTATTCGTGTGTGACTGTGAGCTCAGGCAAGTTGTTTGACCTCCGTGTGCCTCCATTTCTGTACCAAAAATGAGAATAATAACTGCTGCAACCTCCTGGTGTTTTGTGGGGATTCCATGAACACATGCCAAGCACTCATACAGTATAGCAAGCCTCACTTAGTCTTAGTCTATTTGACGAATGCTGCAGTTCAAATGACATAGGTGACTTCCACATGTTTAAGTACGATACATTCTTTGAAACAGAATTTAAAATGTTAGCTGTTGCCAAAATGCCTTTCATAGTAGTTGTATCAACTCACTCTCCCACCAGTAGTATATATGTGTTTTAGTTCTCCACAATCTTGTCCAGTTTGTTAGCAAACTTTTTGAATTTGGCAGATCTTACTGACAGAACTTATTATCTAATTATAGTTCTAACTATGACTTATCTTAAAGAGTAAAGTTGAGTATCTCTTTGTATGTTTGAAGCCATTTATATTTCCTTTTCTGCTAATAGCCTAACCTTATCCATTCTTTTACTTTTCTATTGAGTTGTTGATTTTTCCTTATTGATTTATTTATAGGAACTCATATATGTTGACAAAATCAGCTCTTTGTCTATGAGATGCTCTGCAAGTATTTTTCCAGCTTACCATTTGTCTTTTGAATGGTACTTTGTAAGTTAAGTTAATCAGTCCTTTCAGTTTTATTGACCATGCATCATGTAGTCAAAGGCATACTTCACTTTGTTGTTTTCCAAAGTTCTCCCATATTTACTTCTAGTACTTTTATGATTTCTTTAGTTAAACTTTTGACATATCTGGAATTTTGAAAAAAGGAGTAAGATATAGATCTGATCTTATTTTCATCTTCATGACTACCTAATTTTCTCAACACCATTTATGAATAAACGAATTTTCCCCAAATGATTTGATATACCAACTTCATCATACTCTAAATTTCCTCTTGTGGAATTTTTGGTCTATTTCTGGTCTTTCTATTTTATCCCTTTATTTTTTCATTCATAAACCATTAACATGTTTTAATTAGCCATTCTTAATAAAACAGTACTTTCAGTTAGCTGTTCAGGTTAGCCTTCCCATCTTTTATTTGCTTACTTTTATGAATGATCTTTCTTGTTTATGGCTTACAAAGGAAATTTAGAATAAACTTACCTAGTAAAAAGTAATCTTATTGATATTTTTACTAGGACCATCTATGGGGTTATCCATTGGAATTTGGCAGGGGAGAGGGCTAGCATTTAGATCAGTTTTTAGTTCCCCTATACTGTTGTCATACATATCTCTTATGCTATAGCAAGGAGATGGACATCCTCATTTGAACAGTGCTTTATCCAACAGGGACCTTGTTTTGTGTAGTGCTCTGAGATGTACAGAGCACTTAATGATATCTCACTTATTTTTACACTAGGAGATGTGTTATTAGTTCTGTTTTCAAGATGAGGAAATTGAAGCTTCAAAAGTTTAGCATACTTGCCCCAATGAATGAAGGACGTTAGTTAGTGGTAGAATTTGGGACTCATACCCCAATCGATCCTGAGTTAGTTCCAGAATACCACCACTTTCATTAGGCTTTTCTGGCTGCGGATGAGCTCGGCACCTCTAGAGGTGATGGGGAGAGACACATCAATGATGGAGAAGGAGTCAGGATTGCAGAGTTTGTTTTTATTTGTAATCCAACCCGGATTGTTCATTTGGTTGACTCTTCCCAAGTAGATCAATGATGTCAAGGGAACACTCTTGGTGCTGTGAGCTCTGTATCACACTTTTTAGAAGGTGACAGGGGAGGTACTCTCAGCTCTCAACAGTCTAACAGGCTGTTGGTCCAAGCAGGAGGGCCATAGATCTTTTCTCAGGCCAGGAAAAGATTGACCCTTGGTCTTCAAACTGGTGACTAGCATTGTCCGAGCACACCCAGACAGTTCCAGCTGTGGCTTCATCTGGTCGTAGTCCAGAATTTGTTAAAATGGAAAATGATGGATGAAGATGGAGGTGAGATAAAAGGAACTGGACTCAAGCCTCATTGGAGAGGCAAGGTGAGTTTGTCACTTTAACCTGAGCATAGACAGCAGGATCCGAGTGTACAGCATTCTGTATACTCTCGGTGAGGTGATCGCCATTTTCTTTGGGGGCTTTGAAAATCATGCTGGCATAGGTAAGTACCTCCTCTGAGGATGAAAGCTGCAGAGGAGGAAGGAAGAGGAGGAGTGAGTCATTTTGATTTGCAGGAAGGTGTCTCTTAGAAGCAAGTGACACTTAAAAGCAACTTGAAAGCTTGGGTCAGAGAAGACCCACGGAGATCAGAAGAACCCTTCGAAGAATCAGTTGCCCAGTGTCCAGTGGCATCAGGTCTCCATATTCAGGAAACAGAGTGGCTGTCTTACCTTGGCTGGATGATCTGAAGGAGGATCCAGGGTCTGGGGACTGGAATGACCTGCTGCAAGTGCCAGGAAGAAGAGGAACAAGTCTCACCCATGGGGCCTGGAGGAATTAGAAGCTTCTTTCTTTAATCTTGGGTGAAGGGACAGGGTAGCGGGGAGGTGCTGGAGGTGGGAAAGGTGGAGGATGAAGAGGGCCGGGAGAGAAGTGAAGGGGTTCAAGTCCTTAATCTGTGGATAGCGTGGGCTGTCTGATTTACTCCCCTCAAAGCTACCCCTATTCTCGATGGCAGAGAAAGAAGGGCTGTCACAGCTCTTGGAGACTTACATTTTCTGAAGCTCTTTATGATGAGGAAGACAAAGGCCATCAGCAGCAGTGTCAGTATAACCCCGGCAAAAAAGGCTAAGACCAAATGTTCTTTGCTGTTGTGGTAAAGAAAGGGGGCAGATGACCCATGGGACTTTTTGAAGGCCTTAAGACAAGAGGGTGACCCTTTCCACCTATGGGTAAACCCCTGAAATAGCTTTCACACTGGTTAGTCAACTTGTAATCTCTCCCCGCAGTTTTCAACTTTTGGCTTTCAGGTTCCGGATCCACTTGAGGTGTCAGTAAAAGCTGCGGGCTCTGTTCCCCCTTAAAAATGTTCATAGGACTGCACATAGCAAATTTTATAAGTTTAGGGGCTTCGTGAGTCTCTCAAGGCATGGGGGACCCCAGATAAAGAGCCACACTCTGAAGGTAAAATACCGATTTACTACTACTGCTGTTTTTGGTTCCTTCACCCCAAACCTCCCTCCCCAAGTCCATAAGGCAAAGTGGTCAACACAGAATCAAATGCCATGTGGTATGAGATGCAATGGGAGGCATTTCTTGCTTACCTGGGGTGGCCAGAGAGGCAGGGTGCAGAGGTCACTGCTGAGGCTGTGGTGGGGTGGGTACCTGGTCCCTCTGTGAAAGAATACAAAGGGGATTAGTGCATCGGCCACATCTTCTCCAGCCCAAGGGTCCCCATGTGCTCCCCCTTAGCCAAGCAACCAGTGGAGTCTAACCATGGGGGCTACAGCTCTGCAAGAGGAGGGAACATTGTTTCTTAAGCCTGTATTTTTTAACATGAAAACTACATCAGGAGCTTAAACAATAATCAGCTACCCAAGTGAAAGGAGAGCCTAGTGTTTCTGCAGTCTCATTTGTCCCTGTAATGACATTTCAGGGCTCTCTCTCAAAGATTTTAATGAGACCTAGAGACATATGCTCCCTGGAAATTAAGCAGAGAATCTCAAGGCCAGGGGTTAAAGACCAAAGTGATACCTAGAACTAGCATTTCCCAAAGTCCCGGGGAATATGATCTTAGAAATTGCTGCCTCTTTTTGGTTCATTTGTTTTTTAGGGCAGCTATTAACAGTGACTAGCCAAAGGCAGCCTTGGTGAAGGGACTTTCCTGGAAGCTCAATGCTAAAGAATCTGCCTGCCAAAGCAGGAGACACTGCTTCAATCCCTGGGTCAGGAAGATCCCCATGGAGGAAGAAATGGCAACCCACTCCAGTATTCTTGCCTGGAGAATCCCATGGACAGAGGAGCCTGATGGGCTACAGTCCATGCGGTTGCAAAGAGTCAGACATGACTGAATGACTGAGCATGGTCACACTCAAGGGAAGTGAGCCAGGCTCTCAAACTACCAAGATGGTCTAATGTTGATTGAGCACAGAGACTCCCTTTACTCATATTTGGAGGATCAGATAGTTCTCCCTGGTTCCCATTTCCACTCTTCTTGGCATTAGATCCTGCATCTGATTCTTCCAACTTCAGAAATACCATCCCCTGACAACCCTTCAGCACAGTGTCCAGTGATTCCAGTCCATCTGAACTCACCATCAAGGTAAGTAATGGGTTCTGTTGCAGACTTACTATCGTTTGGTTCAGGTTTGGACATTTGGTTTCCCATGTTGCCTTCCCCTGAGATTAAAAGAAAAAAAAAAAAGGTAGGTCTTAGAAAGCTTGGAAAAGAGAGGCAGCAGAGGGGCCAATTCTGGGATTGTGATCTTAATATAGGAGCTGTAATGAAGGAGAGAGGCAAATGGTGGGAGGGTGTTCTTGTGAGGTCAGTGGTCCTAAACTTTACAGCGTGAGGACCACAGTTCAGCAGGCAGGCCTCAGCTCTGTGATCTCATCAGGGCATCAAGAATTGACTGAATGTTCCAGAACAGACTCATACCAACCAGCTTATAGGAGACTAATGTATGAACTAGAATAACATAAGAAACATGTTTGTATAGCTAGTGCATTTCATCAAAATGTATGAGAAAGCCAATTAAAACCATAATTTTTATTGATAAACATCAAATTGAAGTATGAAAGAAGCAGAATCAATGATTTTAACCTTGAGTGTCACATAGGTCTGATGCATTGGCTTCGGTCTTCCCTAGTGGAGCTGGGCAAACTAACTTGCTCTTGGACGTCCTGCATCAGACACTTCTATTTTGTTCATATATTATCTTTTCAAATGTGACAACGTCTTTATTTAAGCTATGGTTCTTTCATGTTAAACTTTCTGTATTTTCCCTCTTATTTATTTATACAAAAAAGTATAGAGTACCTAAAAGCAGAAAAGTAAAAATCACTCAAACTTCCACTATCCATTGTTAATATTTTAGTGTATTTCCTTTTTGTTGTACTTCCATGCATCTTTTAAAAGCTAGTTGAGATAATTCTTCATACTTCCTTTTCTTTTCTTACTAAGTGTTTCATCATAAACATTTTCCTATTTCACTGAAAATTTCTATAAGCCTCTGAGTGGTGATAGGTCCTTCTGTTGTAACTATGTACTATAGCTTGCTTTTCTAGTTTCCTGCCTGTTGATAAAAATTATTTCTACTTTAAACAAAATAAAATAACAAACAATTTTAGGAGGCCACGATTTTACTACATACTTAGACAAACCCATGAGAAGAATTTTTAATTCTGCTATAACTACTGTATTTTAAGGTTATTTATTTAGACAATAAATGACATCAATTATTTGTACTTAATTATTCAGCTGTCAAAAGTGAATTAATTTCCGAGTCCTTGGACATAGGGAAAGATTGGGAGAAGGACACCTCATTGCCATGTACCAGTTACAACAGCAAAATTATCAAATGCCTTACAATCAAACAAACTTTTAAAGATCGTGTAATCTAGGATAACAAGAAAGATGCCACGGGGAAATTTGGTGAGAATTCTGAGCCATAGGGATAGAAAGTCCATCATCTATAGCAGAATCCATAGGGGTAACAATTTTTCCATCACTTTTTGCTCCTTTTCTAATTTAAAAGTCAATAATCAAGAAGGAGGGGATATATGTGTACATATTGCCGATTCACCATGTTGTACAGCAGAAACCATCACAACATTGTAAAGCAATTATATTCCAATAAAAAATAAAAGGCAACATAATTAAATATAATGATAATAAAAAGTCAGCAGTGTTCTTTGTAGAGTACTGTAAAATACTTATGTAATGTTTTTTAAATATTGAAATATGTGTTTGCACTAATCATAGTATGAATTTATCCTATGAATTTGTACTAGACCGTATCACTGGGGAGGTGGGGGAGGGGAGGATCATAGGTTTCCATAAAATCTTAACCTTCCCATAAGTGGTTCTAAATTTACAACCACCCCAAAGAGATGTTAGCACAGTCACCCAAAACAAAAGCTGGGTCTCCCCATCCTGAAAGACAAAACCTTCACACGTTGCCATAGGGAAATAGTTAATGAATCCACGCTAGTTACGAATCCATTCTGAGAAAAACAGGAAGCATATACCCTTTGAAAACAACACTCCAAACATTTGACAGAAACATAAATCAAAATAGAAACAGTACTCTATATACATACTTTTTCACATTTTGTCCAGCATTGGAGAATCTTACTGATTGCCATAAAATCCACCAACTAAAAGCAGTCATTCACATATAACCTTTCCCCGACCAGATAAAGTTAAAAAAAGTAACTGAAACCACTAAAAATCAGATTAGCATTTTGTTTTGGTGATTATTTCATCTATATTAAAAGATGGGGTAAATGTGTTTACCTTTTAAGACAAAGTCCAGTTTTGAGATGTCATTGTCTAAGACGGAGCTTTTCACTTGCTGCTTCTGTTATCATTCCTGTTTCTCAGAATGATGAAACAGTGATTACCGCCACTGACACCATTAAGCTGTGTGTTGCAAAGATCTTGTCTCAAGGGCCAACTTCCTGTTTGTGGCAAACTGTAAGCAGAGAACTTTTATATCTTTTGACACGTGAATGCCTGAACATTAAGGGGATAAGACAAATTTATTTCTAATTAAGTATTCATTGAATATGAAACTACCATGTCAGATGTTGTGGGGATCACAGTGGTGTGACGTTATCATTGTCATCAAGCATGTCATAATCTCGTTTATTCCAGCCAAGAAAGTAAGGTTGATAGAGAAAAATGAAAAGCAAATGGTGTTAAGTGTGGACTAGACAGATTTTAAGTGTTTTGAGACCATGGAAGTCACCAGCTTCCCCAGTGGCTTAGTGAGAAAGAATCTGCCAGCCAATACAGGAGACATGGGTTCGATCCTTGGGTTGGGAAAATCCCACATGCTGCGTGGCAACTAAGCTTGTGCATCCCAACTACTGAGCCTGCACTCTAGAGCCTGGGAACTGCAACCACTGAGCCCAAGTGCTACAACTGCGGAAGCTCACACACACAAGAGCCTCAGGCTCTGTAACAAGAGAAGCCACCACAATGAGAAGTACACACACCACAAGGAAGTGTAGCCCCTGCTCAACACAACTAGAAATAGCCTGTGTGCATCAGTGACAATCCAGTACTGGCCAAAATAAACAAATAAGTAAAATTTATATATATATATATATATGGCATGGAGATTGCTTCAAAAGGAAGGTGGATCATTTACTTGTAAACATTTACCCATAAAATAATAAGTATACACATTAAAGAGACACAATGGGCCATGTGCTATGGGTATTTCAGAGAGAAAGCAGGAAAGCTCATGAGGCCTACTGTCTAATTGAGAAGAGTAACAATAGAAAAGGAAATAACAGATTGATTACAGATTGTGTTCCGGGACATGAAGGAAAGAGAGAGAGTGCCCTGCTGGGGAGTCCATGATGGGAGGATGTCTAGATAAAATGGATGACCCAGGAATTCCTGTCCAAGGAGTGATATTTACCCTGAGAACCAGAGGATGGGAATGAGCTGGTTGGGCAGAGAGCCTGTGGAAGACAGTTCCAGGAGAGGGCAGGGTAACTCACAGGCTTGGGAGAAGGGAAGAGCTGGCAGAGCAGGCGGGATCAGGCAAGGTGGGATCAGGCAAGGGAGACCTGGAATATGCTTGGGGGAGAAGAAATGGACTGTGTGAGGAAGTTCCCAACCCAAGGACTGCTTGCTGGGCTTTGAGCGATGGATTTCTGGGACATCAGCAAGGTTCAAGAAAGAGGCCTTGGTAAAGGGTGAGACAGAAAATAGTTGTGTAGATAGACTTGAGATATACTGTGGAGGTCTTTAAATCCAAGCAAAAAGTATATTTTAAGTATTAATAAAGAACAACTAAAGATTTTGGAATTCTTGTGTGAATTCCAAACATGACCTGTAAGGAAGATTGTATCACATCAAATAAAATAAACTGTGGGTAAGAAAGAGACAAGGAAATAAGCTGTGTCAGACATACAGGATGGAGTGGGACTCAAGAGGAAAGGCTCAGGTCACACAATAAGGAGGGGAAGTGGGTGTCAAGAAAAGCATCATAGAGGAGATGATGTTTGAGTTGCTTCTTGAAAGATGAATCATGTTTTCTAGGCAGACAGAGGAAGGAAGTGTATTCCAGGGACCATGTGAGCAAAGACATGCTTTGTCACGTTTGTGATATTTAGCGAAATGCAAGTATTTCATCATTGCTGATGCTACAGAGATTAAGAGTGGGTGGAATCTTTTTCCAGTGGGGGAACGGAAAAAGAAAGACTGTAGAGGAAGCACAAGGCCCCATGATAGAGGACCCTAAACAGGTTTTCCTTGGAGACAATGGAGAGACTGCTGAAGGATGAAACATGATCACATTCTGGTTTGGGCAACAGAGTGTAGGAGGGACTTGTGTGGGCCAGACAGGGGGCAGGGAGTCCTTTAGTACGGCAGAGTTCCAGGTGAGAAACAAGGATGATCTAATCAGACCCTGGCCTTGGGGAAGAGGAGGCAGGGCAGAAAGGTGATGAATCTTATGTTTTTCTAGTTGTGAGAGAAAGGTAAGAGGGAGAGAGCGCAAGATAACTCCCAGGTTTCTGTCTTGAATCACCAATTAATGGTGAGAATATAGAAGAAGGTGAGTGTAGGATTGGACATATAGAATGAGCTTCCTTTGAACACATTGAGCCTAGGGTGCCTATGGATTGTACTACCGAGCGATGTCAAGAGGGCAGTCGGATGCACAGGTCAGGGGCTCACAAAAGATCCAGAGCTGTGTGGTAGAGAGTACTAGTTCTCACCCCGAACCAGATCTCCTCTCCTGGCACAGACCCTCTTACGGTTTAGTAGTGCTGTGTGATAAGCTCTGGCCAATGGACCAATGAACATGATGTAGTTCCCTTTTAGTTGAAGCGTTTAATTACTGAAGGAAGACCTCTTCTGACTCCTTCCCCTTCAGGGTGATCACAGAGATTTTGTGATGAGAAGATAAGGTTGAAAGCTCTAAAGTGGATCACTGAGTCACTATAAGGAGGATAGTTTCTCAGGTGGGTCACCTGGACCTAGAGTGGATTTTGTGTGAGCAAGAAATAAACTTTTCTACATTACACTCTTGAGATTTCGGGGCAGTTTCTTACCTCAGTTGACTTATCCTAGCTAATACAACTTGGGATATAGATTAGGAAGCCATCAGCATACATGCGACAGTAGAAGCCACGGGGATGGTAAGATTATCCAGGAACAGTTTGTAGAGTGAGAATAAAACATTCCTAGAACTCTGAGGAACACCACCACTTAAGGGGGAGTCAGAAAAAGTGGAGGAGCTTCCTTAGTGACTTGCTGGTAAAGAATCTACCTGCCAGTGCAGGAGACACAGGTTCAGTCCCCGACCTGGGAGGACCCCACGCGCTGTGGAGCAGCCAAGCCCGTATGCCACTATTATTCTGAGCACTAGAGGCCACGGGCTGCAGCTACTGGAGCCCACACACGCGAGCGCCCCTACTCCACAGCAGAAGCCACCGCAATGAGAAACCCGAGGACAGCTGGAGAGTAGCCCCCACTCTCCGAAACTAGAGAAAAGCCAGCACAGCAACAAAGACCCAGCAGAGTCAAAAATTTAAAAATAAATTAACAAAAAATTTTTTTAAGGGAAAAAAAAAAAAAAACCAACAACCTGGAGTCAGTTATGGAAATTGAGAGGACACAGTGACAGCAGTAATAGCAAATGTAGGGACCAGGGAGGAAAAGAAGGAAAAGCTCTGAGCACCGAAGAACTGATGCTTTTGAACTGTGCTGTTGGAGAAGACTCTTGAGAGTCCCTTGAACTTCAAGGAGATCCAACCAGTCCATCTAAAGGAAATCAGTGCTGAATATTCACTGGAAGGACTGATGCTGAAACTCCAATACTTTGGCTACCTAATGCTAAGAACCGACTCATTTAAAGGACCTTGATGCTGGGAATGATGAAGGCAGGAGAAGGGGACGACAGAGGATGAGATGGTTGTATGGCGTCACTGACTCTATTGACATGAGCTTCAATAAGCTCCTGGAGCTGATGATGGACAGGGAGGCCTTGCGTGCTGCAGTCCATGGGGTTGCAATGAGTTGGACATGACTGAGACTGAACTCAACTGAACAGTGCCAGATGCTGCAGAGAGGTTGATTAAGATGAGGACTGGAAAGAGTTGATCGGATTTAGAAATGAAGAGATCCTGATCTCTTTGCTAAAGCAGCTTGGGGTATCATAGTGGTGGAGAGTTAAGACTTCAGTGAGTTAAAGAGTGAATGGAAATCCCTAGACGTACAGCAGATTAGATCTTTAAAGAGATCCTCTTGTTAAAGAGCACCAACAAAGGCTAGATAAAACATTTGAAACACCATAGTTTAAGATGGTGCTAGTGATAAACAGGGCTCCCCTGGTAGCTCAGCTGGTAAAGAGTCCACCTGCCAATACAGGAGACATAAGAGACATGGGTTCAATCCCTGGGTCAGGAAGATGCTCTGGAGGAAGGCATGGCAACCCACCCAAGTATTTTTGCCTGGAGAATCTCATAGACATAGAAGCCTGGCAGGCTACAGTCCAGAGGGTTGCACAGGGTTGGACACTATTGAAGTGACTTAAAGCACACAATTTAAAAATGCATGACTGATAAGTAAAATAGATAGCCAGTGGGAATTTACTGTGTGACACAGGGAGCTCATTCCAGTGCTCTGTGACAATCTAGAGGGGTGGGAAGGGGTAGAAGGTGGCAGCGAGGTTCAAGAGGGAGAGAACATATGTATACATGTGGCTGACTCATGTTGATGTATGGCAGAAACCAGTACAATATTATAAAGCAGTTATCCTCCAATTAAAAAAAAAAATATATATATATTTTAAATGCATGGCTGAATTAGATGTTGGAAATCCTCAAAAATCAGAGTTGAGACCTGGAGCTGCTGTTTATTCTAGGAAGAGCCACCAATTTTTGGCGACCTGAAGACTAGGTCTACAGGCCTTGTATGAGGTCAGGAAACCTAAAGTCTGCATCAAGGTGGGAAATTGGATCAGATCCCCTGAAATGGAACCCACAGTGAGTGAATTAAAAAAAAGCAAACCAGATGGAAGTGGTAGGGATCCTTAATGTATCAGTTTTCTATTGCAGTATAACAAATATCACAAATATAGAGGCTTAAAACAGTACACATTTCTTCTTTCAGTTTCTGTGGGTTAGAGGCTGTTATGGTTCAGTCGCTCAGTCATGTCTGACTCTTTGTGACCTGATAGATTGCAGCACACTAGGCTTCCCTGTCCTTCACCACCTCCCGGAGTTTGCTCAAACTCACATCCATTGAGTCAGTGATGCCATCCAACCATCTTATCCTCTGTTGTTCCCTTGTCCTTCTGCCTTCGATCTTTTCCAGCGAGTTGGATTTTTGCATCAGGTGGCCAGAATATTGGAGCTTCAGTTTTAGCATCAGCCCTTCCACTGAACAGTCAGCATTGACTTTCTTTAGGATTGACTGGTTTGATCTCCTTGCAGTCCAAGGGACTCTTGTTCATCTTGTTCCTCCTGCATTTCCTGGAAACTGGAATTTACATCTTAAGTCTTGATAAACTCAGGTGAAATATTTCTGGATAGATTATGCCCCAAGTGATATTGTCTACTTCATATTTCAGCAAACCAGGAAACTTATCTGGTTATTCCACAAGAGTGATACCAAGTATAACCAGTGAACTAGGTCACTGGCCACTTGGTTGGAAAGATCTTGATTCATATTATCATTGATTATCACTCTTATGATCATTATAAAACTTACAACAAAAGAATCTAACATTTCCCTTTCTTCATTGATATGTAATCTTTTGCTAACACAAACATATTTCAAATCAATTTGACCTTTTCATATCAAATATTTAAAAAATAATTGGTTTTCCAATGTCTAATTTGAGGTTGCACAACCAATTACCACACATTCAATTTGCATGTACTAAACCACAACCACAAAGAAATAAAAAAAAAGTTAATTGGAGGATAAATGCTTTACAATATTGTGTTGGTTTTTGCCGTTCAACATGAATCAGCCATAAGTATACATATACCCCTGTCTCTGGAACTACCCTCCCGACCCCTCCCCACCTCCCTTCTATGTTATCACAGAGCACTGAGCTGAGCTCTCTGTGTTATACAGCAACTTCCCATTATACACATGGTAGTGTACATATGGTGGTGGTGGTGTAGTCGCTCAGTTATGTCTGACTCTTGTGACCCCATGGGTGTGTAGCCTGCCAGGCTCCTCGGTCCATGGGATTCTCTAGACAAGAATTCTGGAGTGGGTTGCCATTTCTTTCTCCAGGGGATCTTCCCGACACAGGAATCGAACCTGGGTCTCCTGCATTGCAAGCAGATTCTTTACTGACTGAGCTATGCACGCTGTATATATAAACTGATATTCTGAAGGTAGAGATTTGGTACTGTACTTTGGAGTTTCGCCTCTAAAATCCCTGCTCAGCTTATTACTTCCAACTTACTCCTGACTAGCTTCACTTTGGGCTGTGACACCCCAGTCCTTGCACATAGGTAAACTCCTCTGGCACATTCTTGTCCAAAAGGAGCAGCACGTGCTCTACAGCTGGCCGCTATAGTGATGTCCAGGTGGCAGAACATAGTGTTGCTTACCCACAGCATGTTGCAGTGCTGTGTGAATACAAGAGGTCACTGCCTGGCTCTGGAAACTATGGGGCACACTGTCAGTCTCTGCTCAGATCCAGTGGCCTCATGAGTCCCAGGTGAAGCCTCTTTTGTCTGAAGTGACTAGCTTGAGGGCTGACAGCCTCATGCCTGGCTGCCTTTGCAGGTGCCAAGCAGGAACTACTTTGTGGCTTATCCATGTTGCTGCTCATCTGCTGATCCAGCAGTATTAGCAGGGCTGTAACTTCCCACCTTCTCTCCTTGGGTCATCCTTAAGCTTCTCTAACCTTTGAACCAGGAATATTAGGAAGGGCCTTGGGTTTTGCAGGACCATCATACCATGAAGATCAGAGGTAATAAAAACGGACAAGGGTTTCAGTCTGTGCTTGTAGTTTCCACTTGTTCCTACCCTCTCCCACTTTACATCTATCTTCCCTTCTTAAATGCCCGCTCCATGCATGTCAAGCTCCTTCATTAGAAACAAAGATTAAGAGCTTACAGAGACTGCTTAACCAGCTCCCACAAGAGCATAGTCAAATCTCTTACATATAAACAGATATCCTAGTAGCTGTGCTTCTGATAGTTATACACAAGTGAAACGATGAGGCTATTTAGACTACCTAAAATGGGACTCTCAAAAACACCTTGTACTAAAATCTGTATTGTATCATATATTCTGCCTTTCCAGTAGATTAATACCTTGTGGTAGGAACTTTTTTAATCTCCGTGTGACCACTGTAGAATGGTCACCATTGTAGTGCTTAGCAATTTTTCATTTAATGAATAATTTGGAACACCTACTGACCCTAGTAAACTCTCCTTTAAGCAACATCTTAATAATGTCAATCTGATTTCTATAGAAGATGAATATATTAGCCATCAATACTGACCTAAATGATTGTTTTATCCATTTGTTCACAAGTAAATCCTTATAAAAGTATGAGAATTAAATGCAGACAAACCTATGGAAAGGCAGAATTTTCTATCTGTTACATACATAACCACTGGAAAAACAATAGCTTTGACTATATGGACCTTTGTCGGCAAAGTAATATCTCTGTTTTTTAATATGCTATCTAGGTTGGTCATAGCTTTTCTTCCAAGGAGCAAGTGTCTTTTAATTTCATGGCTACAGTCACCATCTGATGTGATTTTGGAGCCCAAGAAAATAAAGTCTGTCACTGTTTCACCACCTATTTCCCATGAAGTGATGGGACCGGATGCCATGATCTTCATTTTATGAATGTTGAGAGTTTTAAGCCAACTTTTTCACTCTCTTCTTTCACTTTCATCAAGAGGTTCTTTAGTTCCTCTTCGTTTTCTGCCATAAAGGTGGTGTCATCTATCCCAGCAATCTTGATTCCAGCTTTACAAAGGGGATAATCAATTATTTAATAAAACAAAACCAGGGAATAGTTAAAGTCCCCTGGCTCATAGCTTTTATGAGTGAAACCTGTCTAGAGGTTGAAGCTAGATAATCCTGTAATCATGTGCCACTGGTTATATTTTACAGCTAATACTTGCTTGAAAAGGGCCAACCTAACAAACATTAATAATAAACATTGTTAAGAAAGAATAAAAATAGCTTTTGTCTTTTGTACTTTCCAAATTTCTTAAATAAGTATATCACTTTTATATAAAAGAGTATAATTTAAAAAACCAATTCATTAAATATTGATAGACCCTATTTTTCTCCAGCATGGTTATGCTGAAAGTGACCAGAAATGCCTAAGTATACTCTTTATTTGGGAAAGAAGAAATCATGTGATAAACAAGTAAATAAAAATAAATAGATAAAAATAGAAAACATTTCTGTTCAAGATCAATGAATTTAGCAGCTGAGGAGAGGAAATGGAATGGACATCACAGAATTAGAAAATGGAAGTGGCTCAGAAATAGACTTGTTCAGTTTTTGTTTTACAGAGAAGTATGTTGGTCAGATATGCAGATGACACCACCCTTATGGCAGAAAGTGAAGAGGAACTAAAAAGCCTCTTGATGAAAGTCAAAGAGGAGAGTGAAAAAGTTGGCTTAAAGCTCAACATTCAGAAAACGAAGATGATGGCAACTGCTGCTGCTGCTGCTGCTGCTAAGTCGCTTCAGTCGTGTCCGACTCTGTGCGACCCCATAGACAGGAGCCCAACAGGCTCCCCCGTCCCTGGGATTCTCCAGGCAAGAACACTGGAGTGGGTTGCCATTTCCTTCTCCATTGTGTGAAAGCGAAAAGTGAAAGTGAAGTCGCTCAGTCGCATCCGACTTCTAGCGACCCCATGGACTGCAGCCTACCAGGCTCCTCCATCCATGGGATTTTCTAGGCAAGAGTACTGGAGTGGACATGACTTTGAGTGAACTCCGGGAGTTGGTGATGGACAGGGAGGCCTGACGTGCTGCGATTCATGGGGTCGCAGAGTTGGGACATGGCTGAGCGACAGAACTGAATTGACGTTGGTTAATGTTTCCCAGATGATGGAACCTGAACATAAGTGGCCTATAATGAGTGTTCTCAATTATCTTTCCACTATGAGTCAGAGTTCTTTTGGTAACCAAACTCTGAGGAAGGAGGAAACCTACCATGGCAGTTGTGCAGCACTTTCTAGGTTACCACTAACCAGGAAAATGAACCAGGGCTATCCCATTATTGCTAGGCTAAAGACTCCCTGCCAGCTATCCCTATACTATCAGAGTTATCAATACAACTCCAGAAGCTTTGAAACATCATGTACCTGCTGTGCAGAGATGCTCTGCACCACATGCTTCTCCACCCAGTTTATCATGTGCTCTTGTTCCTTCTGACGCATCATATTCTGCACAGAGATGTGATAGTCCAGGCGATTTTTTACCTCCCTGTATACTCTATGCAGCCGTTCCCGGTAAGTAACCTCCAAGGCCATAGCAATGTTATTCTGAAGCAAAATTAAGACGTGATGAAAATTGTTTGCACAAAGGATTACTTCCATTCTGAGTATTCTGCCTCTTAGAACAGCTACCACTTAACTGTATTTTATGCAAAGTTCATTTGTTTAATATGAGCAGGTAATACATGCATCTGGTTAAAAAAAAAAAATCTAACAGCATATAGTAAAAATATATTTAAAAGTATATACAGTAAAAAATTAAGCCCTCTCCAGCCCCCTCACAGGCTATCATCTTCCTATATTTCTTGTATTTTCTTAATAAACAAACACATGCATATGTACACATATAAACATCACTTTTACTGGTTATGACATATAGACCCATCTCAGTTTTAAAACTTATATTGGATTCTACTATTTTTGTGTCTCACAACACATAATTTATTTAACCAAGCTCTATTAACAGATCAGGTTGCTTCTAATTCTTTCAACTACATATTGTAGTTTACATCTTTGCAGTTATGTCTGAGTATCTGCTGGGTCAAAGAATAGCTAACATCTGTTGAGTATCTACTATCTTCTAAACACTGTGTCAATTCAATTAAATCTTAAAATCACAACACAGGATAGTTACTATATTCATTTTACAGTGAGGAAAACTGAGGCAGAAACCAAGGAATCTGTCTAAGATTACAGGGTCACTGAATTATGAAGCCAAGGCCTGAATATGAGGGGTCAGGCTACAAAAGCCATGCTCTTAAAGATCCATTTTAAATTGGGATTAACATTGTCAAATTCTACAGAAAAGTTGTACTGCTCCATTCTTTCATCAGCAACACAAAGAGCCTGATCAACAGTGTTTATAAAACTTTTACTTTCTGCTATTCTGATAAGCAGAAAAAAAATTATCAATTTTAATTGTCATTATATAAGGAGAAAATTTATATACTTAGAAGTCATTTACATTTGCTTATATCTTTATAAATTGTTCATGTCCTATGCCTAGTTTTCTACTGGAATGTTGGTCTTTCCTAAGGTAACTACCCTTTTGTGTCACATGGAATGCAAGTGTCCTTTTATCTATAACTTTGGTTTATGGTAATTTCTACATGCAAAATTTAAATTTTTAAAAATGAGATTAACTTAACAATTTTTCCTCCTTTAGTTTTCTGGATTTTTGAAAATTGAGGTATAACTGACATACAATATTGTATTAATTTCAGGTATACAAACACAATGATTTGGTATTTGTATATATTGTGAAATGATCACCAGAATGAGTTTAGTTAACACCTGTCACTACCCAAGTTTCTGGATTTTGTTATCTTATTGGAAACCTCTTGTCTTTCCAAAGGTATTGCATTGTTTTTCAAGTTGTCGTTTTCTTCTCTTAAGGTTTCTAGTTTTTATACCTATTTCTTTTTCTTCTCTAATATCAGCTACTGCCTCCAGAATAATAATCAATAAAGTGACAGGGATACTGTCATTTTCTAGTCTGTAATGAGAATCCTTATACATCTCCTTGTTAAAAGCTCAAGTAGGCCCTATCTTCTTTCTCCTCAAATCTCAAATACTACCTTGACTACTTTCCTGTTCAGCAAATGACCTAGCTTCCTATTTCACTGAAAAAAAGAAAACAACTTCACAAACTTGTACCACATCAGCTAATCTACCTGAACCCATACTCACATAGTTTGCCTTCCTTTAACTATGGAACTGTTGATGCTCTTGAAGCCAACCCTTCCACCTGTGTACACCAAGCACTCTAGCCCTACCGAAGGACACTGCTCTAGCAAATTCCTCCCTATGCATACCCCTTTCTTGCATCAAATTTTCTCTCTACTAATTTCTATCAGATCCTAACATGTAATTATACTTTCTATCTTTTAAAAAATCTCTTTTAATTACTAAATCCTCTCCTCTGAGCTACTAATTTCTTTGCCCAACAATATTCTAACTCCTTCACAATTCTGACAGTGATTTATACCCAGACTCCAATTCTCCTCTTCCATTTTTTTTCCTTTAATTTACTCCAACCACTTCACTAAAACAGCCCTCACCAAGGTCTCCAACCTTCATACTACTAAATCTGATGCCAAATTCTTAGGCCCATTATTACTTGACCATTAAGTAGGGCAACTACAAATTAATCCTTGTTTTCACCAGTTATTTTCCTTCTTGTTCCAGTCTTACAGCTGTTAAGTGCCACTTGTAAGCTCATGATTCCCAAATTCTCCCCAGTGATTCCAGACTCTTGTTATCTAATAACTCTTATTTGGCTAACTCATAGGCATTTCAAACCAACACATACAAGACTGAAGGCTATTTACAAGCCCATCAGAGTGACTCTTCAAAACACCAGTGAGATCATATCACTCCTCTGCCTAAAAGATTCAATGACTTTCTCTCATTCTGAGTACAAGTCAAAGTTCTCACAGAAGCCTATGAGACTTCATATGATCCAGCCCTTGGCCAGTCTCCACCTTGCTTCCTCTTACCTTCCTCCTCATCCATTCTACTTCAGCTGTGTTGGCCTTCTTACTTTCCCTTGTCTATACCAAACAAGCTTCCAGGGTTAGCTTGTGATTGTTCTTCCCTCTGTCTGCAATACTATTTCCTCAGACATCAGGTTCAAATATCACATCAGAAGCCTTTCTAAACTGCAGAACAAGGGAGGCCTGGCGTGCTGCGATTCAAGGGGTCGCAAAGAGTCGGACACGACTGAGCGACTGAACTGAACTGAACTGAAAGACTTACTGGGTTTGAATTTAATACATAATTCCTTAAGAGTTTTCCCAAGAAGTCTTGCACCAACTGCCACTCCACACAGCAGTGCTGGAAAGTTCCAGAGGCTCCACATTGCCATCAATGCTTGATAAGACTAATCATTTACATTTTAGCCTTTCTTCTTGTGTTATCAGAGAAAATACAGGACTTCCATTTACCTTTGAAATATGTGACTTCCCAGGTGGTGCTAGTGGTAAAGAACCCACTGGCTAATGCAGAAGATGTAAGAGATGTGAATTCAATCCCTGGGTTGGGAAGGAGGAAGGGATGGCCACCCACTCTGTACCTGGTGGGCTACAGTCAACAGGGTCACAAAAAGTTGGATAGCACACATGCAAGGGACATACTTATATCAAAAATGTTATTCACTATTTATCTAAAATTCATCTATATGAGGAGAAGGGGACGACAGAGGATGAGATGGCTGGATGGCATCACCGACAAGATGGACATGAGTCTGGGTGAACTCCGGGAGTTGGTGATGGACAGGGAGGCCTGGTGTGCTGCGATTCATGGGGTCGCAAGAGGCCTGGCGTGCTGCGATTCATGGGGTCGCAAAGAGTCGGACACGACTGAGCGACTGAACTGAACTGATAGTTAACAACAGCGTAATAGTTTCAAGTGAACAGAGAAGGGAGTCGGCCATATACATACATATATCCAGTTAAGCAAAGTTAATAATGATTTTAAACAGTCATATTCAAAGATCAAAGCCTAGATGAGAACCAGTAAGGTACAACTGAAAGGATGATAATCCGGACTTATGGAAATCTGACTTTGCAATTTAGCAATGCTGGACAATACAGATGATCTCTGAGCTGAGTTTCCTGATGGGAATAGTATCTTCTTCACAGAATTGATGTAATTAAAAAACAATGCATATAGGGTCTAGNATCAAAGCCTAGATGAGAACCAGTAAGGTACAACTGAAAGGATGATAATCCGGACTTATGGAAATCTGACTTTGCAATTTAGCAATGCTGGACAATACAGATGATCTCTGAGCTGAGTTTCCTGATGGGAATAGTATCTTCTTCACAGAATTGATGTAATTAAAAAACAATGCATATAGGGTCTAGTTCAACTGCTTAACAAACAGGAAGTAGTTTATAAAAATGTCAAGTTACTTTGAGAATAATTTGTGTAGCAAAATATACTATTAATTAAGTCGGGGGGACACTGGTCAGAATAAAATTTATCCACTCTTGCCTATTTACTCAATGTGAATCTGACACTGGAAATAAGCAAAGAAAACAAAACAGACACAACTATAAAGCAGCATGTAAGTAAAAGAACTAAGTAACAGGACTTTCACTTCGTGTAGCACCTTATTATAATGCTTCTAATATGGCCATCTTTTTCGTTAACCAGGTCATGAATTCTAAAGGGATACAAACCATCATGTACCTTTCTTTAGGATTTTCCTCTGTGACTCACAAGATGCTATGTAGGACTTAAGACAGGTCTTTAGGGGAAGCAGTTTGCAGTGTTTCTATGCAATACAAGTACCAAAGGATGTTAGGACATACTATGAGAATAAAAGGGTTACAATCTCAAATGTGTTTTACTCAGTTTCCCATACAAAGTTTAAACAGTTCACTTAAAAAAAAAATCTGCCTTTAGTGTATACATTTTAAATGTGAATTTATTAAAAAAAGACCTATCACATGCAGCATTTTTATCACCTATGGAGATCTGATGTTTCTCATAATTTTAATTATAGAAAAGCTATTTCAGGTCATTCCTTGGAGAGATTAAAAAAAATATCTTTGATATCCAGTGTTTCATGGTCATAGCTATATTTGGATACAGCAAGAGAAGCAGCGTGTGCAATAAAAAGTACACTAAACTTAACTGGAGGACCCGTGTTTAAGTACTACTCAGTCACTAAAGAGAATAAACCTCAGCAAGTTGTCTTCTAGTTCTTCTGGGTAATAAAAATGTCTTCATAGAACTGTTATACAGATTAAATAAAGTGAAAGCATATTGCATTACAAAAATGAAAGATTTCAGGACAGGTTAGGCCTTTTTAAGAGGAAAAAACTGGTTAAGTCCGGCCCAGTTCTTTTTCATAATCACACACACAATTACACATACAATACATAGTCTCTATTGCCTTATCTGGCTTTATTTTTATCCATAGTTCTTTCCATCAGTACCTCAAAGTGTATTTTATGGTTACTCTTTTTTTGGGGGGTTAGGGGGCGGGCATTCCACATGGCTTGAGGGATCTTTTTTCTCCAATCAGGGATCGAACCTGGGCCCCTGCTGTGAAAGCACGAGTTCTAACCACCAGATTGCCAAAAAAATTCCCGTTACTCTCATTTCTTTATTGTCTATTCTACAAAAGAAAGTATGTTCCATGATGGCAGGCAAACTGAACTGAAGTATTTCATAAATAAATAAAAATTTTAATCACTACCATTTGATTCTTACAAAAAGCTACATCTTCAAAAGCCAGGTTTTGTGTGACATATTAGTTATGATGCAGGAAGAATTCTCCGGCTGTAACCTAAGTATGAAGAGATTTCTGAGGATTTCAAACATGATGTGCTAAGTATCTTTAGGGATCCTGTTATGTCATAAGACTTTCTTATAACATGCATGCTTGAAATGCATAGCATGTATTTCACCTACTGTATTTTACAGTGAATGTCATTTTTAAATCGGCTTTCTGTGTGGATTTAAAAATGTGTTCTTTTATACTTTTTATNTTCTGAGGATTTCAAACATGATGTGCTAAGTATCTTTAGGGATCCTGTTATGTCATAAGACTTTCTTATAACATGCATGCTTGAAATGCATAGCATGTATTTCACCTACTGTATTTTACAGTGAATGTCATTTTTAAATCGGCTTTCTGTGTGGATTTAAAAATGTGTTCTTTTATACTTTTTATTCTCTCTAGTTTTAGAGTAATAATTCTAATTATTTATCCACGTGAGGGGTCTCAGATGTCTAAATAGCTGTAACAGCCAATCCCCACCCAAAGATTCAATCCCCACCCAAACTATACAACCTTCATATGATCGTAAATTTTTGTTTTAAATATACACAAATGAGTAATTTTACTCGTCTGAGAAAGTTCTGAAACCTACCCTTTGAACATCAAAAAGGTAATGGCGCTTTTGAACCAGTGCCTGCTGTGACTTCTCCATATCAATAGCATCCTGGATTTGTTTGATGGACGCCTGTTTCACCTCTTCCAGTTGGGCAATTTTTTGCTGCAATTATGATATTTACAACAAAGATCAGTGAAAGTATTAAGGGTAATAAAAAGATTCATTTTATACTTCTTCACTTGTGAAAATATCCTCACATACGGAGAACTGTACCAATCCTTAACAAGAGTTGCTCACAGTAGCTATGCAGTATCTTGCTGAATGAACAAAACTATGGAAAAGCTAGAGAAAGTCTGGTAATTTTTAAAAATTTATCTCAAATTAGTAATTAACATTTATAATTGAAATCATTATAATCAGATTCATTTTTTTATCCTTTGTTCCTATCACTTGATGGCTTTGATGTTTCTAGTACTGTCTAAAATGGCAAGTAAGATTTATGATTCTTACCTCATTGAGTTTATCAGCAAATTCCCCAACAGAAGCACCATATTTTTTAACTACATAGACAAGGAACCCTATTGTTGATATGGCAGAGAAGGTCTCTGGAGTTATCACATATATTTCTTTGGAGAGTAAATATAAGATAAGCCCAGTTCCAAGCACATAGGGTCCTAAAAAGAAGAAAAAGTTATTTTATGATAGATATGCTATGTGTAAAAGGGTAAGACTGAGAGATATTTCTGCATTTAATTAGTTGAAGGTAAAGGTTTTTTTTCCTATTTTATTTTTATTTTGTATTGGGGTATAGGAAGAGGCACAAGCTAGAATCAAGATTGCTGGGAGAAATATCAAT